>QZCP01000834.1:0-56772 GCA_003956705.1 Brevipalpus yothersi
TGAACTTCAGGATCTCACTATTGCCTCTCAAAGTTCTCAACCTCAAGTTGAGGCTGCTAGCCTCTCTCAAGAACAAAATCCAATTTCATCTTCTGATATTCCTGAAAATAGCTCACAAAATAGTGATGCTACTGCTTCTCAAGAAGAGCCGCTGGCTCCTTCAGCTAATATACCTGAAAATGCTATTCCTTCTATACCTACTCCTAGAAGGAGATCAGGCCGAACGTCTGCTCCGCCTAATTATCAAGAATATGGTCTGGTATCGCAGTCCAGTATACCTCGACCAAAGCCTCGTTCAGCTTCCTCATCTTCTCGGCCTGCATCACAAGCATCGCAAGCAAGTTCCTCATCTTCGCAGAGTTCCTCTGGAACATCTCTGCTTAATCCAGCAGTTCGTCGACAAACTCGTCCCAAAGCTGTTGCTGGGACCAAAAAGACTTCTGAAAAGTCCAAGTGATGTTCCTCTTTCCGCTCGTTCCAGCCTCTTCATCATCGAGGAGGTATCTTCATCATGAGCCGGGGGTCTGTCAGCAGAAACTCTGACCTCCCCGATGAAGCCACGGCTTCCACTCTCTCTCTTTATTTAATCTTTTTCATTTCTTATATTTAATCTCTTTTCTCAATAATTATCATTCGGGTTCTTTTTATATTTTGGGTTTTTTCCTATGTTCGAGTCTACTAGACTCTCACTTATGCTTTATAATCTCTTGCTCTATGCTACTAGCACTTGTCAAACTGGTCAACTTGACCAAGGCCATGAGAAACTTCTCTTGACCAATCAAACGAGTTGTCTTTGCTTAATCTCCATCTTCTGCTCCTCTGGAGCTCACTCATTGTGCTATAAAAGTCGATCACTACTAGTGCTCGACACAGAGTAATGTAACCTTATGTCCTGTCGAAACTCTGTCCGACTGACCATCCACTTTAGCTTCAATAAACCTTTTTATATCTATCAGATCGATAGTCGTTTTTGCACAACTTGTGCCAACTCTGCCCCAAATTAGGTTAAGTGCGCCTGATAGTCGCCGGTGGCCCTGGTAGACTGTCGAAGTGAATCTTCAAGCTCACTGAGCTCTAGCTTCTAGTGTTTGGTGAATTTGATAATTCTACCACAGCTACAAGGAAAATGGAAATGAATCACAAAAGTTAGTTTCTTATCCATTCTATTCATATTGTAAGGCTGCCAGCAAGAAGAAACGGTGATTGATCAAGGAGAATGATCCCAGTGGTTAGTTGATCAGGCAAAAAATGATAATCGTGGCATTACCCGAAGAACAGATGAGATGTCAAAGGACAATGGAATAAATTCTCTCAAAATGACTCAGATAATATTCTCATTCCTCAGTTGTTCTCATTGAAGATGCAAAAAGATGCATCTGATCTCTCTCGAATGAAATGTTCAAGACTCCGGTAGACAATAGAGGCACTCATATCCATTCTATCACTTCGTAATGAATCATTTGAGATATCTGGTGAAATTTTCAAGTCAAATCCTGCATCAAAAATTGGTTGGCTCGTGGAAATCATCTGCTAGAATGGTCTTGAAAATGCTTAAGCAAAGTCCTAAAGCGATTCGTTCTAAATAAGCAATCTCTACACAGATATGTCAAGAAAATACTCATGATATGGTTTCTTGATCTTTGATTGAATCGCTGTCGATTGATTGAAGTTTTCAATTTCATCGATTTTTCTGTGTAAAGACAATCATCATGAAGTGTGCATATAAGCCAACCGAATTCATTTTTCTGTAGGTTTTCATCTAAAACTTGACTCAGTTTCTTCTGATTAATAGCTTGACCTTCAAAGAAAATCTGATACTTATAACCACTGCTACGTTCTGAATACACATTATCATCTGTGAAATTGAGCTTGTACTCTGCTTGAGATTGTTCTTTGGATGAAGTGCTGGCTTCTATCACATCAATTGGCACGGGACCAAGTCCTATCGTGTTCAGTTTTGCAGGAGATCTCGAACCAATCTGTTTTGCATGGTGATTCTTGAAATGCTTTACAAGATCAGCTTTATGTTTATATGAGCACGAACAGTTCATGCAAACGTAATCAAAAAGAGCACCTCTTATGTGCATATATGTTCCACTGTTGAATGTGCCTTTTTTAATTGGTCTTGGCTTATGGAAATTACAATCATCATGAATCTTACAGAGTAACCAGTTAGACTCAGTTTTCGTTGAATTCTTCTTGATAAGTTGCTTCACTTCCTTTTCATCAATGTTTTGACCTTTATAGAAGATTCGGTATCTATGACCTGTTCCAGGATGAGTGTAGATGTTCTTATTTTCAGAGTCAAGATTGATTTTCTCGCTGTGATCAACAGAAACTGATGAGCTTCTAGTATTAATTGAACTTTCTTCGTTCTTTTCGGATTTTCCCCCGATTATTTCGGTATTGGTCCCTTTCTCACAAGTCTTTGGATGTTTCCTTGGAATTCTTTCTTGAGTAGATAAAGAATCGAGAGCAGTACTAACCCTTTTGTGCTTTTTAATGGTCTCTGTAGATGAAATCTGATCATCACATGAATAATGGATCTCATTCATCACTTTTGCTTCATCCTCAATTTGATTGGAAAACTGTTCAGGAGTAGATTCCCGGGAATTATCATCGCTTTCCGAGAGTATTACATCTTCTATTACGTTCTTGTTACTTCCGAATTCCGATTCACAGCTGATTAGACTCCAATTATTATTTTTGATTATGTTTGCGATCATTTCTTCCATAATGTTTCAGTGAATAGAACCTCTTCCGATCCTGAGAGAAAGTTATTGGTAAGTGTTTTGTTATTTGGCTTGCTCTGTGCCCCATATCATTTGAGCAATTTTTCAAAAACGAATTGATTATGAGTTCATTGAATTTGAATTGAATACTCACCCCAAAAATCAGTCCGTTGAAAGTTCTGTCCAATCGATTAGAATTCACAAACAATAGAGAATTGGTATACAATGAATCCAACTTTCGACCTTGATCACTACGAGAAGACTCTTGCTTATTACTATAGAAGTTTCTTTTAATAGATAAAATAGCATATTCGTACAATTGAATCAACAGTACATTGTTTAATCAGAAGTAGATATAGCTTAACGACCAACCAACCACAGATCTCTATTATCAGCTTCCTGATAAGACACTGATTACTTTTAGAATCAACTTGTAATGCTCTTCCTCGATACTGGTTGATGTGTTAAGTAGTGTTAATGTGTTAAGTATGATGTGTATAAATGAATTGGGATAGCGGATTTATTATCGAGAATATAAAATCGAATGATATGTTTTTGATCAGAGACTTCATTGAATTAAATGTGGTCGCTTGAAATGCTTTGTTATATCTGCCAAACTTTTGGAAACAATGGTGACACAAATATTATCGAAACTTATGAGCATATGTGATTTGTCCCAATTCGGTTATCCATCTTTTGTAGTGAATTAATCTCAAATTCACTTTCTGCTCAGGAAACTTCTCTAACTCAAGCATGGATTATATGGTGAGTGATCAATAATTATTTCCTGATTCAAAATGGTTCATCTGACCTTTAACATATCGAGAACAGTTCGATCCTCGGAAGAAAGCGCAATTGAGAGAAGCTATCCGAAATGCTCTGAGGGAGCGTCAAAAGCGTCAGGAATTCAAGAAGGTTGAAGGATGGAACATGAGAGATGATATTCCAAATTGGAACAAACATAAGAACGAATTGGAGCTCAAAATGCCAGATGAAAGTCAATTCCTTGATCATTCATCATCAGTAGATTCAATAATAAGAGGTAAAAAAGAGGAAAATGATCTAGATTCAAGATTAGTTTCAATGAACCTCATGAAAATCTATCAATTTTTCTAGCAAATGATGATTCCAGAAATGCAATGGAAACAGATTCATCAAGCAAGGAAACTGCCGAAAAATCGCCAGAAGTGACTCTTACAGATTATCAAAAGGTTTACAAACTCGAAATAACCAATGAAAACATCTATACTGACTCAAGAACAGGCCTTGAATACCAAATATTTCACAGAGGACAAACAGTTGACATGAATAAGATGGAGAAAATCATCCAAGCAAAATTTCTGAAGAATGAATCTGGACAATTCATTTGCGGAATTCATCCAAAATGCCACTTTACTGCAAAAAGAAAAAAATCATATCCCAAGTCCTCTTTGAAGACCCACATTTCACTGTGCATCTTAACTTATTTATGTAGAACTTGTTTTCATACTTCCGGATCCAAAAGCAACCTATCCACCCATTTCAAACAACATCTTCAGCCGAATTCTCGAATAATTCCGAGGAAAATTATGCGAAACAACATGATCGTTCTAATGGATTATCAAGGAGAATTTGAGCTTAGTATATCGGATGAGAATGTTTACTTTGATCCTAATGGCTATGAGTACCAAATCTATTACAAGGGCCAAGCAGTCGGAGAAGAAAAGCTGGAGGAATTCAGGCGAAGAGTAACCTTGAAAACCAAATCAGGATGGCTTTTCTGTAATTTTCATGACAATTGTAGTTGGAAAAGGCTCAGAAAGATGGATAAAGCTATATTTAATCGGCTTTCGATGGAACATATCCTCTCAATTTTTTTTACCTTCTTCTGTAGGCACTGTAACAGTACTTTTGGAAAATATGTCATCCTTCTAAGCCATATCAGTAGACATCAAAGTAGATTGTAACAATTGATATCTGAAATATTGGGCTTGTTGCGAATTTCGGTTCACATTTACAACATCCACTGGCAATAGTCGACGAATCATTTTCTTATTACCAGCTGAAATGTATGTTTTTGGATCGATAAAAACTTTCTTCCCACTAATTTTGGATGAATGAGATCAATTTTGAGATCCTTTTGATCAATGAATCCAACTTTCCACCTTGATCACTACGAGAAGACTCTTGCTCATTACTATAGAGGTTTCTTTTAATGGATAAAATAGCGTATTCGCGCAATTGAATCAACAGTACATTGTTTAATCAGATGTAAACATAGTTTAACGACAAATCAACCACGGACCTTCATTATCAGCTTTCTGATAGGACACTGATTACTTTTAGGACCAACTTATAATGCTCTTCCTTGTTGCTGATTGATGTGTTAAGTAGTGTTAATGTGTTAAGTACGATGTGTTTAAATGAATTGGGATAGCAGATTTATTATTGAGAATATAAAATCGAATGATATGTTTTTGATCAGAGACTTCATTGAGTTGAATGTGGTCGCTTGGAATGCTTTGTAATATCTGCCAAATTTTTGGAAACAATGGTGATACCATTATCATCGAAGCTGATTCTCCAACTGCATATTTTATGAGCATATGTGATTTGTCTCAATTCGGTTATCCATCTTTTGTGGTGAATCAATCTCAAATTCACTTTCTGCTCAGGAAACTTTTCTAACTCAAGCATGGATTATATGGTGAGTGATTAATAATTTTTTCTATTCAAAACGTTTCATCTGACCTCTAACACATCGAAAACAGTTCGATCCTCAGAAGAAAGCGCAATTGAGAGAAGCTATCCGAAATGCTCTGAGAGAGCGTCAAAAGCGTCAGGAATTCAAGAAAGTTGGAAGATCGAACGTGGAAGATGATATTCCAGATTCGAACAAATATAAAGAAGAATCGGAACTCAAAATACCAGATGGAGGTTGGTTTCTTGATCATTCCTCATCAGTAGATTCAATAATAACAACAGGTAAAGAAGGCGAGAATGATCTAGATTCGAGATTAGTTTCAATAAAACTCATGAAAATATACCAATTTTTCTAGCAAGCGATGATTCCATAAATGCAATGAGAACAGATTCATCAAGCAAGGAAACTGCCGAAAAATCGCCAGAAGTGGCTCTCAGAGATCATCAAAAGGCTTACAAACTCGAAATAACCAATGAAAACATCTATATTGACCCAAGAACAGGCCTTGAATACCAAATATTCTACAGAGGACAAATAATTGACGAGCATAAGATGGAGAAAATCATCCAAGCAAAATTTCTGAAGGAAAAATCTGGACAATTTATCTGCGGAATTCATCCAAAATGCCGCTTCACTAGACCAAGGGAAAAATTATATTCTAAGTTCCCTCTTAAAGTCCACATTTCACAGTGCCTCATAACTTATTTATGTAGAGCTTGTTCCTATACTTTTGGGTCCAAAAGCAACCTATGCACCCATTTCAACCGCCATCTCGAGCTGAATTCTCGGATAATTTCGAGAAAAACTATACGAAACAACATAATTGTTTTGATGGATCATCAAGGAGAATTTGAGCTTAATCTATCGGATGAGAATGTTTACCTTGATCCTAATGGTTATAAGTACCAAATTTATTACAAGGGCCAAGCAGTCGGAGAAGAAAAGCTGAAGGAATTCAGGCGAAGAGTAACCATGAAAACCAAATCAGGATGGCTTTTCTGTGATTTTCATGATAATTGTAGATGGAAAAGGCTCAGAAAGATGGATAAAGCTAAATTCAATTGGCTTTCGATGGGGCACATGATCTCAATTTTTTTCACCTTCTTTTGTAGACACTGTTCCACTACGTTTGGAAGATTTAGCGTCCTTCAATACCACACCAGTAAACTCCAAGGTAGATTGTAGCGATATCTAAAATATTGGGCTTGTTGCGAATTTCGGTTCACATTTACAACATCCATTGGCGATGGTCAACGAATCATTTTCTTATTACCAGCTGAAACGTGTGTTTTTGGATCGATGAAAACTTTCTTCCCACTAATTTTGGATGGATGAGATCAATTTTGAGATCCTCTTGATCGATGGATATCAAAAAAAATATTATCGGTCATGATCCTGGAAGATGTATGCTCCGAATAAAACTTTCACTAGTTTCCAATGAAAATGTACTTTAATAAATTTTAAAATTTTAATTTCTGCCACTGAAAATTGAGAGCAAAATGGCTTGAAGAGATTCACTTCTTGAAGCCACATTGACATAAATGATTTCCAAACTATTGAATAATCATTAAGCGATTTCATGAGCCAGGTGCAGAAGGTTGACCAGGATGAGATCTGAAATGTTTAGCTAAATCACTGATGTGGGCAGAAGTACTGTTGCACTGTTTGCATAAATAAGTAATCAAATCTCGCCCCAAATGCTGGAACAGAATCGATTTCCATCTATCAGGTGGATAACAATTTTTATAGCAGCAATTTTCATGTAGCTTACAAGAAAGCTTCTGTTGGTCATTTTCCAACAGATAGGGTCCGAGAATCTTTTTTAGATCACATTTATCAACCACTTGACCATTGTAGTAAACTTGATACTTATGTCCAGTACTTGGGTGAACATAAATGTGGTCATCAGTTAATTTCAGCTCATGTTTCATTTGGAAATCCATCAAAGGTACACTCGGAGCTGTTCTGAGAGTTTCCCAGTTACTTTCGATGAACTTTTGCCGCTTGTTCTTCTTAGTTCTCTCTATTGGAATAATTCCTCCTGGATGATGCTTCCTGAGATGATAGGAAAGATGTTCATAATAACCAAATGTGATGAAACAATGTCTACACAGATAGGTAGCCAAGTAAGTACAAAGATGATGCATCAGACGCTTTCTGGTTCTACATTTTTTTCGTGATTTACGTGATCTGGTGAATGCACAGTCATCATGAAGCTTACATAAGAATCGACCAGATTTGGTCTCCATTATCTTCATCTCAAGCTCTTCTTTCAAGGTTTGTTTATCTATAGATTCTCCTTCGGAGAATATTTGATACTTGTAGCTCGTGTTTTGGAAAGTATAAATATTATCATCAGATAAATTGAGCCTGTGTTTTCCTTGGAAGTCAATCACAAGACGTTTTTCCGAGGTTCCAGAGATAGCCTCACTTGAAACAAGCTTGTCTGTTCTCGATGGAATAGTTTGTTCATCTGGAGTGTCTTCTGGATCCTCAAAATCAGAATCTTGGGTGTCAAAACATTCATCCGAAGATGCATCAGTAGATGCAGAAGATTCAGATACTCTTCTCTGTTCTGATGTTCTCTTGGAGTACACGACTGATCGCTCTTCATCACTTTCCGATTTAATTTGTTCGGGAGATCTTTCTGTGCTAACATTAGGCTCATTAGTGAGATTTTCATCATCAACTTCACTTAATTCATTGTTCATGTGATCTTCAGCTTGCCATCCATCATTTGGTTGATTTAGTTTCTGAAAATTGTCTTGTATGATGCCTTCAATGACTTCCTCAAACTTTTGGCTCTTCTTGTCTTTGATGATTTGTTGGATGGCATCTCTCAATTGATTCCTTCTTGGACCTTCAAACTAAATTGGAAAATGTCAAATTCATTGTTGAATATTCAGAATGTTTGAATTCCTTACCGAAAAATTCATTCTTCAGATAATATTCACCCCCGCACAAATCAATATTATAACAATTTACAACAAATTATGATAAATTATAAATCAATGTGACCAAAATAAAACTTTTTTCGGTGATTGACTCTCTGTTGGGTCTTCATTATAACATGACAATGTATAGTTGTGATCACTATCACTGTTAAAGTCTTGAAAAGCGGATGAATCAGGTCTTATGTTATCTTCTAGGCCACAAGGGAAGAGAAAATGATGCAAAGTCTTGCTCATGTGCTTGATCATCCTCAAGGACTCGTCAAGATATGAAACTTTTCTGCCTCTCGGTTTTCTCTATCTGATGGATAAAAACAATAGTTGATTAGGAGATAGTCTGGAAAACGAATAGATTCATTGTTTGATGAAATTATTACTTATTATCGATTCTCTCTGTCCATAGGTGTTTATTGATTCCTCAATCAGTGAATTTAGCCAACTCCTCGTTTATGGTGAGAGTGCCCAGTGCAAATGGATTTTGCCTCTAAGGTTAGTAATTCTCTGTCACTGGATCGAGATCTTCTGTATCTGTTCCTATTGTCTTATTTTTCATCTAATCAACAGCTAAAGCCTCACATGAGAGGGCAGCTCACAGAAGCTGTTCAAGAGTGTTTGAAAGATATTCGGCAAGCTCACAAGTTGGAAAAAGTTATCAAAAACGTAATCAATGATAATATCCGGAACCTCAATGATTCTGAGAGATATTCTAATCTAGATGATGATCAGAACCCCGAAATCACCAGTGAAAAAGGATCAGTGTTGCAGAGATCCTGTGGACAAACTGATACACAGTTTGAAACCAGTTCAGTTGAAGTATCCAGAGAAATTATTCCATCAGATCATGAAGAGCAGTTTCCATCAGAGATCTTCATTGAAAGATGCAAACAAGCGAAAGTTGTTATTGATCCTTCTTCAGTACCACAAGAACTTGTGGACCAGTACTTAATGAATAAAGACAGGGCGGCAGAAGAATCTCTGCAAAAGAGAATAAAAATCAGATGGACCAAAAACATGGATGCTGTTGAAAACCCTTTGAAAGTTTCACTGATGGACCATCAAGGGATGTACAAGCTTGAATCAGCTGATAGAAAGATCCACACAATATCGAGGACTGATCTCAAGTATCAAATATTTTACAAAGGCAATCCAGTTAGTAAGAGAAGATCAGAGCGAATTTTGCAAGGAAAAGTGAAAGAAACTGAATCTGGAGTACTTTTCTGTTCCTTTCATGATGATTGTCCCTATTCAAAATCGAAGACTAGCGACGATGGTCAACAAGAAAGGGGTCCACTACTTTCCTATCTACTTGATCATATGGAGCAGACCCTTTTGACGTATCTATGTAGACACTGTTCAAGTACCTTCAATAGGTTAAGGTGTTTGCGACGCCACATCATGCTGCACAATGAAGACCAAGTGATTGCTGATTGAAAGCTTGTGAGAAGATTTCAGAGATTTCATTTGAAACAAATCTCATTTTTTCCCTCCATTCACTCAAACTGCTTCGTCGAATAGTGTAAATGCTATTCTCGTCCAAGTGAAATGAATGCTATAACTGGATGCCTAGAGTATTAATAAAAGAGTATGATTGGATCAATATTGAATTGACCGATAGATTCATCTACCACAGCATGCCTATCTTTTAGAACGCTCTTGGTTACCTCAGAGATCACTAAGCCTTTTTCACAGAATTTTCTAATTTGATTGTCTAGATTCCTAATATTGTCTTCGGTCGGGTTGCCAATAACCGTTTTTAGACTACTGTATTGACGAGGGTGCTTGATAAATTCTCGAAAAGATTGTCCCAACAAATCCTATTCGATTTTATCTGCATTGAAGGAAAACAATGGATGAAGTTGCAATAATTACAGCCATTCTTACCCAAAAGTCCATTTCGATGAAAAAGTTGAAGCACAAATAATGCCCAGAAAAAGCTCACAAAGGTTGTTGTTGAATTCCACAAGATTTCGACTTAAATGAATGCAGAGAAGTTATAATTTCTCTTCTCACCAGAGACTGCTCTACGCATTCAATGACTTGAAATTCACTAAAAGGGTTTGCTATCACTCAATACCTGATGCTGGGATATTTGAGGCCAGAGTAGAGCAAATAAAAGGAACTGATATCGAAAGTTGGGCACTTGAGAGGACTCCGAATAGAAGATGCAGCTTCCAAAGGACCTGAATTTGAATGATTATTAAGGTAGTATAATAGCAGAATCTCCACCATTCATGAACATACATATACATGTACATACCAGTTGTGGTGTATGAGCTGGAATTTTTATTGCGATTGGACTTGACTGTTTTTTGAAAAAAATTGTCAATTTGAGGATAAGATGGCTTTATTGTTAAGGGGGTCGATGATGATAGTGTTATAAGTAATCGTTGTTTTGATCTGAAACTTCGATCTCAAAACTCTTGTCAAGTTCGGCTACTCTCAAACATATTGACGGAACTATCAATATGTTGTCTTATCGATTTTATTTTATATTTGTTCCTCCTACTAGTTGATCAAATATGAATAGGATTGCTGATCTTCCTGGTGACAAACCGAGATTTTTTGATCTTAAATCAGCAATGTGATAGTATCTTGTTAAAAATAGTTTTTAGCTAATTTGAGTTATTGATGTAAATGTTAATTGTTGCCAGAATGTCTGATATTTGCATTCAGAATATATCTACTATTGGTATTAATAATTGAGCACATGTGAGGAGTTATTTGATTGGGTGTATCTTGAAATGACGAGATAGATTACCGAGCGAACCAAAAGTTTTCAAGCAGTATTTACACAGATAGGTTAGTAGGGAAGACTTAAGGTGATACTCCACATTTGGCAGTGAATGAGGATCTTTGTAGGAACATTTGTCATGAATTGTACACGAAAATATGCCAGCATCACTTGTCAGTAGATGAGATCTGAGAATTTTACGTACATCATTCTGATCAATTGCTTTGCCTTTGAAGTAAATTTGGAACTCATATCCCGTCGCTAAATGCTTATAAATCTTTTCATCACTTAAGATCAGCTTGTGCTCCATCTGAAAATCCATGAGAGGTACATCTGAGGCTGTTTCCGAGGTTTCATTTCCGTTTTCGAAAAATTGCCTCTGCTTTCTCCTCATTGTGTTGATGGAAACCATTCCCTCAAGGTGTATTCTTTTGATATGGACAAATATCAAATCAAAGTGACCAGATGTACTTAGACAATGTCTGCACAGGTAAGTGAGGTAATGATAGCTCAGGTGTCGCATCAAAGTCGTTCTAGCAAAGTAGTTGGACTTTTTTCGAGGTTTTGCGAACACACAATCATCATGTACACCACAAATTAGTTTTCCTGATTTTTTAGAGATTTTTGAACCAACAATCTTCAAGGCTTTCTTCTTATCAATCACTTTACCCTGATAGAATATTTGATATTTGTATTCCGTGTTCTTGTAAGCATAGATGTGCTCATCAGTCAACTCCAGCTTATATTTCATTTGACGATCAATCGGAGTCGATTGATTTTCTATGATATTCGCCTTATCTGACCGAAACTTTTGATTTTTCATTTCTTTATCATTAATTTGTATATTGGCTCGCATTCTTGTCAATTCATGACTTTTCGTAGGCTTCTGTGCTGTGGATGGAGACTTATGAGTAAGCAAATCATTTGGTGATTGATTTTCCCCATGATATGAAGGGCTTCTTTTTTCACTGGTCGAATCGCTTGGAGCGATCTCGAGCTGATCCTTATGTTCATCCGATGAATCACTCTGAGAAATGTCACAATAAAATTTAGTTTCTTTATCATTTGATTGCCCATTTTGATTGTTCAGATTCCTGAGATTTTCTTCTACTATGCTCCGGAAGGCCTTTTCAAAGCTGCCGTATTTCTCAGGATCTTTGACGAACTGCCAGATAGACTTTCTCAGCTGATTTATTCTGGCCGATTCAATCTGTAAGGAAGACAAACAGTATAAGAAGAAGAATTTTGTGAAACGACGTTTCTTACCGAAAAAGCCATTCTGATGGTAGGATAATCAACCAAACTAGGAACATTGAAAGAGCAAGAGTAAATGGTTACAATTGAAGTTTACATTGAATTTGGATGGATGTCGACACGCATTAATTTCCCATAAGAAGCTGTTCTCTCCATCTGAAGATTGAAGTTGAGGGCAGTAAACAAGGCTCTTTATCACTCGAAGCAAACACAGAGATATTTGCCTTCGAGATTTGCAAATAGATAGTGCTCATTTCACTTGCTGAACCAACCTCTCAGAGAACTTCAAAAATAGAATTGCCCTCTGTGGGCTTTAGTGCTTTTTGTCTATGTTAGAAAGCGAAATTTCTACTAATTAACAGCTTTGCTTACCTAGCTATAATTTTCAACTTGGAATGAAGATTTCCAGCAAATTTTTGATATTTTCGGTTGAATAAGTTTCATCCTGGTACCCATTTCTCAATTCTAGGAGGAATATTTCATGGCTCAGATTTTGGATGGACACACCAATTCCCAATTGAAAGCTTACGACTTGTTATTTTCTCGAAGCAAAAGGTTTCATTATAAAAACAGACTATAATATAACTGAATCGAAAATGAGAGATAAATTTCACGAGACCACATCTTCGTAGAAGATGACAAGGGTGGAAGATTCAAAAGGAGGTGGTGAAAGTCTCTGATCAGAACACTCATGTGAATCGATCAAAATAAAGAGACACAACTTGTAGGTTATTCTTATCACCGTCAATAGCTTTAATAGCTTTTCGTGATCACCTCCAGATAAAAATATGCCTCAAGCTCAAGGAGTGCAGATTCGCTTCCTGAAATGATCAATAAGGTAAGAAAAGATGCAAAATTTTCTGAGACATTGCTTGCATAAATAAGTGATACAAGCTTTTGAGATATGTTCACGAAGATGATAATTAAAGCTTGCTCTTTTTTTTCTTGATAAATGATGCATCTGCTTTTGAGAGAATTTACAATCATCATGAAATGGGCAATAAAGTAGACCAGAATCCGTTCGCATTGCTTTTGACCTGAGAATGGCTTTCAAGCTATTACCATCGATTGTTTCGCCTTCGTAGTAGATCTGATATTTATGGCCAGTATCTTTGAAAGTATGCACATTTTCATCACTTGAGCTGAGCTCATATTTCCCTTGATAATCAACTCTACGTAACTTCAGACCAACTGGAAGAATTTTATATCTAGACAGAGCTTCATGCTCATCCGATTTCATTGTCATCTCAGAAGAGTTTTCATTCCCAATATGTTTTCTGGAGTGTAATCGCAAAGCACAATATGAGGTGAAAGTGAGAGAACAATGGTTACATGAATAAATCACCAAACTATCTTCAACGTGTTGCCGTGAGCTAGCGTTGAGTGTTTTCTTTGGCTTTGGACGAATCTTCGCAAATATACAGCCAGTGTGAATTTTACAGAGCAAATATCCTGACTCAGTTCTCATCATTTTTGTTTTCGCAATCGCTTTCAGAGATTCTTTATCAATCAATTCGCCTTCGTAATAGATTTGGTACTTAACCTTAGTTTTGGGTATGACACAAACTTTTTCATCAGTCGAGTTGAGCTTTTGGTTCTTTTTGTCGTCTGAAAAGCCTTTTCTTGGTTCGTTAGATGAAATAATCTTTTTAGACTTTTCAGATGCATACATCCTGCTCTCTGGATCCTCTTTCTTCGATGGTTCCCTATCACTTTCAATTTCATTCTTAGAACTTCTCAAAACCTCATGTGTAACGAAATCGGTTTGCACCTCGACTTCTTTGGAGCCTCTTTCAACAAACTGAGAGAATAAAAGTTCTGGTGGACAGGCAGAGATTTCAATCTCATTGATGACTTCTTTCGACTTTGATTCAACTCTATTGTGAGAACGCTCATGATTGGTTTCACGCGTGTTCTCGTCACTAATCAGACATATCTCATCATCAGAAATCATCTGAGATTCCTCTATAAGACCAGAAAATGATAGTTTTGATTGGCAGCAAGATGGACCGACCTCATTGGAACTGCTAGTCGAATTCGTCTTAGCGCCATGAGGAGAGGGCTGATGGTCACTTTCACTTGTGTCTTCATCACTGATCAGACATATCTCATCACCAGAAACCTTTTTCTTCTCTCCATTTGCGAAACCGAAGTCTATCAGATTCACGAAACGATTTTTCATCACTTGTTTTATTATTTCTTCCATATTCACTTCACTTTGGATACTTATCACTCAATCAATCACTTATGAAAATTTTACTTAAAAATCTCTATCAAATACTCAGTAACTTGCCAACGATAATTGAGACTTATGTCCACATTGATCTTATCAGAAGAGATATTTTAAAGCGAATGTTTGATACTCAAAACACTGAGATCCAATCATAAGCTACTGAAACACAATAGATAAGCGTTATAAACGGTTACAAATACCAAAGTACCAGTTAAATCAAAAAATACCACTAGAAAGCATGTTTGTCAGGGAAAATTTTGGACAAAACCTCCGGAATCAATATTTAGCTGGGCAAGTGTAAGCTATGAGAACTAGAAAATAACTCTGCATTTTATTGAGAGATATTACTGAGATAAGCAGTGGTGTGAGGAGGAAGAGTTTCAGAGGAGAAAAGCTTACCTTTTCTGGCCATTTTGATGAGTATCTCTCTTATCATTGATAAAAGAAACTTTGAATAGAAAGTGTTTGATAAACTATTTCATGTGCGAATTTTGAAGTATAACTGAATCTATACTAGATCATGTCCTGTGAGATTGGACTCATGAATGAATGTGATCAGATTATTGAGGCTACCTTGATTGTTCTCAAAAATGTGAAATATCGAGAAGATCATTCAAAACTTTGTTAATGGATGATTTTCGATTGGAATTTGATTTGAAAAAAGGCAACCTATTTTGTGGTGGGAACCTTTTTGAAATGAAATTGATTGAAGTGGCGGACAAGCTGAATGTAACTACCATACTTGAAGTAGCATTGTTTGCATAGATAAGTAACGAAATTTTTTTCAATATGTTCCAATAAATGCTCGTTATGGTCTGATTTACTCTTTTCTCCCATAATTAGTTGTATCTGAGAGTGGATGAATTTACAATCATCATGTAGTAAACAATAAAGCCAACCAGAATCTGTTATCATCACATTTGACTTGAGGATGGAACGCAGTCTCATCTTATCGATTGTGTGACCTTCATAGTAGATCTGATACTTTTGGTCCGTGGCTTGGTGTGTATACACATTCTCTTCACTACGATTGAGCACGTATTTTTTCTGATAATCAATAATACACAGTTTATGAATAGTTGAGAAGGATTGATTCCTTGTAGAACATTCTTGCACATTTGATTCCGTTGTCTCATTGGGAAGAATTTCCTTGGTACAATGATCGGTATGATCACGTATAGCTATATATGAGGAGAATGTACGAGAGCAATTGAGACATGAGTAGGTCACTAAACTATCTTGAACGTGTTGCCATGAATTGCTGTTGAATCTTTTTTGAGACATAGTTAGATCAGCTTTTGTATAATCACAATCAGTGTGGAGTTGACAGACTAGAAATCCCAAATCAATTTCCACCAATTTGTCACTGACAATCGAACCAAGATATTCCTTGGTGATCGCTTTCCCTTCAAAATATATTTGGTATCTAGCTCCAGTTTCTGGCCCAACTTTAATATGGTTATATTGGTCATATACTGTTGGCTGATCATTAGTTACCTTCAGCTCATTCTCTGTTGGATTTCTCTCGGGAACTATTCTTGATATCCATCCATCAGGACTGTTTCTGATAATGATTCTTGATGGGGAGATATTTTTCTCTCGATACGTCTCCTCATTCGAAATTTCATCTTTTTGGTTTTCTCCCTCTTGATGGACTTCCATTTCGTTGTAAACTTTATCAAGATTGTTGAGTGGACTGTTTTGATGATCACTTTGCTCTTCAATCATGTCGGTGTGCTCAATTGATTTCTCCTTATTTTGCATAGAAAATAGCTCACTGTCGAACTGATCTGCTCCTTCTTCACTAGCAGGACAGATTCTCTTATTTGAAGTGGTCTTCCCTTCATCATAATCTGGGGTGATGTTTGCTCTTTTCTCCTGATAAATCTTGAGATGCTCGTGTAAATTGTCATATGTAGCCGAAAAATTGGAGCCATTTTTGTTTAGGTACTTGATCAAACTTTCTCTGACGAGCTCCCATGAATTACTGTTGAAAGAGACTCTTGACTCAGTTGAGTCAAGTTTGTTACAATCAGTGTTAATCCCAAAACGAGAGTATCCAGGCTCAATTTTTAAGGGTCTTGTACAATAAATAACTTTCAAACGTTCAATATCAATCACTTGTCCATTGTAGAAGATTTGAAAGTTGACTCCAGACTTGGGTACGGTGTAAACATTATTATCAATTTGATTGAGCTCTCGTTTTGTTTGATGGTTTATTGATTCTTCAGAAAATGAGATCATCTCTTCTTTCTCTGTCTTGTCTGTCTTGTTGATAAGTGTATCTCTTTGGACTGCTTGCTCTGGGAAAGTTTTCTCTTCTCTGCATGAGGTGACAAAATCGACCGATAAAGTTCCTAAATGGTCACATTGCTTTCCATACAACTTCGTCTCGCTGTATGATTCATCTTGATTGTTGAACGAATTTCCTTGATGATTAGCTTGATAATCAATCACTTTGATGCCTTCAATTGCATTATTCTCAACCTTCACGGAAAGGGACTCATTATTGGACACATTTGTTGCTCCATCACTGGTGGATTCATGGTTAACCAGATCGAGACGGTGATTCCCAGCCATCTTTTCTCATAACATTCAGAGGATTAAGCTCAAAATCTTCAGAATATTCGTTATGGGATATGCTTCGATACTAAACAGATTCAAGGAAGATACATGAAGAAAAAACAAATAGGGAGACACATGTATATTATTGTAGCCACGAGCTTCAAAAGGTGTGATTGGTTAGAAATTATGGAAACGTAAGCAAATAACCTTAATTGAAACTCAAAATTAAATTAACAATTCAGCAAAAACATCCAATCAGACAAAAATAAACACACAGTTCTGAAAACTTAGTTTTGTTACATAACTTCGAAAAAATTAACGAATCTTTAAGAGAAAGAGAAGAGAAAATCTTTTGTAGACTAGAAAACGATGCACAGCCGCAGTAATGCGAACTTTTTCCTGTCTTTTTGGTGTTGAGTAATACCTATGGTACGTATCACATATATTATAATACAAGTGCTGTGGTTTAGAACTTTTTGGCTATAAACCAACCAAATGGATTTGAGGACTTATCAGATAGCTATGAAATGACTATCAAACTGTTGATTTGTTAACTTTTACCGCACGATGTGGTGATAAAAAAAATCTTACTTGATTCCATGGTTCCGATGCTGGTAAAGAGTCACCAAAAGTAAAAGGCACGATCTAATCATTTCGAAAAGTATATTTTGAGATGGTTGAAGATATCCGGATAGCTTCCAAACTTATGGTAACATTGTCGACACAAATAGGTGGCGAAAGCGCTTCCAAAATGTCTCAATGAAATCTGATTAAATTGGCCTTTTCTTTGTATCTTGGGATTTGCATGAGCTTTGTTGCAAACACAATCATCGTGCAAAGGACAGATCAACCAGCCAGGCTTGGTTTTCAAAGCTTTTGTGACCAGATTTTTTCTCAATTCCTCTTTATCAATGGCTTGTCCTTCGTAGTAGATCTGATACTTGTAATCATTATTATGTGGGTGTGAAATCATTTTCTCGTCAGTAAGATTTAGCATGTGTTCACCCTGAAAGTCCATCAGACCTGGCTCTGAATCAGTTGTAATGGGTTTTTGTGTACCGATTGGATGATTCACCTTGTGTACTTTTGGTGAAGTTTTTTTGGATGTGTGTCTTCTGAAATGTCTGAATAGGTTTTCGAGAGCGCAAAACGTATGTAGGCAGAGTCTACATAAATATATAACCAGAGAGTCTCGAATATGGTTTCTTGAGACTTGGTTGAAAATTTTCCTATTCGGAGAATTGGGTTTCACATATCTACAATCATCATGAATTCGACAAAGAAGCCACCCGGTATCAGTTTTGGAGCTATTCCTCATAAAAACTGATTCCAAAAATTTTTGATCGATTGGCTCACCTTTGTAATAAATCTGATACTTACATTGAGTTTTCGAATGAGTATAAACATTTTTGTCATTCAGATTGAGCTCAAGATTCCTCTGGCAATTCAGGATGACCATGTTTGATTTGTTCAATGAACCTAGACCTCTCTGTTGCTTCTCTTCAGCTGGAGATTTTGTCACTTCATGGTTTGGTTGTTCTGGTTTAGATGTTTTGAAAAAAATATCAGATTTTCTCAAGCAAATTGCCTTCTCATCATATCCAAATGAGCTTTCTGGTATGAATTTTTTTCGAGTACATGATTCAGAACTTTCAGCTTCCTGAATCTGACTTTTGTGAGACTTATTGATGAACTCTTCATAGTCATAGTCTCTCGTACCGTCATCGCTCTCGGAACAGATTTCACAATCTGAATCATCTCTTTTCTCCTGATTTATCGATTTAAAATCTATCTGACTCACTGGATCATCACTCAACTTCCCTATGATTCCAGTTAGGATTATTTCTTCCCCTTTATCTCTCGTGTTTGGAATTTCATCTCTGTGATTCACATGCTCTTGAAGAGTATCCGTTTGCTTTGACGGTTCGTCAAGATTGTTAGGTAAAGTTTTGTGGTTGTGATAATGATTTACTGTCACAGTGGTGTCTTCAATTATTGGATATCCCTGGACTTCATTGGAATATGGAAAATTATCGAATTCATCTGTTTCCTCGTCACTGATTAAACATATCTCATCAATTTGGGCCACTTTTTGGCCCTCATTGATGAAGCCATAGTTAATAAGATTAAAACAGCGATTTCTCACCACATCTTCTACCGAAATTTCCATTGAAAACATTCAAAACATCAAATTCGAAACTTTCTTAATATATCATAATCAATAAAATCTAGATTCAGAAGAGAAATGTAAAGGAAAAACAAAAAGTGGAACAAACCCAAGGTCTGCTTGAATATAAACACTGATTTTAGAGGTTGTGGATGGTGAAGAATCAGTCGAAAAGCGGAGGAACTAGTAGTCATTCAGCGAGAACAACAGTGGAACAACAGTGAAAAAATTTACAAGGTGACAAAAACTTTCTACAAAATTTCAAGAACAAAGTTCAGAATTTCATGTTTTGAAAATAATTTTTTCAGCACTTCGCAAAGCGAGTAACGAGAATAGATAAGTTTCTAGAATGGTTATCTCTACACCAGAGGACACTGTTTTTCTGGTCTTTTGCGGCGGCAAAAAATTTACCGTTATTGGAAATTTCATGAGATACATATATATCTCATCTCGAATTAAAAACCCATTGAATGAGCTCACCTTAAGGGTAGTGTATTGATTGTTTTTCTACTCAATTGCTTCAAATTTTCAACAGGCATCTGTAAGTGAACCAATCATGGATAGCATGACCAATTGACCATAACAATTCGAGAAAGAGTATAACTATTGGGTTAGCATATATTTTTCAAAGCATCGATAAAACCCTCAAATGCATACTCTGTCGAGGAAAAGTGCATCCAGAAAACTGTAGTATTTGATCTATAGAAAGAGAGGAAAAGAGAATCATGGGGGGGAAGCTTCATAACCGTTTTCATATTTTCTGCTAAGCTCTTCTGATAGCTCTCAGAAAGGAATAAAAACGATGAGTAATTGAAATGTTCAGAAGCTTTTATAAAAGCATTGGTAGATATATATGTTGATCTCACAATCGAGAGCTCGATTGGTACTAAGCTGTTGCCTCGAACATTACAATTGTAAGTTGCAGATGTGAACAGAAAATGGAGCTAATGTTGATCGATCACGATTCGAAGAAAATGGAGCTCAATTTATAGATTCATAGATTATCCAGGGGTAGCCTTTTTGAGATGGGTTCCAAAATGCTTGGTGAGGCAGCTGTAACGTCCAAATTTGAGGTGACATTGTCTGCACAGATAAGTGATGAAATATCTTCCAATGTGTACCACTACATGATTGTTGTGGTTCCATTTTCTTTTTTCGAACACTCGCATTCGAGTCCGGGTAAATTTACAATCGTCGTGTAATGGACAATAAAGCCAAGCAGAATCCATTTTTTCTGATTTTTTCAGGAGTATGAGACGTAAACTTTTCTTATCAATTGCATATCCTTTATAATAGATTTGGTACTCATGGCCAGTAGAGGAGTAGGTATAAACATTCTCATCACTGAGAAAAAGTCCATGTTCTCCTTGATAATCGAATATATGTAACTTCGGTTGATTTGTAATGAATTTATTTCTGAACTTACTTTCATTTGACTTCGTTAGCAGCTGAGGAAGAATTTTAGCTTTACAGTGCTTGTTGGGATGATAGATCAAATCTAAATATGATGAATATGCACAAAAGCAACGCTTGCACAAATAAGTTACCAAACTATCTTCGACGTGTTGCAGTGAACCGTTGTTGAACACTCTCTTTGATTTAGTTGAGTTGAGTTTCGAGTAGCCACAATCATTGTGAATTTGACAAAGTGAATATCCTGACTCAATTTTCATCACAGTTTTTACTAGAATAGATCTGAGAGATTCTTTGCTGATTGCTTGTCCTTCATAATAGATTTGGTATCTGAGCCCGGTTTTCGGTATGGTATAAACATTATCATCACTGATGTTGAACCCGCGTTGATCCCCCAAGGTAGATGTTTCTGATGTTTTTGATACGAGTATCTTGTCCTCACGATCTTCTCCATCTGTACTCAGATCACTTAGATTTGCTTGCTCTAGAGGGATGGGTTTCGTTTCATCCCACTCTGGTACAAAAGTAGTAGACACGGTTATTGGGTGTCCACCCTGCTCTTTGCTCATCTTGATGGTCCCAATTACATCCTCTTGAACCTCTTCTGGGAATGGTTCATCATCAGATTGGCCTAACTCTTCATCACCAGTCAGGCTTATCTCTTCAATTGGAGCCGTTTTTTCTCCACCATTCATGGACCCATAGTTGATCAGATTGAAACAGCGATTCTTTAATAATTCTGCTATCAATTTATCCATAATAGAGCACCGAAAGAATTGGATCTGAAAAGATTAAGTGATATGATAAGTCGAATGATACTGTGAGGAACGATCTTCCCACTGATCGGTGGATTCACTGAAGAAACAGATCGAAGAATCAAGCGCAGCTCAATGAATCAATAGCTCCAGACACCTGGTACAAAATGATCAGCATCTACTGTCACAGGCAGATAATTCTATTTCGAACTAGAAAATAATCATGTAACTCATTTAGTAATTATTCACATCGCAATTGGATAAAACGTCAATTGGTGATGGAAGTTATGGAGTCAGAATGTTTCGACAACAACGTGCTTAAAAAGCGTTTTTTAAAAGTCATAAGCAAAACAAACAAGCTCTAATGCGCAGCCTCTGCAGAAGGCAATTATTTTCCCGCCTTGCTGCTGGTAGTTAACGGTACATATCAATGTGTACATAAATTCGGAAAAATTTTTCTAAGAAATCTTCTTGTGATGCTGAATGAATTGACTGTTGAATTATTGCTTCTATCCTTATGAATAAAAAAGAATCGAACTGAGTCTATTTGATTCTGATAGATCAATTCATCAATATCAGAATTGGGGAAGTCTAGTGGATTAGGTGAATATATTACCGTATGATGATTAATTTCAACTCCATATCCTCAATATACAGCACCAATATATTTTTATTGTCATGGAGGCCTACATGAGTGAGAGGAGGTGAGTATTGAGAAATCAAACAATTCACATGATAAGCATGCATTATGAGAAGTCTAACTATTCAATCTCACGATTCTTTCCCAGTTCCTAGTAATTTTCTAGTGTGACTTATGACACTCACGAGGTAATAAAAGTTCATCGATTCAATGAAACATGCAACAAGAATCAATCAGAAAGCATCAATAGCATCATAAGACACTGAATATTCCATTGTTTCGATAGTACTCAATGAGTTGCTCTTTGGAACAGATTAGAATTAGAATTTGAGACATTTTTCATGCCCTGAATCCTGATGAGATGTTCTCGTTTGCTGTCAATGTTAATGGAATTTATCTATGAAAATGTCAAAAAAAGGGTTCTTCGGCCTACTATTCTCACCATACTCAGTGGAAAAAATAGCGGGAACTGAACTGATCACCAATTATAAAATATTATCTCATATTGAAACATCGCTGATCGCAGTCAATCCACGAATAACAGGAAAGAATATTAGTAATTCTCAGTGGTTCCTTCTGATTTATTATCATTGTGGTGTTTTTATTGATGTTTTGCGTATCTCGGTGAATCTATTGGTCCTTTCGCCTGATGATTCGATAAATTTTTGTGATCCTGGAGTTTTTTTCGGAGAATCGAGATATCCAGTTGACTTTCTTGTGCTCACTTATCGATTGGTTCTGTGGATTTGGATCCTTTTATTTTTGAGGAACAATTTCAGCAATAAGAGACCAATTTGGTATGATGTTCATCGTGATGGAAATATTTATTTCAAAGAATTCCAACATACTCATGAAGAAGAGTGGTCAAAACTTCGAAAAAGTGTCAGATATTTACATAAATTTTTGTATTTATCATATTTAATATGTACACAGGCGATAACAGATACTCTGAGCTTGACTGCAATTCTCTTGTACAATTCTTCACATCATAGCTTAATTCTATTGAGTTCCTCTTGTTTTTTTGGTCTATCTCAATTATACTTAACATCCATTCAAGCTTTTGCTTTCAATTCAATGCTCTGCAATTTTATAGTTCTGACCTTGTACAGATTGGAAGCTATTCGAGCTGATATCATGATTTTTCAAGATTCAAGTTTACGGAAGCCAAAGGTTCTGAGCCCAAAAAGTTTTCTTGAACGATATCTACGGACATATAGTGATATGTACTATCTCAATGAAAACTTTGAAATTGCTATTGTATTTGGAATATTGAGTGGAATTGCGATCAGTCTTGATGCATACTATGTAGCTATTGTTGCTAAATCATCTCTTATTTTACGTATTAATTTCACTTGTATTGTTCTAATTGCTATCGCCTTGACAGTTGGACTCTGGTGCCTTATGGGTGAGCTTGTTAAACTTAAAGTAAGATGATTGATATTTGTTGTTTCGTTGCTGACCTTCATTTGATTTCAAACAGAATCATCAAGTATGCCGAGATTTACGTAAAATAATGCTGCATATGCATAAAGAACCTGGTGTACAATTTTCATTCAGCAATCTTCTGATATCTTTCGAAACACATCCTCTCGGGCTACGATCTTCTGCGAATTTTCTTCTAGATTTTCGAACTTTTTTGTTGGTAAGCTAACAAGAGATTCAATGAATGTCAACAACTTAACATCTGAATAACTTCTTTTTTTACTAGGCAATGTTCGAACTATTTGCACTGATGATGCTCCTTGCCGCAAATTTCAGATCTCGCGAATGAAATTCCGATGATATCTGTTACTGTTTGTTTTGAAACATGTGTCGAACAGATTTTTCAGCAAAGACTGTAGAACATAATAAAAAAGTGAAGAACTTAAGTCTGAGGGAAAAGTTTGTTCAACGAGCAATCTACGCTAGTCAGATTATCCCAGGGTATTCGTGTTATATTTTAGCGTATGGAATGAGTTTTGAGATAAGGACATGAAGTCAAATAATGATTTGATACATGGAAGCAGTATCGACATAGGTTGGTTACCTTTGGAGATTGTACATGGTCTGATGGAGAGATTTTGTCTCGATCAATTTCTTCTGTCCGTTGGATCTGTCATGAACAATAATATTGACATTTAAATGCTGAATCTATTTCCAATATTCCTGAGAGTTTCGTGAACTCTGCCTACTGCTCGACAACGATAGTCCAACCTCTCTAAAACATTTGACCCTTAAGACCAGTGGCATGATACGAATAGTTATTATTATCAGTCATTTGAGAATTTATTTCCTTTGATAATCCAATAATCCTACTTTTGGAATTTTTCAGCGATTTTGAATGACTTTTGGTAGCATGAAAGCAAGCTTTAGCTGAATAGAATCATCGATGAATACGATGTGAGATTATGATCACACCTTCAACGATTCATAGAGCTACCATCAAGTACCCAACCGAATTAATTTATTTTTCGCCCTGGATCATAACACACAGTGTAGAGATAGATATCTGAAAGAAAGAAGATCAATTTTTCCAATGGACTTGCTCGTGACACGAGCTAGGCATGCGCATGTCAGCAAATTTCGTATCGATATCATATATCGGTCAGAATTGTTTATATCGATACGTATCCTTATGGGCCCCTTCCCAATATCATATATCTATATATCGTATTGATATGGAGAATTTCGAATGATATATCATATCGATGGAAAATTTGCAGGTTTGCCCATGCCTAGCTCGTGTACATGATCCATGCATCATGGAGCAGATATTTCTATCTCCCCCGCACTTTGATGAATCTCGGGAAAATTGTAATCTATCGTGCTGACTTGTTGTATTGAACTGGGTTCCAAAATTCTCTTCACACTTGGAGCTCGCTATTCTAACCAAGTTCTTCCCTATTCTTCCCGGAGTGCATGCACAATCGCGAATTTTCCGAATGAGCACAAGTTTTTTTGAGTTAGAAAGAGTACAATTTTTATTTTTCTCTAATAGAAAGATACATTTTCGAATATATCAAAATAGATAGAAGTTATCAGGCAAGCCGATAATCGTCGTTGCCATCGATAATATCATCAAAATTATCGGGGATAGCATTATCATCCTCGAGAACTTTGCACACATATTCAATGGTAGAGGGCTTGATGCGATCCATGAATGTAGGCATATTATCAGCCCACATCTTTATGGATCGATCAAAATCCACAATGGCCATTTCAGCTTCACGAATGGCCGCAAGTTTCTCCTCATCAGATAGAGGCTTCCCAGTTTCTGGATCGCACCAATATATCCACCGATTGAGTCTCAGGGCAGCCTCCACACCAGATAAACCTTTCGTAATTTTTTTTGCCACGATAGGATCATAAGGGCGATATCCCATGGCGAACCAGTCCAATTCAGAGATCATATAACCTCGGCCTTTTTTCATTTCGATCTCGCGGCGTTTTATAATAATGGGCTTAGGCTTTGGGATGATGGGTTTGGGGACGGAAGATCGGAGTTTGGGGGCCATTGTGTGAATAGGGATGCGGAGGACTAGAGTGGGAGAGAGAGATGTTGAACTTGGAACTGTTAGATCGAAAATGAGCCTCCATCATTTCATCCCGATGCGGGCCGAAAATTCGGGAGCCGATGAGGGCGGATAAATTGGCACCCTCGATGGTACCACTGGTAATACCAGGCCAGCCCTCTATGGATACCTTATCACACCAATGTATTGATCCAATTAGCCAGCATTCATTAGCGAATCAAACCAATCAATATTGGTTTGATCTAAATGAGATCCTAGAAATCAAATATTTGATCAAAGAAACCATGCAATGAATCTCACAGATCATCTCACGCACAAATAGTGGATAAATGTACAAGCTTGTATGTAATGCTGGCAAGTATCCTAAGCTTGACCCCCAAAAATTCTGATGGAAAACAGGCCCGAGAGAGGAACCGGAATTCGGCCGAATTTTGCTCTGAACTTGATATCTACTTCACTCTTATCTCCATCTCTCTCCTCTTTCACTCATTTTCTCATTTTCTTCACTTTCTCCTCTGTTTTTACTCAAGTCTAACAACCATGAAATGTGTGCTAATCATGTAACCCATTTGAATTTCATGCCTCATCAACGATTTTTTCAGTACAGTTTTTCTCGCCGTGAACATGTATAGTTAATTCAATATAAGTTATAATTTAATTATTCACCACTTGACCAGAAACAGTGTAGCAAGTTATGCAAATTCTAGAATTATCACCAACCTCCTACCGTTTAACCAGTGTAGCTATCTGACTCAAATGGAGCACTTGAATCTGCAATTTATGGATGAAATAATGATCGAAAAGATGATTGGAATGATTAGTTTGAACGTCAATCCTAGTGAAATCGCTGATAACCAATAAAACTTTCGAATTCTAGGAATATTTCGTGATCATGGAAAGAGCTATTATACAACAGGAAAGTCGCTGCTATACAGTCTAGTCTTCAATGAAGAAAACTGTCCGATGTGCACAAAAAATCATCTCAACTCGAAAAATTTCCTCCACTTGGCGTACACATTTACATCGATGGAATGAAACCAGATCCCGAGAGATTATGCTCATGTATAGAAGATCTGTATGAACCATTGAAGATTTCTGAATACTGCATCACCGTGTACTCACAACGGCTACCGAAGAATATGGACAATGATATCAATGACAGATTGCTCAATCCTTCAACTTCGAATATGACTCTAACAAATGATGAAATTGATCGTCTGAACCGAGGATATATCAGTGAACGTTTAAAGCTAAAAGCAGTTGATCATCTCAAGAAAAACTTTCGAATTGTAAGAGGGTAGGGTGTGGAGGGTGAAACGAAATAAAACATAACATAAGTTTCTGGGGTCCTCTGGTATAGGACGATAGATGAAGTTTAATTAAATCAGGCTTAAAACACATAATCAGCGGAAAAGAAGGCCTCTGGTAACTCTACCAGTGACCAGAAATATAAAGGTATAACAGTTGGGGTCTCTACCGGTGAAGAACCGTGTAGGCCCAGAGAAAGGGAAAGACTAAAGGGTAGGCAGAGAGAGGCTAATTCTACTAGTGACTTGGAGTGAAGCCCAGCTAAATTGGGCAGCATAACTAGCTGCCCTTCAAGAGGTAGAGGCCATCAGAGAAGGGTTTCGGGGTATACTAACGGGGAATCTTCTAGCAGGGGTATGGAACCGTATTCCAACAGTGGGGTACCGGTCCCTAGGGTAGGCAGGTTACTCTCCAATGCACTCCAACAGTGGGGTGCCAAGAAGTGGAGTCAATGCTTACCTCTATGGTTGGAAGGCGAGTTGAAGACTGATTTGACTGGGGAATGGTGCGGCCATATATACTCTTTAGAGAGGAAGTCAGTGAGCAAGCGGGAGATATAATTGCCCATACACTGCCCCCCAGGTGCTCCTACCTCACCGTGTGTATAGTTGCTTCTATACCGATCCGGAGGTGGCAACGTTCCACAGAAATTACGGTACACTGTGGAACGGCTAACAGGAGTGTAAAGTCATGTATCGCATTTGGGGGTCATGGAATCGCATTCCATGGCTTGAACTATGAAAGCCTTGAGAGAATTTGGGTGAAACGCCAACTCTCCCTTAATCCCCCTGATTTTGGAGATTTGTTCCTTGGTTGCCATCATCTTCGGTAGTTCACTTTTGTATTCATTTTTATAATATTTTTATAATGTTTTATAATAATTTATATAATGAATACTAAAAACTTGTGTATTTATATGCCTATTTATGGAAACCTATCATTATAGCAATTTGTAAAAGGCATAAGCGGATTCAGACCACGAGATCGGGAGATCTAGGACAAATCCTCGGGGTGTCCGCCTTCACCCTTAAAGAAGAAGAACTGAATTTCTCAAATAAACGTTAATTTACCTGCCCATACACGGCGATCTGTGGGTGGTATCACCCAAAGGGGGTGGCCATCTGACTTTTTAGCTAATGATCTTTTCATCCTGTAAATGTTATCAGGATCCTATGATTAATAGTGACAGATCACCGGACGCGAGCAATTATATTGTACTATCAATGCCTTGCATTTTCTTTGGCGATTTTCCTTTTGCATGATCACGTGTTAATCACGCTAGCATCAATCCTTTCCCATGATGATGATGTAATCCTCATCATGGGAATCATAATTGATTTCTCCTTTCTCTCTATCTCTCTTGCTATCTCTCTCCTATGGTCACTCTCTCTCTTTCTCTCTTCCAACTCTCACTCTCTCTCCCTCTTACAATTGCCAAAGTGTGGTTGTTGTTGGGTGCGGTTATGTGCTGTGTTGGTAGTTCCAATGGAACATGTTTGTGAATTTATTTAAATTGTGTTTTGTAGGCCATATTGGCCCATCAAAAGGGTTAGTTTATCGCCCTCATCACAGAACTAACCTCAATATACACGCTATATTACGAATTTTTGACAGATATCTGATATTGAGCCCGGATTTCTCTTTTTGCGTCTTGTGTGGAGCAAAGTGTAGTCGCAGGCAGTGGCTATATCAAAACATTCAAGCTTATCATACAACTTTCACCGTAAAATGTGTGAGCTGTGGAATGATTTTCGTAGACCAGGTCACGTTTGTTTGCCATCTCAAGACAGATCACGCTCGAAGTCGTCAAGTTTCCGGAGCCAAGATGTGCACAGAGACCATCCCTGAATCAAATTTGACAATGTTTCTAGCGGGAACATTCTTTTTCTCTCTTCCAACTAACATATACCCTACTCACCTGATTTTGACCAGATATAAAATTGGATGTAACTAACATTTCAGCACACTTTTCTCAGCTGAGAAAAGTGTGCTGAATGGAGAAAGATAGTCTTTAATGGGCAACTGTATTTTCCCATTCTCAGAAAGTTATGTGCCTACTATCATCAAACTGTCCTAGGAATTAGCATCATGCGGATCCAGACAGTCTGACTTTTGCTTTTTCTTCTTCTTTTCTTCCTTTCTTCCTCTCTATCACCTCTTTCATGTTTTTTCGGTGCATTTTTTCCTCTCTTCTTCTCTCTTTCTCTCTCTTTCTCTATCATTTTCCCTATTTTTCATTTGTGAAATGAATGGAAATAATATTTCATTGCTAGGAATGTGAGGAGTTCATCTCGGCCTGATAAAATTGAAATCTATAATATTACTCCGTCCTTACATTCCATTCTATCGACCATCTTCTTCTACATCCTCCATTTTGAAATACATGACGAAATATCATAATGATACCGATACTTGGATCTGAATCCAAAACCGCGCAAAATGAATTTTGTAATTTAGACTTTGGACTTTGCACAAAAGACTTTATAATTCGTGATTTGAACTCTGGACTTTCGATCGAAGTCCAAATTTTTGCTCATTTTTCTGATTCTTTCGCTCATTCTTCTAATGTTTCGCTATTTTGCTCATCAAAATGCGTGATTTTTTTCTCATGTGAGAAATTCAATCAGCCTTTTACTCTCATACAGCCTCAAATAGTGCATTCTTTGATTCCACTACACTCATGCAATGCGACTGATGAATAGAGGAAGGAAAATAGTTGAAATAGGTCAACTCAGTCATAAAAATATTCAGATCAAACAGTACGTTGGCAGCCTCACTTTGAAGCTTTGCTACAGCAATTCTCCTCTCCAGCCTTAGTAATTGTAATTGTTTCTCTTTGCACCTCTTACCTTTCACTCCTGTAATGCTTCACTACACACATATACACCCTACCTAGCTGGCTGGAAGTATTTGATCGTACAATCATTACACTCAATCCTTGAGCCTACGAAAATTATTCTTTCATTAATCTAGCTTACCAAGCCGAACATGCCAATCAACTAGCCGTTTCAATGAGGAAATGAACTCAATAATAAGCATGATACAGGCGAACAAAGTTGATGAGCTATCCCCTCGCTGCAATTTATTTTGTGTTCACTACCTACTATCATGACTATCACTCGAGCAATCGAGGTCATTTGCTGATAAGGTTCAACTCACTGCATACTACAAACGATTTTTTTGAGCTATTTTTCCTTCATGCAACAATAAGCACGCTACTCTACACTGACTGATACAAGGTTCCGGAATCATTTTCTTTGTTACTGTTGAATTTGGAATTTGAATCGTTTTTTATGCTACAAGGACTTTGACGCGGGGAGGCGTGGTCTTGTGAGCTTATTTGTTATTTGATTCTTTTAGAGGAATTTTTTTGAAGCTTTGTGGGAAATATTAGGAACTTGTGCCTAGATCAGTCAGTTATATTCTTACTCTCGGTGTGATAACTGGAATGATGGCAATGGATCAAAATAGCGCAAGTATCGTCAGTGCTAGTGGGAGCAGTGCCGCAGTTGAACCTGAAGTTCAACAATCTGTTAATCAGATCACAGTGAATCCTTTTACAGATGCACCTCATATTGTAATTCGACCCTTAAATGGTGACGATATCCATGGAGACTTGATGGATTGGATTGAACAATACGAATATTTGTCAGCCGATTTGGGCTGGAGCGATGAGGAAAAGCTAAGTAAACTTCCTCTATACTTAATGGGTACTGCTGAACTATGGTTCAACAATTCGGTAAGACCTAAACTCAATTAGGTTATAAAACCTATCAGGAAGTGAAAGGTGAGATGATTGCTGCCTCATCGAGACCTGACCATTGCTCGGAATATCATAGAAGAATGACTTGTCAGAAACAAGGCGAGGAACAGAGTGCTAGTTTTTTTGTAATTCAAATGGAAGCTTTGTGTGAGCGAGTCGATAGGAATATGACTGAGAGCATTATCCTACCATTTATTAGAGAAGGTCCAGGCACAAGGTTGAAGCCAAGGATAAGTGCTAGGAAACCTTATACTATCAAAGACCTTCTTGCTCCCTTGCAAGATGCTGAACGCTCAGCTCTAGAGAACGAAGCGATGTTCAGAGAAATAAGTCAAGATACACGGAGCTCAAACAGAACCAATACAACTCGAATGATGATCAATATGATTGGGACTTTGAACAAAACTGTTGAAGATCTGAAATATAAGTTGAATGTGATGAATAGGGGAAATTATAATCAACGTTCCTAGCTGAAAAACGATAGTCAGGCATAAATGCAACGTCCTCCCGTCTCCCAACAAAGGCTAATGCCTCAACAGCAACTGAGGCCGGAAATTATCTGCTATCGCTGCCAAGAACCTGGGCACAAGAGATATGTCTGCTCTCGTATCAACGATGTGAACGTGAGAGCCGATTACTAGCCAAGAAGTCAGCCTGGGCTATCTGGTTATCCTGGTAATAGCCAACAAAACCACAGTAATAATGTTCGTTATGATCGTAGTGGAAGGAAAGAGCAATTGTCGTTCAACAAATCACTGGAAACAGATCCGACGTGATCGATACAATTATTTTGAACCTTACCAGGAAAAAGAAGAAAGGTAAGCTTGTGTTTTCAGAGATCAATTCGAATGGAAAATGATTTGAGGCCATCATAGATTCGGGAAGTGAGATTTCACTCATAACTCAGCCAACTCTGGATGAGATCAGGAAGCCCCTATAGACATATCGTGGAAGAGGAATCGAGAGCACTAGCAACAATCCGTTCAGACCTCTAGGTGGATCTAACCTAAGATTAACGTTGAAAGCAAATGAAAAAGAGATTTTAATTGACGTAACTTCTGTTGTGGTCAATAATCTACCTTGTTGAACCCCAATGTTTATCGGTCAAGATGTATGCGAAGTTGCGGATGTATGGATAGGCTCGAAAGAGAAGGTCATCCATATAGGGTATGATAACAGTAGCAAGTCAACAGTGGCTTGTCAAACCAGCCTCATTCAAACCGATATTGACTCGGTTTGAGCTGAATTTGATTCAATTGATGAGTTTTTGTAAAAGGTACCAATAAGAAGTATGATGAAGTTATCGTTTCCAAGAAAATTGATGATGATCAGCACGATAGGTTGATGAAGTTGCTTGATTCATATAAGCATAACTTGGCCACCGAGGATTTCGATTTGGGATACTGTAATCTTTATCAGCATCAAATTGCCACTGGAGATCACACCCTGATTTATTCAGCACCGTACAAGCTATCACCAGTGAAGAGACAAAAAGTGAATGAAATTATCTGTTCTCTCTTCTAGAAGCTGGAATCATTGAAAAAGCAAATTCGCCATGGACATTTCCGATTGTAGTGGTTCCTAAGAAGACAGGTGAGCTCAGAATGTGTGTTGATTATGGACCACTCAACCACGAAGCCCGTCAAATATCCATGACCGAGGATATTTAGCTCTTTTGACATGCTGGAAAGGGCTCATTTCTTTTCCTTGTTAGACCTTAGGCCAGGATACTATCAGATCGCTATGCATACTGATGATAAACTCGAAACATCATTCATAACAGCGAACAATTTGTTTTCCTTTGTGAGGCTTCCATTCGGATTGGTGAGCGCCCCCAGCTCATTCCAAAGAGAATTGGATGAAGTTTTGGCTTCAGTAAAATACAATTGTCTCGTGTACATCGACGGTATTGTGGTTTTTTCGAAAACTCTTGATGAGCATCTCGAGCGTTTGGAAAAGGTTTTCAAATGTCTGGAAACAGCGAATCTCAAGCTCAAATTACCAAAGTGTGAGTTCTAGAAGAAATCTTATGTCTCGGTTATGTGGTGATTAGAGATGGTCAGAAGCCAGATGAGAAAAAGGTTCTGGCCGTGGAGAACTTCGCAGCTTCACTCTGTATCCGTGATGTTCGATCATTTGTCGCTCTTTATTCTTATCAACGGAAATTTATTCCCAATTTCTCAATGATTGCTAAGCCGCTCACTGACTTGACTAAAAAGGATCGACCCTCTCAATGGGAGGAAGCCCAACAGAAAGCTTCTGATAGATTGAAAAATTGATGATATAATATCCCGTTTTGGCTCATTGTGACCCAACCAGAGAGACTCAGTTGAGGACTGATGCTTGTGCGCATGGTATAGGAGTGAATCTTCTTCAAAAAAATGGAAAACGGCATCTGATTGCCTACATGAGTAAGCTGCTGACTGGGGCAGAACTGAATTATCATATCAGTGATAAAGAATGTTTGGCTATCGTTAAAGTGGTGGATAAATGGAAAGCTTACTTGGATGGAATACATTCTGAGGTACACACAGACCATTGTAGTCTCTGCTATTTTATTAGCAAAAAGGATCTGAGCCCAAGGTTGATGAAGTACTCAATGACACTCCAACGGTACGACTTTAAGGTAGTATACAAGTTTAGAAAGCATCACTATGATGTTGATGCCTTATCAATAGCTAGTCCCTTACAATAGATCTGATATTTATAGCCAAAGGTGGGCATAGTCTGTATATCCTCATCAGTCAGTTGAAGTTTATATTTGCCTTGATATTCCATCAAGGGTGGATCTGAATGAGGTGTCATGCATTTTGGAGTAACCCTCTTAGTTTTCACTTTCCCTCTCAATTTCCGATGAGTTGGCATATTTGTTCCTTTTGAGTGCACTCTAAGATGGGTTACTGGGCTCATAGTATAGCTAAATGTGTGAAAACATACTCTACAAAAATATTCAACTAAAGAAGCTGTGATGTCCCAACTGAGTTTGCATTGAATCGATATTGCTGTATTCCCTTGTCTATTTCAGGAGGCTTGGAAAAGTTACACTCATCATGAATCTTACAGAGAAGCCATCCACGCTTCGTCTTCTGAGTTTTTACTTCAGCGATTTGTTGCAAACAGTCTTTATCAATAGCTTTTCCTTGATAAATGATTTGGTATCCAAAGCCATTTGCTTCATTGATATAGATATTGTCATCAGTTAAGTTGTCTTCCATCTTCTTTGGACTATCGATGGGCATTGGTTTGGTCTCTTTGACAATGTTGATCTGAGATCCCCTTGTATTCACCATCCTAGAAATTCTCTGGGTGTCAAAGTTGGTTCAACTCCCAAGATCAAGCTTATCAAAATCCGAAGATGATGCAAGTCAAAAAGACTTATCCATGTGAGTGGAGAAGTTTGATCCGGTAACAGATAAGATTTCCGTGTTTGTGACACATTACTCCGGCGCAGTAACTTTGGGCACTCTTGTCCAAAGCTCGTGGGCTACACACAGAGAGAGACAGAGAGAAGAAGAGAGAGAGAGATCCAACATGATTGAGTCACTCGCCTTCCAACCACCAAGCAAGTCGTTTCTAGAGCTATAGTGACCATCAAATGTATTTGATTATGAGTGTGAAAAGTTGGTTGTAATCATTTGAATTACATTGGTGCCCCGTGTGAGGACCAGAGAAGGTTTGAACTCATTGTTCTTCATCCAATAACTGTGATCAAATCCTCTGATAGGTCTATTACGACCAGAAACTTTTGTTTTCCATCCAATAACAGTGATTAACTCCTCTGATAGGTCCGGGAGAATCGGGAACTGGTTAGTCTTCTATCAAAATCTTTCCACAACTTTATAACAGATGAGTAAGCCTTTTCCTTTTCGTGGACTAGACTCGAGCTCAAAACTCGCGAAATAAAGGCAATAGAGTTAAGTCCATACTTTTTCAATCCTGAATACTCAAGGCAAGCATTCAATAAGTAAGTTGATCCCTTTTTCGTTAATTTTCAATTCATGTTATACTGTGGAGTTTTCAGTAGAAGATATTCGGTGGCTCAGCAAAGAGCTATTCTCAAATCAATGTTGCTTTCAGTTATTCACATTCAAGTTAATGGGTTTATGGGAATGATTCTAGTCACTTTGACTCCTTATGTTCCACCAATTGATCCAGTACCTGAACATATTTTCCTTTATTGTTGAATACCCATTCTGACGCTGAACACAATTCAGTCACCTCAGTTACTGAAACTTACTTAGGGAACTTATCAATTTTAAGAAGAAAAATTTTCAGGAAATGAGCCAGTCCAGTGAGGAAGGTGACCTTTCAATCCAAGACAAGTTACCAGGTTCTTCTGGTCAGCAAAACGGTGGTGAAAATAATTGAGTTGTGAACCAGGTTGCTAACAATATCGCGATGTCAGATTTTATTCCCACTTTTTCGGATGAGAATGCCCACAATGACTTGATATACTGGCTTGAAGAGTATGAGTACACTACGGCAGCTCTAGAGTGGTCCAATCAAGAGCGCTTCATCAAATTACCACTCTATCTAAAAGATAGTGCAAGATTGTGGTGCACCTCGATTCGGCCCAAATTAGGATTAGGAAAGTCAATCAATACCTATGAAAAACTGAAGCATTAAATGTTAAGAACAATGTTACAATCGGACTATGAGTAAGCAATCTGGAGCTTGACTAATATTTTTGTATGTCATCACAAGGTTTATGCTGATAAATTGACAAACTTTAAAATCGATGATGTTGGTAGAAATGGAGGCTTTCCATCATGAGAATCGACTCTCAGAAAATATCAGCATACTTCTCTCTGGTTCCATGATTTTGATTCATTAATGCAGTTATAAGAGGCGATGATCACTTAGATTATCGCTGGGATGTTTTTTGACGAAAATTTGAACTTATTGGGTCATTTTATTTCCCGTCATTAGATTGTAAATAGTAGATCAATGGATAACCTCTTCCACTGCCGATAATTTCAATAATTTCGAACTTTCGGGAAAATTTGGTCCTTTTCAGTCCTCTGACTCATGCTTTGTTCATTCAGTTCTTGTGCTCATGAAATGAAATACAAGAACACGAATTATTACTCTCACTCATTTACAAAACACCATTGTGATAGTCATGCTGTATTCATAACAAAAAAAACCAATTCAAGATTCTAATCCAAAAGATTTATTCGAGAAGAAAAAGGAGAACCTAATTTCAGATCGTTCAGAGTTTATCATAGCATCAATATTCTCTAACGGTTAAGAAATTCCTAATGTTTCTGTACTGATAACTTTAATCAAACATTTCCTCGTTTGAACAGAGAGAGATCAATCATAATTTTAATCAGTTCCTGTTCATCATGCAGAATTCCTATCGCTCTGATTGAGATCAAAACATTTTTATGATCAATTTGTACCTCATTGACCCAATCGAAAATGATCAAAGGGCTAAATGACTCTTCATATTACCATCTCGAGTTTATGCTTCTACTAAGTTCTCATGGATTATAGTGAATTCTGAGATGTGTACGCATGTTACACGAACGATTGGATTTATGAAAACAATATCTACACAGATATGTGATGAAAGCAGCTCCAGTATGCACCAAAACAGCTTGATTGAATTTGTATTTTCTTTTTATCGATAATTTCTCTCTCGAATATGGACAGTCTTCATGGAGTGGGCAGAGAAATAATCCAGATTCCGATTTGATAACCTTTTTCTCCATAATTTGCTTCAATTGATCTTTACTGATAGCTTGGCCTTTGTAGTAGATCTGATATTTACAGTTAAATTCCGGGGAACTATGCATATTCTTGTTAGTAAGTTTCAGTCTATACTTTCCTTGGAAATCAATTAAATCTGAGGGAGGTTTCATGATTTTGGGCGTAATCTTTCTGATAACCACTTCGTCTGCTGATCCCTCAGAACTATTCAAGGAGCTTGGTCTTAGGTGTTGTCTCAGATGATATACTTGGCTTGCTGTATAACTGAATGTATGAAGACACACTCTGCAAAAAAATTCTACTAGAGTACTTCCGATGTGCCTTCTTGAGTTTTCATTGAATTGATACTGCTGGCTTGACTTATTCATTTCTGGAGGCTTGGAAAAGTTACACTCATCATGAATCTTACAGAGAAGCCATCCACGCTTCGTCTTCCGAGTTCTTGTGTCAACGATTTGTTGCAAACAGTTCTTATCAATCGCTTTTCCTTGGTAAATAATCTGGTATCCAAAGCCAGTTGATTTATCAATATAGATATTGTCATCAGTCAAAATGACTCTCATCTTTTTGTGACGATCGATGAGCATTGATTTGGTCTTGATGTCAGTTTGAATCCGAAATTCTTCTGCTTGTATCATCTTGGAAGTTCCTTGTATTTCAATGCTGGCTTCGCTCCTGAGATCAGGCACATAAAAATTTAATGGTTGATTCAATTCTTCCCTGCTCCGCTTGGGAGATTGGAGGGAATTAGGTTTCAATGTTTCCAGATTAGAGTCCTGAAAACTTTCCAAGTTTGTTCTCTCATCTTTCACGAACGGCTGAGGAAACTGTTCATCCTGTTCAGAATATGTCGGTTTCCCTTCGACAATACACATCATTGAATTTGATACTTGTTCTCCATCTTGCGCTTGAGCATTGAGATTGCAAATATTTTCATGAATTATTTTTTTGATCACTTGCTCAAATCTTGTACTTTGATTCCGATCCCTTACAAGTTCACGAATAGCTTCTCTCAGTTCCATTCTTCTAGCCGATCCAAGCTGCAGGCAATACGATGGTTAGTTTAGGGATGATGAGATGTTAAATCATTGATATTTCTTACCAAGAAAGACATTTCAAAGAAAATTTTCGAATATTCTGAAAGCAACTACAAGTAGCTTCAAGTAGCCCAATTATGGACAAAAGCGGTGAAAATAGTTCAAATGTGGTGTTGATAAAACTTGACACGCTTTAAATGTAAACTTTGAAAAAAAACTGATCCTCTGTCAGGATGAAAACTAAAAATTGACTTGTATTCAGCATTCAGTCGCACTCTGTGAACGAACAGATAAGAGAAGTAAATTGTGAAGAGGGCAAAGGATTATTAAGCTGGAAATCTTCTATCTCTGATGAATATTTCTTACTAAACTTGATTCATATAACAATGTCATAAGCAATAGAAATATAATTAAGTAGAAAACATTTTTTAGTGACTTTACTTGCAAATTCGCTGATCTTTATCCTCAAAAAATGAATACACTACTAAGATACGTGTGAGTCGCAAAAGGCAATCAGAAATTCGATGGATAGTGGACATCCAGATGAGTAGTGAGATGAGATAGAAGATAATAAAGAGGTTGCTAAGTTTTCTGTATTATTTGTAGAGCTCTTCAGATCGTTTCTTTGCCATTAGCGAGGAAGCCTAAAACTTTGTCAATTGGTCATCTTTGGTTTGAGCTTTATTTGAAGAGAAAAACTAATCATTTCAATTCACTGATGAAACACATTGAGATGGGCTTGATTTATATGACGAATAAGCTCGGTTTGACTTCTGAGCTTATAGCAACACTGTTTGCATAGATAAGTTACCAAAGCTTCTTCAATGTGTTCCAATAAATGTTTGTTATGATCCGATTTCGTTTCTTTTACTGAATACACATGTATCTGAATTGGAGTGAATTTACAGTCATCATGCAATGAACAATGAAGCCAACCATCATCTGTTTTCACCACCTTAGACATGAGGAGAGAATGCAAACTCATTCTATCGATTGCTCGGCCTTCATGAAAGATCTGATACTTTTGACTGGTGGCTTTGTAAGTATACACGTTTTCATCGGTAATATTGAGTTCATATTTTCCTTGATAATCTATCATAGGGTGCTTGGGAATAGAAGTAGTAGTAGTATTGGAAGATTTTCTCCTAGATGAACGCTTACGCTTTTTTGGTTGTTTTTTCAGATGGGTACGAATTCTTCCTTTCTCATGATCTCTCCTGTGGCAATCGAAACGACTGGGTGAAAATATAAAGCGGAGGCAATACTTGCAATAGTATGTCACTAAACTATTTCTTACATGTTGCTTTGAATTGTAATTGAACGAATCTATTGTTTCTATTTGTTTTGAAGTAGGCTTTGCGAAGTCACAATTAGTGTGAATTCTACAGAGATAATATCCTGACACATTTTTCAAATTTTTCTCAACAATTAATTCCAGAGATTCCTTGCTGATAGCTTTTCCTTCACAATAGATTTGGTATTTGAAATTTGGTAAGGTGTAAACATTTTCATCTGTTAGATTGAACTCTTGTTCCGTTTCCGAATCTTTTGATTCCAAGATCTGTTCTGCTTGGTTCATCTTGTTCATAAATTCTTCTCGGCGAATTATTTGCTCTGTAAAAACTTTCTCTTCTTTGCATGTTATGTCAGAATCAGTAGATGGCCTTTCTTGATGATCACCCAGCTTCTCGATTCCATTGATGGTTTCTGTGAGATTTTTTTGGAATTCCTCAGGCAATGGCTCATTATCAGAATCATTTGTTTCCTCATCACTACTCAATTCAATTTCATCTATTGGAATCGTTTCTTTACCATCATTTATGAATCCACATTTGATCAGATTAAAACAGTGATTCCTTGAAAAATCTTCCAACAACTTTTCCATTGTCTAACTTAGATACAATTTGAAACTTTTGAAATATATTATTATAAACAGTAATATTAAAAACGCTTAGTATGAGGGAACAACATAGATTAGGAGCAGAAAGTCAAGTAAAAAACAAAAAGTGAAACAAAACTCAACATCAACTCATAGATGTGAACACTATTTTCGGCAGCTTTGGACGATCGAAAATCACTGAAAAAAGGCACAATTTTGATTCAAATGATCAATCAGTAACTTGATACTCACTCACAATAACATTGAGTAAAAATAAAAATAAATAAAATAAAAATAAAATAAGCATAGGTGTTCAGCTCTGCACTAGATGACACTATTTTCCCGCTCTTTTTGTGGGCCAAAAAGTTTCCCATTTTTCTCGAAAAATTTGAGGAAATATATTTCATCTCGACACAAAAAAGTCTCGAATATGCCCACCTGTACCCGAAAAGTAGTGTATCAATAAATTTTTTAATCTCTTGCTCAAAACGTTGATTTCCATCACTGCGAAACCCTATAACAGCTGTTCTCAGTTCTCTTTTTTATTAGTACGCAAAAAAAGAGATGAATCCAAAATGATGGATGAAATAAAATTTAAAATAAAATAAAGTTTAATTATTCCTACCAGAAAAGATATCAGGCACAAGATTTATCATTTATACAACTATTTACTATAATTGGATGGATAAAAGATATTACAAAGTGAATAACTATTAGGTTAGCTCATTAATTCATGTGAGGCTTTGATGGGCACTTCAAAAAAATAATTAATACCCAGTTGGCGGTGAGTGGATAATTGATCATCTCGATATCATGATCAATTTTACAAGCGATTATTGAAGAATTAATAGTGATGAAAGCCCTGTTGAACTGGACAGTGTCTCCGACAATTGGTTCCATAGATGGGTGAGAACAAATAGTGAAGCTATTTGGATTGGGCTCAATGATGAAAAATGGTGAAATTATTGGTCAAAACTTTGCTGTTAGATAATTTCCAGCATTTGATTGAAAAGCATTTGAAGAGGAAACTGAGCATCTAAATTTACTGATGAAGAATATTGAGATGGGCTTGATTCATATGACGAATAAGCTCAGTTTGGCTTCTGAGCTTATAGCAACACTGTTCGCATAGATAAGTTACCAAAGTTTCTTCAATGTGTTCCAATAAATGTTTGTTATGATTCGATTTCGTTTCTTTCACTGAATACACATGTATCTGAGTTGGAGAGAATTTACAGTCATCATGCAATGGACAAAGAAGCCAGCCATCATCTGTTTTCACCACCTTAGACATGAGGAGAGAATACAAACTCATTCTATCGATTGCTTGGCCTTCATGAAAAATCTGGTACTTTTGACCGGTGGCTTTGTGAGTGTACACGTTTTCATCGGTAATATTGAGTTCATATTTTCCTTGATAATCGATCATGGGTAGCTTGGATTCAGTAGCGATGGACAATTCATTTTCATTTTCAATTGAGTATCCATGATCATTTGATTCAGTCCTAAAATTGGAAAGATATTGTACTCTACAGCACTCGGAGTGATCGTATAAACTCTGGTAGGAGGAGAAAATTTCAGAGCAATATTTGCAGAAGTATGTCACCAAACTATCTCTAACGTGTCTCCATGAATTGTCGTTGAACCCTTCTTTACATTCCATGGGTTCCTGTAGCTTTGCAAAGCCACAGTCAGTATGAATTTTACAGAGTGAATATCCAGACTCAGTTTTCATCATTTTGCTTTTGATGACCAAATTCAGAGACTCTCTACTGATTGCTTTTCCTTCATAATAGATTTGATACTTGACCCCAGTTCTTGGAATGGTGTAAGCAATTTCCTTCTAGTGGATTATTTTATCACCATCATCTGGATATCTGCTTGTTATTTTTCCATGTTGCTCTCTGTAATGTTTGAGAACAACATCGTATCTACACAGATGATGAGAACAATATTCGCATTGGTAAGTCGCCAAGTTGTCTTTGACGTGCCTGAATGATTCACCATTGAATCTGTTCCTGGTACAAGTTGAGCTTGGCTTCGAGAATCTACAATTAGGATGAAGCTGGCAGAGAAGCCATCCGGACTCAGTTTTTCGGACTTTTGTCCTGGCAACAGCAATCAAATATTCCATATCGATTGCTTTTCCTTCATAATATATTCGGCACTTGACCTCAGGAGTGTTATTGATTTCATCTGTAATAGTGAGCTCATATTCCAATTGATTAGCCTGAGGAAATATTCCCGATACCTCTGATCCTGAGATAATCTTTTCCTGGTTGTTTTCATCATTTTGAACCTCGTTTCCCTGGGCCACTTGTTGGAGTGAGTTTTTTCGCTGATCATCTTGATCTTCAATGATATTGGTAGATTTAAATGTATTTTCTTCGGCCTGTTTGTACTTATAACTGGACTGATTTGGTTCCTTATCATTGAAAAGATATGCCACTTTTTTTGGAACCATTCCATCACTATCACTAACGTCTGTTAATTTGTCTGCTCTTTTGCCATGGCATATTTTGGAATGCTGTCGAAAACTATCAAGTGAGGATAAAGAATGGGAACAATTCCTACATAAATAAGTCACAAGACTATCCCTGATGTGTCGCAATGAACATCTATTAAATTGACTTCTTGAACTGGTCGAGCTCTGTGTTTTGAATCTACAAGCAGAGTGAATACTACAAAGTAGCCATCCAGATTCAGTTCTTGAGACTTTTGTCTCAACAATTGCTTTCAAAGACTCCACATCAACAGCTTGATCACCATAAAAAATTTGATACTTTAGCCCAGTGATTGGAATAGTGTAAACATTGTCATCTGTTGGATTGAGCTTACTTTTTGCTTGATTGTTCATTGATTTTCCAGATGCTCCACTTGTTTTGTCTTGTTCCTTCTCATCAAAAAGTTGATCGCTCTGATTAACTTGTTGGGGAGAAATTTTCTCTTCCCTGCCTAATATGCCTAGTTCGGTGGATGAAGTTGGTTGATGATCACTCCTATTGATGTGTTCAATTGCATTCTCCTCAGCTTCCTCGGAAAAGGGCTCATTATCAGATTCAATTGATTCTTCGTCACTTATTAAAAACATGTTATCAATTCGGGTTGTTTTTCTAGCATCGTTTGTGAAACCATAGTGGATCAAATTGAAACAGCGATTTCTCGTTGAATCTAATATTTTTTCCATCATGCAAAATTCGGAAGATACCGGGCGTGAAATTCTTGAAATATATCGAGGATGATAATATACAAAATACCCAGTGGATTCGGGTTAGGTAGATTGTATGCAGAGAGCAAAACAGGAAGTGGAACACAACTAAGCATGTAGATCGGTATTTGTTCTGGTAACAGAAACTACTGGTCACTACTGTACTGGTCACGAAACTGGAAAAAGTAAGGAATTTTGCCTCAAACTTGGAATCAATCCCATAGTACATTAAAAACAATAGCACCCGATAAAAATGATTTAAATTGTAAAGAAACAAAAATTTTGCAAAAAAAATCTCAAGAACAATGTTCAGAACTTTGGAAGTTTCCGAGAAGGAAGTGATGCAATTCGCACACTTCGTGAAGTGAGCAAGGAAAGATTGTCAACCTGTACGCCAGAGGACACTATTTTTCCGGTCTTTTGGCACCAAAAAGTTCATCGACATTAATCGAAAACTTTTCGATAAAAACTTATTTGATACAGGGATGCATATATTCCATCTCGAAATGAGAAGTCCATAAATATTCTTGTGTATATCTGAGGAGCTGTTTATTGATTATTTTTCCGATAAATTGCTTGAAACTTGAACTGGCTACTGTGGCCCAAATGTGCGCTACAAGAGCAGTAAAATATTTCAATTTAAATGAAGACGAGTGAGCACGAATATTGATCAGGAACTTCAGATAATCTATATCAAATGGATAATTTGACAATATACATATCAGCGCTCAGGAAGGGGCTCAGTATTTGAGCAAAATCTTTGAAAAAATCTTGTGGACATAAACTATCAGCTAATGTTGTCTTATGAAGACCTAGTGGTCGATGGCTTGGATTATGTCTCAAGATATTAGTCTCATGGATAGGTGTGACATCTAACTACATGAATTGATTCTGAGCATAAAGAAAATCGAGAATGTCTAGATTTCTACCAACTGGTGATTTTCAGTTGTAGCAAGAAGAGACGATGACAATGAGAGAAAAAAATATCCTAATTCATGGATAAGACGTTATCGAGATGGGCTTGATTGAAATGATTGATGAGTGCGGTATGGCTTCCGAGCTTCCAATAACATTGTTTGCACAAATATGTGACAAAAGTTTCTTCAATATGCTCCAATAAATATTGATTGTGATCTGATTTTCTCTCCTCTTGTGTAATTAAAAGTACCTGATTGTGAGTGAATTCACAATTATCATGTAGTGAACAGTAAAGCCAACCAGAATCTGTTATCAGCACTTTCGATTGAAGAATAAAGCGTAAACTCATCTTATCGATTGTCTGACCTTCATAGTAGATCTGATACTTTTGACCAGAAGCTTGATGAGTGTACACATTCGCATCATTGATAATGAGCTGATATTTCCCTTGATAATCGATCATAGGATTCTTGGATTCAGTAGTAATAGACGATTCATTCTCAATTGAGAACCCAGTCTCATTTGGTTTCTTTGCTGGATTGGAATGAACTCTTTCTTCATGATGCCGGTGGGAGTGATGGCGAAGACTACGAATTCCTTTAAAACTGCGAGAGCAATAATTGCAGAGGTATGTCACCAAACTATTTCTTACATGTTTTCTGGAATCACTGTTGAACTGATCCTTTGGCTTCGAGTCAAGCTTTGCATAAGAACAATCAGTATGAATTTTACAGAGCAAATATCCTGACTCAGTTTTCACCATTTTGGTCTTCATGATTGAATTCAGGTATTCCTCGCTGATTACTTTTCCTTCATAGTAGATTTGATACTTGATTATAACTTTCGCTATGGGGCGAACAATTTTCTTTTTCGGAACCATGGTATTGCCCTTATTGCTTGCTGTTTTTCCATGCAGCCTTTTAGAATGCTTACGCAAAGAGTTATAAGAGGATAAAGTTTGCGAGCAACTTTTGCATAAATAAGTCACCAAACTGTCTTTAATATGCTTATATGAATCATGATTGAATGTCTTTCTTGACTTAGTTGGATTGGATTTTGAATAGCTACAATCAGTATGAAGTTGACAAAGTCGCCATCCAGATTTTTCTAGAACTTTTGTTGTAGCAATAGCATTTAACGACTCGTTATCAATAGGCTGTCCTTCATAATATATTTGATATCTGACACCAGTTTCAGGTATAATATAAACATTCCCATCTTCTTGATTGAGCTTTCGTTTTGCTGGATTTTTGATTGAAACTTTAAATGATGTGATTTTCTCTTCTTTCTTATTCACGGAATCGCCTCTTCGTACTGATTCGAGGGAATTTTTATCTTCTCCACATGTTGTGACAGAATCAGTAGATAAAGTTTCTAGGCAATCGCTTGATTCTTTGTTTCTACTGATAGTTCCAATCACATTCTCCTTAATTTCTTGAGACAATGTCTCATCGTCAGATCCATCTGTTCCTTCATCACTACTCAAACATATCTCATCAATGAGGGCTGTTCTTTCTTCATCATTTGTGGGCCCATAGTCGACCAGATTGAGACAGCGATGGTCCATCAAGCCATCTATGAATTGTTCCATTGTACGGCATCTGAAGATTTGAGACTGGAACCTACAGAATTCCTCGTAAAATGAGCTACTCCTGATGTCTAGTGGCGTAGCGGAAAAAGTATAAAAGCAGAACAGAAAGTGCTTAACAACACCGTTTAACACGTGGATCACTTCAGCTACCAGCTTCCAAAAGTTGTAAACGATCAAGAGCTACTGTCCCACAAGCGGATAATCTCGAACCCTCATCAATCCAATTATTGATCCGAAACACTCACATCATGTAAAAATAAATAGAAATAAACTTCAACAAGGCGAAAAAAGTTATTCAAAACTCAGTTTTGTTGTCAAACACCGAAAATTAGCAAGTCATCAAAAGAAAATCTCTTTAAGAGATGAAAAATATCATCTTGACAACAAAAAACAGGAAGTGATGCTCAGCCGCTCTACTGCACACTCGTTGACATTGTTTTTCTGATCACTTGGCGCAATAAAGTTTACCGGGATCGAGAACTATTGAGAACTGGTAGTATATATCATCTCGATATGAGCAAACCCTCAAATAGCTCCACCTGTGTTTTATTGGTAATAAATCAATTGATTTTCTCACCACTGACTCGAATCTTGAATGATTCCTCTTCAAAAGATTTCTTGGTTGGCTTATGTGTGGTCTTTCTTTTACAACTCACTGTGCAAGATGGAGGTTAGAATTCGAATGATGGATAAACTGATGAGCTAACGAAGTCTCTTACTCAAAGACATATTTCAGATAGAATATTCAAAACTCTTCCTACTGTAAATATACGAGCATGGAAAAAAAGCAATTGAATAATTACAACTCAATTGGAAGTTTAGCTACAGGGTGAGTCAAAATACCTGTCCAGAGACAAAATTCAACTGAGGTTAATCTCATGAATTATCTAATCACAATTCGATTACTTGGACAACTTGTCCATCGATCAGCACCATCTGTATTAGTCCTAGTTTCGAACCAATTTAACTAAACAAGATGAATAATTATGTAATTAGTAATACATTGATGATGATGATGGTGTAAATCACTACACTTACTCACCATGATGAACATGACCAACTCCAAGACCTTGGTAAGATCGTGAGTAACATTTTTTTTTCGGTTGATGATGTGATTTTTCAAACTGATTTCTCAAAATTTAAACTCATTTAGTGAACTGATTTGAGTGAATTGATTCAAGTGAATTGATTTGAGTTGTTGCTGTTGAAAATAGCGTTTTGTTAATCAATATGGATACGAATGAACACAGAAGAAGGTCACTGGTTGTCATCACTTACCATAACTATTGTGATATATTCGAAAAAAATCACCAAAGACTTGACGCAGTTATCAATGTGGTACAAGATGTGGAAGGGGTGACATATTCTCGGAAACAAGTCAGTCGAATTGTTGCAAAGTTTGAAAAGTATGGTACAGTCCAAGATAGACGTCAACAAAATCCTGGTCGACCATTGAATACACTCAATTGTAATGAGGTGATAAACACTGTTCAAGAAGATGGTCAAGATAAACTGTCCACCAGAGAAATTGGAAGAGTTTGTGATGTTCCACAACGAAGCGTAGCTCAATATCTGAAGAAAAGACACTTCACAAAATACAAGAGCAAGATTGTCCAGTCACTGAAACCAGACCATGAGATTAAGCGAAAAAATTTTTCACGCCGCTGGCTGGACGCGATCGAGCAACAACCAAGAGTTTTTGACCTCCTTTGGTTTTCGGACGAGAAACTTTTCTACTTGAACAGTCCCAAGAACAGGAAGAACAATGGCCGTTGGATGCCAAATGGAACCAGAAATAACTTGGAAGATTTTGACCTGGAGGAAACCGATGCGCATCCACCCAAGTTGATGGTATGGTCGGCCATTTCAAGAAAAGGATTAATCGGTCCATACTTTTTCGACACCAATGTTGACCAGTACGCTTATCAAAGGATGTTCGATGTGTTTTTCGTGGAGGAGGCAAAGAAATTTGATCCTGATTTAAGGAATTCCTGGTTCCAGCAGGACGGAGCTACATCTCACTGTACCAACAACAGCTTGGAGATAATTCAATTATATTTTCAAAATCGTGTGATCAGTCGTAATGCGGAATTTGAATGGCCACCACATTCATGTGATTTGAATCCACTGGATTGGTTTGTATGGGGTTATGTTGAATCAATTGTAACCAAAGTAAGATATTCAAATCTTGATCAGTTGAGACAGGCTATAATTGATGCTCATCAAAAAATCACTCCGGAAATGTGTGAAGAATTTTTCAATACTTTTATAAAACGATTAGAAAAATGCTTCGAAGTTGACGGAAAACATTTCGAATTCTTGAAAGGAATTGTTAATTAAATTTCAACTTCAGTTTTTTATTCAAATGAACTCAAATCAATTCACTCAAATCAGTTCACTAAATGAGTTTAAATTTTGAGAAATCAGTTTGAAAAATCACATCATCAACCAAAAAAAAATGTTACTCACGATCTTACCAAGGTCTTGGAGTTGATCATGTTCATCATGGTGAGTAAGTGTAGTGATTTATACCATCATCATCATCAATGTATCACTAATTACATAATTATTCATCTTGTTTAGTTAAATTGGTTCAAAACTAGGACTAATACAGATGGTGCTGATCGATGGACAAGTTGTCCAAGTAATCGAATTGTGATTAGATAATTCATGAGATTAACCTCAGTTGAATTTTGTCTCTGGACAGGTATTTTGACTCACCCTGTATTAGGTAAGCATGTATGTTTACGGGAAGCTTCGACAAAATTGTTGAAAATGACTAATAACAATGTAATTACTTCGTTTAAATGAATTTGAATCCTTGATGATGACTTTTTATCTGATGTGAAAAGAGGACAAAATTATGGAGATAAGCTCTTATCGATATCCAAAATTTTAAGAGCATCAGTACTGACTATCGATGAACCCGTACTTCTATCTATGATGATTCAAAATTGTCAATGAACTGTTGACGGTCAGTTGATATCATTGATACTTTTCGAAACACATTGCAATTCATTTATCTGATTGCGCCTCGAATGGTCATGCATCATAGATGAATGATTAGCTTTGCAAAAACAATATCTGTCAAAGTACGCAATGAAAGGCATTGCAGTATCTAGCTCCATATCATACATGTATTTATGCAGAGGTTTGTTTTTTAGCACACTTGGAATATGGACAGTCCTCGTGCAGTGGGCAGAGAAAGAATCCAGACTTCAATTTGATGATTTATAGTGAGCTCTGAGATGAACATACATATTACACGAACGATGTGCTTTATGAAAACAATTTCTACACAAATATGTGATGAAAGCAGCTCCAGTATGTCTCAAAACTTTTTGATTGAATTGGTGTTTGCCTTTCATTGATAATTTTTCCCTTGAATATGGACAGTCCTTATGCAATGGGCAGAGGAAAAATCCAGATTTCAATTTGATGACTTTATTGAATAAGATTTGCTTCACTTGATCTTTGCTGATAGCTTGCCCTTTGTAGTAGATCTGATATTTACAGCCTTTGTCAGAAAAAGTCTGCATATTCTCATCAGTCAGTTGAAGTTTGTATTCTCCTTGATTGTCCATCAAGGATAAATCTGGATCAGGCCCCCTACTCTTTGGAGTGACCCTTTCAGTTTTCAAATTCCTCCCCGATTCCAGAGAAGTTGGTATATCGGTTGCCTTTGGGTGTTTTGGAGATGGATTGAATTGTATGTCGGAGTTAGTCTCACTTCCAAGATCAAGTGTATCAAAATCCGAAGATGGATTCGATTCTTCCTTGATTCGCTTTGAAGTCTGGGGGAGATGAGGTGTCCACGATGTTTCCAGATTAGAGTCCTGGAAATTTTCAAAGATTGCTTTTTCATCCTTTATAAACAGCAGAGGAAGCTGTTCATAGTAACTTAGCTTCCCTTCCTCAGTACACATCATAGAATCTGAAGCTTTCTCGTCATTTTCCATTTCAACATTGAGATTATGAATATTCTCATCAATTATTTTCTCAATCACTTGCTTGAATCTTGTAGTTTGATTTCGATTACTCAGAAGTTCACAAATAGTTTCTCTCAGCTCCTCACTACTAGTGGATTCAACCTGTACACGAAACGATGAGTAAAATAGTGATACAACGATTAGATTAGTTTTGAGATGATAGGTATAACGGTGAAACAATTCTATCTCTTACCATAAAAGACATTTTTAAATGAATTCTTGAACGTTTTGCATTTGAACAGCTGTGAGTGGAACAATTGTTCATATTGAAAGTCAGGAAATGGTTCAAATATTGTATGGCTATAACTTCGTAAGGTCTTAACAGGCAAGCTTTTGAAAAACTTTGGAAAAATGGAGACACTGTGGGGATGAAAACCGAGGAAACCACTGAATAACATATAATTGAATTCACTACACACTGCACTGCTGTACACAAATAAGCAGTGATAAGTGATCAATATTCTTGTGAAGAGAATGAAGAGTGTTGGGAGGGTTGATAAGCTCGTCTTCTCTCTGATAAACAGTTCTCAAAGAGTTTAATTTGTCTGACCCTCATCGCAAGCAATAGCTGTTCTGACTTGCTCTTGCTTGTTACAAAGTCACGTAAAATGGGGATTGAGATGATACATTAACCAATAAAATGATGAGATCTCTGACCAAAAAAGATACTCAAGATGGAATGTGTGAGCATAATTCTGAGCCCTCACCAACGTCGCTGTCAGCCTTCATGGCTTCCAACGGTTTTCTTATTCTTTTCTAATTCTCACTTATAATTTCTGTCTCTCTCGGACTGCTCCCTTGATGAGAGGGGTATAAAACACCGTGACGGTCATGACGACCGCATGCTTATGCTCATGCTTATGCTTACTTATGGTTATGCTAATGCTTATGATTAACGTCTATGTCATTGCTTATGCTTAATGCTAAGACTTGTGTCCCCTAAATTGTGTAACTGTGACTATTACTTTATGTTCTTTCTTTTGTCATTTCATTTATTAAATCAGTTTAATCACTAAACCAATTCCCCATTTACCAGTCTACTTCGGGTACTCACGACCGGTTAGGTAAAGGTTCGCCTTCAGAGCGTCGGTGGCCCTGATAGCTCTGTAAAGCCAGATTCTTAAGCCCTTGACGAGCTTTGCTCCGATAGAACTTGAGATTCTTATAACACATGGTGGAGATGCCGAGTACCTCTTGTTGGACTGGTAAGTAGAGTGTCATCTCTGGTTTTTCAAATAGTTTAAGTGTTTCAAGTGATTGACTCCAGTGAGGGTGTTTGGTCTCGCTTAACGCAGTGTAAGTCCCATTTGTGTGCCTCTGGTTAAGTCATAGTTCGTTGATTGTGTAGTAGTCCGTCACGAACTCGAGTTACCTCCAAGGTGAGTCTAATCCCGAAAATAAACTCCGAAAAACCGAGAATCACTCTCAGTTCTGGTTACCGCAAGTAACGGTAAGAAACTCGCACGTTTTCTTCCCGCCTTTGCTTTACCTTTCTTTTGTGTTTTTTTTTGTGTCTTGTTGAGGGAGTTAATCTCACTCAACATTAGTGTTTACCTTTTTCGAACCCTTTGTTAGGTTTGTATACATCTTAACGTAACTGTTGGTTAAGATGATGGGACTCAGGAAACGACCTGGTCGTCCTACGAACGCGGAGCGTGACGCTCGCGCCCGTGTTCTTATTGAACAGCAAGTTCGCGATCTAGTGAATCAACAGCTTGCTACTCGAGAGTTAGAACTTCGAGCTGAGCTTGCTCGAGAGCTTTCGAACAGGGAGTTAGAACTTCGGGCGAGTATAACCCGAGAGCTTTCTGAAAATAGGAGCGATCATCGAGAACTAGGTTCTCATGATGTTAATGAAGAAGATAATGATGTGCCTAATCCTGCTGGAACTGATGCCAGAGGAGATGAGCATGAAGCTTCATCTGAAAGTGATGGTGCTGACGTAAGTGCTAATGTAGGTTCTTGTCAACCTCAAACGGTCAATTTGGTCAGTTGCGCCTCACTTGACGTGATAGCGAGAATTCTTCGAATTCATGGAGCAAATGTTCCACCAATTTTGAATGTGGCTATGCAACGGTTAAAGCAAATTATTCAAACAATGGCAGCCATGATGGGTTCGCCTATTGAGTTTGAACAGCTCACCGTGATGGAAGCTCAAATTTTGACCTCTCCATCATGGATGAGAAAGCTAAGGAAAAAAGGGCTAACTGAAGACGAGTTGAACCGTCTTGTCAGTCAAGCAGGGATAGTGACTAATGATGATGTTGCTTCTCTTAGCATCCAGCAAATTGACGAGCTGAATCTAAGAGTTGCCACCAAGGCAAAACTTTTGTCTGTTAGAAGTGGTTTGCAAAGGAGATCTGGCTCAATCACTGGCCTAACTACAGAATCCTCTCCATCCATATCATCCAGTGGCTCTGGAAGAGATGATTTCTGGCGGAGTGCGAGAGCGCAAGCAAGTACTAACAGTGTCCATGAGGGATTGGTAAATGTCGCTGGTATACGAAGACCAGATAGGCATACCAGTCGTCATGACCGGATACCGCTTAGAAGTAGGTCTGAAAGGCAGTGTGAGAGAAGAAGAAGATCCGGTGATACAGATACTAGTTCTGAATATCTACCTGCAAGAAGTGTAATTGATAACCAATCACATTCTGATGTTCGACCGAGAACTCGGAACCCAATTCGAAGTCCACAAATTGATCGTGGAAATTCGGCTCAGAGTGAGCGACCAGGAGTAGAGAATAGAGTGGTAAGTGAACCATCTAGTTCGAACGCTGGCCAAGCTCATCACGAGCTGAGCAGTGTGCAAGCTAAACCATACAATAGCTTGACATATACAATCAAGTTGAACCATATCAAAGGTGGTCCTTTTGAATGGTTACAAAGTGTAAAATGGAATCTTGCTACCTATCCCTTGACGGATGAGGAGAAGATTCTTGTAGTAAAACGGCATGTAACCGGTGATCTCCAAGAGGCAGCAATTCACGCTGACAAACTTGGACCGGTATCTTTCGATCGATATATTGAGGCAATGCAGAAGAAGATCACTACTACTCCAAAGTTCTTTCTGTTGGAGAACGAGATCTTCAATATGCAATATCACTTTGCAGAAGAGCCGGAAGAGTTCGTTCGCAGGCTCAAGTCTAAGATTAAACAGCGTCATGGCTGGGAGACAGTTGAGGAGAGTTACCTCCTTAGTCTTCTCAAGTCAAAAGTACCTGATGAGGTGAGAAGAGAGGCCCAAAGGAAGGGTGCCGATCTCACCGAAAGTGAATTTATTAGTGTGATGGTTCATCATTATACTGACCATCGAGAGAAGTCTCTTGCAAAGCGCAAAGAGCAAGTTACTCCTCATCGTAATGATGAGAAGGGGAAACATCGGTCAGTTGATGTCCGAAACCAGTTGAAGAAGACAGATGATAGCTGGATAGCGCAAGCGTCACGCAAGGCAAGGCCTAACAGAGATAGTGATGTTTGTTATCATTGCAAAGAGCAGGGTCATATTAAACCAAATTGCCCTAAATTGTCTTCAGAATTGAATAGTGCTCCAGATAATAAGATCTCCAGCCCTAAATTAAAATCTACCACTGTTGTTGATACCTCTCAACCTAAGGTTCAGTGGAACGGTGCACTAATTATTAGTGACCAAAGTGCTATTTCATCAGCAAAATCTAAAAAGAAGAATTCCACTAAAGGTAAGAAGTGTGGTAAGCGGCAAGATCAGTCGGCTGTAAATCCAACCGCCTCTAGAGGAATCACTCCTCTTGAGAAGGATTTAAAATCCCTCTCAATCCAACCAATCTTTGCTGAAGTAAGAGAAGAATTCGAGGATTCTCATCAACCGCCCGAGATAGTCGCTATGTATCGGCGTTTGCGAAAGATCAATAGCATCACGCCCAAACGGTTTCCAAAGTGTCAAGTTACTGTCTACACTAAAAATGGTGAGTTTAGTGTAGCCGCTTCATGCGACTCGTGTGCGAATATTTCTATCATCGATCACGATTTGTGTCTACGATTTGGTTGGACACCAATTGGAAAGTCAACAAAATTGCACGGCTTGGAAGGAACGGGTGCCAATACGATTGGATCCATTTTTGTATTAACCAAGGCCGGTGAGTCCAATTTAGGCTATTCTCATGAATTATTTGTTCTACCTAATTTTGGACCTGGTATGTTACTCGGATGTCAGATCCTCTCTCTTTACGAGGTGGACATTCGACTTCGGACCACAGGACATCAAGTTCTGTATGGCCCACTTCAAACTAATTTATGCATAGATATGAAAGCATGTAATGAGCAGGAGTTACGTCAAATGACGAACTCTAACAGTTCGCTAACTCACAATCACTATGAACAGCCTGAAGATAGTTCTTCTTCTTCAAATGATTCATCTGATCAGACCTCTGATGATCTTGACGATGTATCAGAAGATGAACTCGAGGTTAGTGAAGAGGATGAAAGTGTTGAGAAACTAATGTGTCTCTTAGCCGAAATTCTCCCTGAAGAAGAGTTAGAAGAGATTATGGAGCCTGATCCTCCATCACGGGAATCATGGCCAGAAGTTTTTGATAGGCAGATCAGTAAAGATCTTAGTCAGCCTGAGAGACAAGCAATCTTAGATTGTCTTCTTGAAAGAAGTGTAGCCTTTGCACGAGACTCATCTGAGCTCGGAATAGTTCCATGGCAGAGGTGCAACATCCGAATTGACATCGGAGATGAGATCATACCCTATGAAAAGCCGTATGCATGTTCAGCGGCGAAGAGGTTAGCATTTGATCATACTTGTGATGAACTCGAAAGAGCTGGTATCATTTCAGAGACCACAGCTCCCGGTGGCTCTCCAGCTTTATTAGTTCCTAAACCTGATGGTTCATATCGGCTAGTTGTCGATTATCGGGAATTGAATCGACGCATCAAGCGGAAGCAATATCCCATGCCGAGAACCGATGACTATTTGTCTGCTCTTAAGAATAAGCGATACTTCGCAACTCTGGATTTACTCCATGGGTATTATCAGATAGAGTTGCCACCTGAGGAAAGGCCTAAGACCGTTTTCCTCACGCCTAATAAGAAGTATTTGTACAATAGACTACCAATGGGGTTAGTCGATGCACCCTTTTATTTTCAGTATATCATCAACTCGATGCTGGGTGAATATCAGTACAATATTTGCCTCGGCTATTTCGACGATATATGTGTGTTTGGTGACACATTTGAGGAGTTCGTCAAGAACCTTCAGATGGTCCTCGATAGGCTTATAGCCTGGGGTTTCAAAGTCAAAGTTACTAAGACCAGCTTTGGAGCTAAAGAATTTGAATTTCTAGGACATGTAGCTAGTGGAGATGGCATAAAACCTAATCCTAAGAAAGTAGCTAAACTTCTTGGACTCCCTCCTCCTAGAAATGTCAAGGAACTTCAGAGCTTCCTTGGATTAGTTAATTACTTCTCGAGGTATATCCCTAATTATTCCAAATTAGTGGAACCATTATATCGCCTCGTGAAGAAGGAGAGAAAATTTGAGATCAGCAAGAGCGATCTCGAGATCATCACGATCTTGAAATCGGCCTTGGCTGGAGACTGTATGCTAGTCCATTTTGATCCTAGTAGGAAGACTAGGCTAGCAGTTGATGCATCTCATCGAGCCATCGGTGGAATTTTGGCCCAATATTATGATGAGGATGATGCATGGAGGGCTGTCAATTATTTTGGGCAGAAGCTCAAGCCCTACCAAATTAATTACACGGTAAGCGAGAAGGAGTGCTTAGCCATAGTCATCGGCGTTGAGCACAATCGTCAGTACCTTGAAGGTGTGGAGTTTGAGATCCTCACCGATCACCACGCACTTTGTCAGTTGACCAAGACAAAGTTTAAGAATGGCCGTATCGAGCGTTGGGCGATAATGCTGTCCGCATTTCGATACAGTGTAACTTACCATGACGGTAAGACACATCCGGCTGATTGTTTAAGTCGAAATCCCTTCGAATGGAATCACCGCAATGGTGAGACTGTCGAAAATGAGCATAAGGACGAATATTTCGAAGCCTATTATTGCTATGACCCAAAAATGGTTGAGGAGATTCTCAAGTCAGGTAAACTTCGAGAAAATGCTCCTATGGTCAACCTGAATCTTGTGGAGAAGAAAGAACATGATGTTCTCCGCAAAAGACAACAATCAATGAAAATATATTCGAAGATCATAACGATCTTAGAGACAAAGAAGCCCATCAAGGACTTCAATAAGTTCTCTAAGAAGTTTACTATGTGTGAAGGTCTATTGTATCGAAAGCCTTCCAAGAAGAGACCTCGATATCGACTCATGATCGATGATGTCTCACTCAGAGAGATTTTCGAGAGCGAACATGGCAACCCGCTCGGTGGCCATTTCGGCTTTGATAAAGTTTACGGAAATATCTCTCGTAGGTATGTGTGTCCTAGGTTAGTTGAGAAGGTTAAGCTCATGACGGCTTCCTGTCTCAAATGCATGACTGGAAAAACAAACACTAAACCTGAGTTTGTTAAGCAGCTCAAGCCAATAGGTAAAAAGCCAATGCAAATTATTGAGCTTGATGCTATGGGTCCAGTCCCTATTTCATATAAACGCAATCAGTACGTTTTAGTGGCTATTGATTCACTAACACGTCATGTGTTTGCGAAAGCCGTAAGGAATCAACGTTCACCGAATGTGATAAAATTCCTTGATGAAATTTTCCAAAAATTCGGCTACCCAGAAATCATACAAACTGATCAAGGTAGGAATTTTGTTGGAGAAGAAGTTGAAAAGTATTTCGAGGAGAATAAGGTGAAACATAACGTTTCAACTCCTTATCACCCACAATCCCAGGGAATTGTTGAAAGAGTGAATCATACTCTTGGACAACAGCTAAGAGTGCTTCTAAATGGTAGAGCTCTCCAAAGTTGGGATGAATTGATTTCACCGGCTACTTTTGCAATTAATAATTCAATTAGTCGGAGCACAGGATTCACTCCTGCTTACCTGATGATGGGTTATCACCCTCGCAAACCAATCGATAATTGCTATCCTGAAATCGATGGTTCTGAAGATGTTCAACGAGCAAGAGAAATAGCATACGAAAAGTTGCTCAAGATGCAGCTCGACTATGTTGCTCGTGACGAGCCAAAGCCAAGTCCAATTGGTGCTGGTTCGATTGTTTTCTTGAAGAAACACCAACAGCAAGTGACCGGAAAGAAGTTCACCCAAAGATTTAAGGGACCTTTCTTAGTGTTGCTGAGAGAAGGTGCTGTCCTGAGGTTACTTGACGTAACCAAGAGTCGGACCACTTCTGCTAATATAGCCCAATGTAAATTGTACCAGGGAAGCTTGACTCAATCGATGAGGAGAGCTATGAAAACTCATTTCCCTGACCTGTTAATTAGCCGTATGAAAAAGAGGAAGAATGTGTTGCCTCTGGCTAATGATCATGATGATCAGGCTCATTGTGAACTTGAGATCATCAGTGATAATGATGAAGAGTTGAATGACTCAGCTTCATCACTGAGCCGAGAGGAAGATAGCTCTTCTCGAGATAATCAGTTTGATGCCAATAGTGACACAATCAATGCGAATTGTGGATCTACTAGTGCTCTTGATATGAGTCAAAATGGTCTAGATATTGATGGTTCAAATAGTGCTACTGCAGTACTGGCCACATCAAGTGGCCAAAAAGAGCCGAAAAAGTCGAAGAATCAATCCCGGAAATGCCAAAG
>QZCP01000834.1:58863-130089 GCA_003956705.1 Brevipalpus yothersi
ACGGAGTACCATCATCACAATGGCTTCAGGAGGTAGTAATGTAACTACTCCTAGCCCATCCGGAAATCAACAAGTTGCCCGATCCGGTAAGTCATTCTTTGACATCATTCTTACCAAGCTTCGGCTTGACTCATTCCAAAATGCCGGAGTCCATCTGATGCGACCGTTTGATTTCCATGGCTTTCGTGGAAACCAAGTAAAAAGTGTGGAATTCTTTCCCTATGAACTCAACTTTGTGTGCAGCCTCTGCGAACATGTCGTTCGAGGTCTGAACTTTTGTGTGACATGCAGATCACTGTACTGTACTCAGTGTCTACACTACCTAATGGACATGAAGCCCATCATGCGGCCTATCATTAGCGCGTATGGTGTTGGTGAGTTTTTGTGTGTTAATGAAAAGTGTATTTCTGAACACCGTCTCGGTGATCCAGGTACACCACCACAAACGTTGGTGAACATCTATAATAACACCCTTTTCAAGTGTGCTCGCATTCATTGCGAAGAAGCGATGCACTATGCTGATTTTGAAGAGCACGTAGTCTCATGTAGTGCTGGTGAAATTGACAACACACCAGATTATACTCTGATACTCATGAGATATCGTGATGATGCTCTGAGAGAGATGATCTTCTCAGCCCAACAAGAGCAAAGATCAGTTCTTTCCCAGTCGGTTTCACCATCACGGTGTTTACCATATTCACCAGGGTTTGCCAACCTATCTCCATCGAGGAGAGAAGTGTTTTTGGTACCCGATGTATCTATGGGTGATGAACCTAATGTTCCTGGCCCCTCTGGACCAAATCGATTGGTTCCAAAGGATGTAGCTCAACAACAACTCTTTGTATTTGGAGGTTCACTTCAGTCTCGTCCAGGTTCTCGAGCTTCTCGTCATCCCGACGATAGGTCTCGATCTCCTCCTCGGAGGAACGAGCAACAAGAAGTGGCAGGTCTTGAAAATGAAATCGGACCTGAACCCCAGGTAAATCTTGATTGGGGAGTAATGCCAGTTGATGATGACCATCAAGATCATCAACTCGATGAACAACAAGTTCCTGAAGCGGCTCGTCCTGCTGAGGCTCCTCATGGACCTATTCAAGCGGTTCGAAACCGTTATCAGCGGTATGAAAGGTATAGGAGAGATCGAAATGTGAATGCTCCTATGGTCCCTCGGGATCAGTTACCTTCATGGTACCATCGAACCGAGATCCGTCTCCATCTAACTCAAGATGAGGTGGCTGAATTGCTTCGGCTGTATGATCAGCTTCATTTGAACGGAAATTTCCAAGAGAATGTGAACGAGATGGTGGCAATTGGTCCTAAAATTAGGCGCCGTGTCTCGAATTGGCAAGCTCGGCCTCACGCCGAATGCCCACGTTTTCCTGAATGGATGGAAACAGTTCTCTACCGTAATAGGCTAGAATATACCTTCCCTACCGGAATGGTTATATCTGTACATGCTGAGTGTGCTATGGTTGGCACTGAACATCAGCCAATCAATGGCGAAACTCGAGCTGTCTGGTTTGCTATTGTCAACCACAACCAGGAAGTATTGTTTGAAACATACATCAGGCATGCTTCAGATCTCATCAAGAGAATGAACACTCCACTTCATGGTCTGCGAAAGGAGCACATCAAATATGGATTGACTCCTCAAGCGGCCCAACGTAAGGTTGTGGAATTTCTTTTTGCTGCTACTCGAATCACTGGTGCTAATCCAGAAGCCCAGCTTCGAACTCTCGGATTCACTCCGGAACAACTTGCCGTCTTCCGGCCCAAGTTTGTTAACTTATGTCAGTTACTCACTCCAAGAGTAGACATGCAATCTTTCAATTTCAGATGTTTGGCTCATCTGATAGGAGACGTAACGTTTCCTGAGCCTCATCCACCTACGTTCAGTGCTCTAGTGGCCATTAAGCTCTTTCCTCTATTCAAGAGATTGGCCATGGGACATCGACCTCACGTCGGCCCTAATGCATGGGTTTCCAGGTTACTGTATGTCCATACAGCTAATCGTAGATCTTGGCCTGCAAGTCTCTTCAGGTCATACTACTTCCCTAGACAGAGAGAAATCGTCTGGACCGCGGGAAGGTTTGCTGACATTAGTCAATGGGAGGGTGGTCATCCAAGTCTCTTAGATGATCCTTTTGCTTATGATCCTCTCGATCTACCTGATAATCCACCTCAGGATAGGGTTAATGAACACCCTGATTGGGATCCTCTTGACGAGAACCCCAATAACTTCCAACATGGTCATCCTCTTCTTCAGAGAGCCGACTACCCAGTCGATGACCGACCTCAGCCTTCTCAAAACGCTCCTCAGGAGGTTGGAGATGAAATTAATCCTGCTAATGCAGAAGAACCAATCATCGAACCTATGGTGGTTGATGATTCCAACCTTCCATCTGGTAACAATGGTGCCACTGACGGGCAAGCTGATGCTCAAGCACCCAATACTGTTACACCCAAAGATGCTGAATCTGTACCAGCAACACCTATGGATAGTTCCACAGGTGAAGTTGCTGCTCATGATGAGCAGAATGCTCCAGTTCTTGACACCAGTCCTAGTTCAAGTGACTGTACTGATGTCTATTATACTATCGCCAAAACTGGGCCTAGTACTGAAAGTGATGACGATCTTTTGGTCAGGCTTCATGCCCAAGCTGCTGCACTCCGTTTGCAACCCATCGAGGATCTCATTCAAAGTGGTCGAATTCAAGTTCTCGATCACCAAGAAGATCAACAACCAGATCCTGCTGTCGAAGCTCAAGCCGAAAAAGAAGCTACCGAGCTCCATGACGAAGCCTCACTCTGTGAGCAACCAACTGGTCAACCAGAAGGATACTCTCCTGTTGTCGAGCCTATTTCTCCTCATGAAGAGGCGGAACAACCATTGGTTTCTGGCCTAATGCCACCCATTCCTGCTGCTGAGGACACCACTCATCACGAGCAGCCATCAAGTTCATCTGGTGAACTTGTTCATCAATCTGATGTCGTTGGTCAAGTCACTCAACCCGATTCTGGTGATTCAAGCCAACCGTAGTCAGCCATTCATTCTGTCCACTCATCGTCGGCGAGGACTATCTTGGTCAAGCGAGGGGTTTGTGAGCATAATTCTGAGCCCTCACCAACGTCGCTGTCAGCCTTCATGGCTTCCAACGGTTTTCTTATTCTTTTCTAATTCTCACTTATAATTTCTGTCTCTCTCGGACTGCTCCCTTGATGAGAGGGGTATAAAATAGCGCGACGGTCATGACGACCGCATGTTGATAAGATGTCCATAATATATGTAATGCTATGTCAATACATGTTTGATGTGTCTTTGCTTATGCATAACGCTAAGTCTTATGTTTTACTCCTGTGTAACTGTGACTATTACTTTATGTTCTTTTCTTTTGTCAATTCATTTATTAAATCAGTTTAATCACTAAACCAATTCCCCATTCACCAGTCTACTTCGGGTACTCACGACCGGTTAGGTAAAGGTTCGCCTTCAGAGCGTCGGTGGCCCTGATAGCTCTGTAAAGTCAGATTCTTAAGCCCTTGACGAGCTTCGCTCCGATAGAACTTGAGATTCTTATAACAGTGAAAAGCTCATGTTTAGAACTTCAAGATGTCGAGTTAGGATCGCTGATCTACTGATTATAGCCCCCATCAATAACAGGGCATGATATTTCTCAATCACATTTTCTGTGTCTAAAAATGGAAAATAAACTCTAGAATTGATTCATTCACATGTCAAATGCACATCAAAGAAGGCCCTATTATTCTGTTTGGCAGTTTCTGAGAATAATGTTTCATTTCTTGTCACTACTTTTCTTTCGTGATTGAACTGTTTGCCTTCTATCCTCTCATCTGAAGATATCGATCCAAAATTTCATAACTCAAGCCTACATCTCCCAAATGTTCTTGGAGAAGCTTAATCATGAACTCTTCAAACCATTTTCTCGAAAATTTCTCCTATTGGAAGATGAATTTTCGGAGACAAAGTGGTTAAAAAATGTCCCGTGAATTGGAACTCTGGATAAGAGCTCTCGAAGGCTCTGTCTCATTATTTAAATTAAAACTTCATTATGATTGTGATAAAATTTGTGACTACGATATAATTTCAGAAATGAGGCAAATGGGCTGGCTCTTCTATGATATTGATCAACAGAGAGTTGACCCGATCTCGTTCCGTATCATGATCTTTCTTTATAATGGATTCTTTCCTGAAGCCTTAAAATTTGTGTTGATGATTATTGTTCTCGATGAAGAAACATCATTCAATTTGTGTGACCAAGGTGTCCTGATGCCCCAATATAGGAAGCCACTGTTACTGATGCTAGCTCAGCTCAAAATAGTGTTATTTTGTTTCAGTTTGACGATGAAAAAAGCTTGTAAAGATCCTCAGAAACTTAGTTGGTTGAGGATATACCAACAAGATCGCTGTGATAATGATCTGGATGGTATAAATTCTAATGAATGGAATGAATTACGGCAAACGATTAACGTAATTTATTCAATTTGCTGGGCAGTTTTTCGAATTTTCACTCCCATCATTTTTTGCCTGCCTTGGCTTTCCCCCTTCTATTCTTCCAGAGGTAGATGCAATATATTGGTATGGTGTTCCTCAATCAGCATTTTGCATTCTGTTTTCTCCATGGCAATAAGTAGTGCACTGATATTCTTACTGACCAGCTATAACCATATTCTGGCCTTTCGCATCGGAAGAATTTCTAACCTCATTCTTGGGAGGGAAATTTATACCGATAAATGTGTTCCGAAGCTTTCAACTGCCTATCTCAAAGTTTATAATGACTTTGATAATTCACGAAAACTCATCAATAGATTGATAGGCATACTGCTCTTCGGTGTGTTCAGTCTGATTTTGAATGAATATTCATTACTGCTCACTAGCAAGAGCTCTAGTTTGAAAATTTTCCTGACGTATTGTCTTGCTATAGCATTTCTTATAGGGTTTCAAGTGGGTGTTGTGATGGTTCACAAATGCACCTTGGAGGTAAGACCCGTTGACACTACATGGTGGGCATAAAGTCTCTACACTATGATAGGGAACATTAGAAATAGATTAGATAAAATAAAGCTTGACCACAATTACTGTTTCATCTAATCACTAGACAACTCCCATAAATGTGAAGAAACTTCCAGCCCACCCTGTCTCAGGGCTTTCGAAACCTTGCATCATAACATCAATTTTGAACGAATATCTCTATTTCCAGCCTTGCGATAGCATTGAAAACTCATGCTCACATCTCATTCTTTATGCCTTCTCAGCACACAAAACTAATAAAGAGCATATCAATGTTGATCACCAGAAAAAACCTCAAGCCCAGATCAATAATGTACCTAGGTGAGCTCAAAGCAATGATGATTAATCGGCCAATCAACTATGAGTGCTTCGATCTATTTCGACTAACACACATAAATGCCTTCAAGGTAAATCAGAGTTTGATATCAGTGTGATTCATGAAATCTGATTAGTGATTATATGCTATTTATTTCATTTTTTTTCAGTTCTTCCAAGAAATCATCTCCTACATGATGCTCTTAGCAACCATCATTAGACGTGACACCAATCATCAAATTTCCTGACGAAATAATCGCAAACTCAACCGAATTTGAATTTGACACGATAAATATTTCAGTCCTGCTGGCTTGATCGTGGTCTAAAACTATCTTCGAGATTTGATAATAGACAGTATAAGGTGAAAAGCTCATGATGAGAACTTCAAGGTGTCGAATTAGAATCGATGATTTATTGATTACAGCCCCCATCAATAACAGAGCACAATATCTCTTCCCACATCTCCTGATGATTGATTCATTGACACGTAAGATGCACATTAAAAAAGTCCTAATTATTCTAATCAACAATCTCTGTGAATGGTGTTTCATCTCTTTTCACTCCTTTTCTATGGTAATTGATCTAGTTCATAACGATAGGTGTTGAGTATACGTTCAGATGCATTGAGAAATGAAAATAATCCAGAATGATGTGTAAGATAATGAATTCAGATCTCTTTTCTATACGAGTAGAGAATTCTTGAATTCTTAACAACGGATAGTTTCATGGAACCATCTACAGATACTCAGAAGTAATGGGTATTTTCGAATTTTTGAGTTTTGTCATCTCACCATATTATTTTAAAAAAACTAATGACTGGCGAACGGTGACAAAACATGAATTAATATCTCTTATGGAACTGGCATCGATTGCAATCAATCCAAATATGATTGGCAAAAGTATCAGCAATCATCAATGGATTATGTTGATTTATTGTCATGTTGGCTTCATCATTGACATGTTACGCTTCATATTGAATCTAGTAGTTTTGACTCCTCATGAATCTATTGATTTTTGTGATCCTGGTACTTTTTTTGGTGGCTCAAGGATACCAGTTGATCTTTTTATAGTAATTTTTCGAGTGCTGATTTGGATGTGGATTGTGATTATGTCAAAAGAGAATTGGAATCATAAGAAACCTGTCTGGTACAGAGTTCATGCTGATAATCGAATATATTTAACCGAATTCAAGCAATATCATGAAGCCCAGTGGTCAAAGTTAAGAAAATATGTTGGATTAATCTATAAATTTTCATACATAGCATACCTGATCAATACTCAAACTTTAGTGATTATCATTAATCTAACACCAATATTTTTGTATGATTCCAGCGATCATAATCTGGTCTCAATGTTTCCCAGTTGTTTTCTTGGATTCTCTCAAATGTATCTCACAATCATACAGGCCTTTATTCTTCTCTCAGTTTTGAGCAGTTTCTTAATATTGACCAGATTTCGCCTTGAAGTGCTGAGAAGAGAACTGATCTCTTGCATAGTACAAATTTCAGAGGTTTCCTGTAACTTCAATCCAAGAAATATTCTCAATCGCTACCTCCAGATATATAGTGATGACAGTTCTTTCAATGCGAACTTCAATTTTGGTTTTGGCTGTGGAATTTTAGGTGGAATTTTGATTTGCCTAAACGCTTTCTACGTTGCTGTAGTTGCAAAGTCTCCACCATTTCCGAAAATCTTATTCACATGCATTGTAATAACCTCGATCAGTCTTACGATTGGAGTCTGGTGTAGTTTTGGAGAGTTCGTCAAATTAAAGGTAGAATTTCAGCCCTCCATATTGATTAGAATGACCAATTTTGATCAATTTTCTCAACAGAACCTTGAAGTTTGCTCCAATATGCGCAGATTTATGTTCAAATTGAGGCAATGTCCAAGATCTCAATTGCTTGTGAGCAATTTCTTACTGTCTTTTGAAACTCATCCTATTGGATTACGCCAAGCGGAGAATTTCTATTTCGATTTTCGAACTTTTTTACTGGTAAGTTCTTGAGAGAGAGAATCTAAAACTCAGCTCATTCTGTTTAAATATTCCTCATCAGGTAATGTTTGAAATATTTTCATTGATGATGCTCCTAACGGCTAACTTTGGATAATCTGAATAAACTCCCCAGAATGACAAACCATCAGCTACAGATTCCTCTAGATAATTTCAATTCTTTGACCAATTTTTGCTTGTGTTAGACAACTGAATAGCTTGATATTATTGCCCTGAGAGGACTTGAGCATGAATATTCGTGCAATCCAGGCAATTTTTTCATCATTCTCTTCGTTTTGGGATCGAAAGATGGAGAAAAATTGCAACTGCCTCAAGCTGGAGGATATGTAAGAATTTTGAAGAGTATCTCGGATGGTTATCTAACAGCGCTAAAGACATCGAATGTTTCATGTGAGATACATATGGATTCCCACGTCTTGTAATATCATGGAAAGTATTGAAAAAATTCAGCTATACTGAAAGTTGAAGACTCTGACTTGATGAAGTACTGACTTTCATTACTCTCCCCATTCTGATGATTTTTTCTGATTTTTAGATGAAACTTGTATCATATTTCAAATAAAACTATTTCAGAGAGCAAAGACTATATTTTATACTAGAAAATGGTTGTAAATCACATGAAAGTTTCTTGATTTACATCGTAATTGGAAATTTCATAGAGCTGATGCAGCTAAAAAATATTATCGGATAATGAGGACTAAATTGATTTATTTTGTTTTTCTTCTTCTAATTATCATGCTACAAGATCGAGTACAAGGTAAGATATTCTTTCCCAATGAATTCGGATTTTATACACAAATTGATTGTGTATCCCCACAAACCTACCCATTATTCAAAAAATCTTTAGTCAAGTAAGCATCTTCTTTGAAGGAAGAGGACATTCAGAAAGAAAACGCAACTTGTGTTGCCACTCATGTGGCTGCTCAAAAAAGAGTAAAGATATAGAGCCTTATAAACCCAAAAATCTAAAAGGGTGCTCAAAATGAGAGCCTCAACTGTAAAGAAGACAAAGAGGACAACTGAATGGTCTGATTTAGGACCAACTAACATTCATTGAATTCTATATCAGTCCATCGTAATGTTCTCTAAAAACTCAATCATTAGCCTGAATAAAGTATTCCCGACTAACTCATTTACTATCATTGATTATGAGGAAAGTTTTTTCCTGATTCAAGACTGGCCAGCATGTGGCATGAACATTCATCATCGAAGAATATTGTCAAATCAATACTCTTCGTTTATCATCCATCAGAAATAGATACTTGGATTACTTTTCGATTGACTAACAATGGCCTGAGGAACGAATTATTGAATCCAGCTGTGCCCGACGTGGAATTCGAGTGGTAACAGATTATGTTTAATAATTTAATGAATGGTAGAGTAAATGGAAAAAACCGGAGGCTGATGGTGATTGCTACGAAAATGGAATATCATTTTGACTTAACGATACAACACATAAATCCATCTTTAATCGAGCGCCGAGAGTCGACAAGATTAATCGGACCAACTCTTAGACGTACTGCATGTTGTGCAAATCCATGATAGCTTTTCCACTACACCACCATCACCATCAATACCACCACCCATACCACCAACCTGAACACAACTAGAACCATCGACCACCACCAACATTAGTAGTCCACCATGTCGTCCTGAAGTAACGATCATTACTTTTTTCGATAGCAACCTATTCATCAATCGTGATAGACTCCATCAGCCCATCAAGAAGCCTCTTATTTCCATCCATTTCATGAGCTTATGACTAACGCTGCTAGCAGCATCATCCATGCAGCGACTTCCTGATATATCTGCGAAAAAATAAGTTAATTGATATTCAAAATAGACCCTACAGATCCATATTATGTTTACAGATGGCTGAATACCTTGGAAATATTCATTGATGTCAGCAGAAATAGATCAAAGCATTCATAGTTAATTGGTTGGTGTACCATCATTGCATATTACATGCCATGTAATTCAGCAAGATAAACTTTTAACCTGAGCTTTAGTGATCTGTTATCCATCAAATTGAACACATCTTTGATGAGTTCTTGATGTTGAGAATATTTATTGAAACTGAATCCACATATAAGTCAATATAGTAACTATAGGAAGCTCACCATGGTGAAACTCATTCTGACAACTGAAATACCGATAAGAAGAACCATGAAGAAGTCTACTACCAAAAAAAATAGCGAAAAATTTCAAACTTGAGTTCTCTGTGGTCAAGAGGCCAAGATATTTTGCAAGAACTATACCAAATCGAACATAAATAGTGAGACAATTTTCAAATCCCGCTTGGGTAAAACAGGATGAATTTCAATCTGAGAATAGTCCTGATTAATTATTGAAGAGTCTCGATGTCTACAATTGATTTTTGTGTTAATTAAGCCATGGATAAGGGAAATAGATTGGAATCAAGAACATGAGTGAGATTCATACTTGCTCAAGTGCCACCACCAAGTGATGCAGCTATCATCGAATCTTTGATTCGAATTGGTTTCAAACGTGCATCAATCCATTGAGCTATCAATAGGGTTGAAGGAGGAGAAGATATGGTGGATAAACCTCCTTCTGGCCATCCTCAATACCTTTCTCGAAGAGTACTAGAAAAAATAGTTCGATTAGGCAAAAATCGGGTTGGACATGGCCTGAGGACAACTGAATGGAAGTTTGAAGTTTGACATACAACAGCTCTCTGAGTTCTAGATTAGAATAGTTTACTGTACAGAAAAAGGAATAAATTGCCACTTTATTTAGAAAAACAATTGAGAGAAATACTGAAAAAAAGCCAATTGATCATATGAATGATTTTTTGCCTGGTTCTCTCATCATAATGGATGATTGAGAGTATTTCACTTTCTCGGCTATAGTCAGCCCTGAAAACTCTAGTATTTGAACAGACGATATCAATAAGGTTTCTGATAAGGTCAAATTCAAATTAAAATCTAAGTTTCCAAAAAAATTTCTCGTTTGAGGGGCCATATCAGAACGTGGTATCTTGGACACCTACATAATTCGAATTTTTTCCGTTTTCATCGACCAATACAACTATTTAACTGAATGAATTAGAAAGAGGCTGCTGAAATTAATCAAAGATTAGCATTGTGATGGTTCTCATATTTCTTTAGCCTCATACCATCATGCCGAGTCAGTGCTCAAAATGATAGACCAAGAGAGGATGAGATATGTACCCAATGGAAATAACCCCCAAAATTGTCCACAAGCGAGATCGATTGAGAATTTTCGGTCGATTCTGATGGGCTGAGCTATGCTGGTAGATGGGAGCCTAGAAGTGTGAATCAACTGATTCGAAGGATATTTCTTCGCCTGAGAACATTCAAACTTCCTCTCATCGAGAGATTCATGAGTAGTGAGAGTTAATGTTCGAATGAAAATTCAGTATATCTACGAGAAAGAACCCTTGAGCTGACAACTCCTTAATGAGTTATCATCATCATATATTTGAAAATTATAAAGATAATAATACGACACCGCAGTAAGGTCCACTTACGAAATTGCAGAGCCAATGTGCAAGCCATCGTAGACCTTACAGCGGCAGGATTCGGTGATCAGAAGAGAGACAGAGATAGAGAGCGAGAAAGAGAGAGAGAAAAAGAGAGACAGAGACAGAGAGAGGCTAAGAAGGAGAAAGACAGAGAGAAAGAAGAGGAGAGAGACCGAGAAAGAGAGAGAGAGAGACAGGCTAAGAAAGAGATGGAAAAGAGGAAGAGAGAGATAGTTCAGAATTTTGTCGAGTTTTACCCATCTAGGTTTGGGCCGGTATAACCGGCCCTCTCCACTAGTCCTTAATAATTATTCTTTCTAAGTGAACCCTCTTAGGCTGAGCTAATTCATTCATGTTGTGAGGATTCTTCATTCGTTTTCGTGCTCACTACTTATGATTGTATTTCCGATCTTTTCTACCCTTTATCGAGAGGTATTTTTGGGCTGGAACCAAAACCTACTCGAAAACAATTTAGCGGAAGAATGAATAGAATAATATCGAATAATATTCAACTTTCACACCCGAAAGGGATAGATTGACTTGATTGTTGATCAATAACTTGATTTCAGATAAACTTGATAATCATGGATGAGAGAAAATTCTGAAGAACAAAATTGGGTTCACAATGAATTGATTGAACTGTTTGAAAAAGTTCTGGTGAACTGTGTCTTTTTATTGATTGCTATACCTTTTTATACCCCTGAGCATGGAGCAAACCGAGTGAGACGAGTGACGATCATCTTCCTTATTCGGAAGATGGATCTTCCCTGAGAAATTACTCGAAGGGAAGAAGGAAGAGGATGAGAAAGAGTCAGAAGCTGGGAAGGGTTGCTTTCCCAGCCTATGAAGATAGAGCTTGAATCACCTATTTCCTTGGGAAACTCAAATGATTCGGCTTCCCATCGATTTAGAATCGGAAGGAGAACTTGTGAGAGGAAGACAGAGAGAATGTTTATGGAAGTAGAATAAGATGGAACAGAGAGAGAGAGAGAGAGAGAGAGAGAGAGAGAGAGAGAATGTTATGATCTCAATTCTGTTCGTCACCGGAAGGTGATGACTTATCATGATTTATTCGAGGTATATCTAGCTATATAGTACTCCGGGTGACTCCACCCGATTTTCTAGTCCAATGGCCAGACTCTTTTCGGGTGCCCAGTCAATTGAGCTCCCAGAGGCTGTCCAGCCATACAGAAAAGGAAATTTCTATTAGATTGTTATTTTGCATGATGACAATATGAGTCGATGATTTGTATAGGGAGAAGAGAAAAAAAATAAATCGAGTTGGGAAAAGGGACTATAAGATTGTGATCTAGGAGTGAGAGAGATATAGCTGAGATATCTTAGTGAACGCCTGAGCTAATTTGGGCGATAGTCTGTGATATACTGAGAACAGACTGTGATATATTGATGATAGACTGTGATATAGTGAGAACAGACTGTGATATCCTGGAGATAGCACAGTCTTTAAGAATATCGAATGGAAAAGAAGAGGAGGGAGAGAGAAGATGGGAGGTTGAAAGGTTTGAAGGTTTGGAAGTTTGGAGGCTTATGGTTTACTAGTATGACTCGTAGGAGAATTCACCATCAGGAATAGCTGGAGAATGGCTATGGGATTAGTCAAGAAAAGGAGCTAGAGAAGCCTAGTAGGAGGATAGTGGTAAACAAGAAAAGAAAAGAGAAAAGAAAAGAAAAGAAAAGAGCTAAGGCTAAAAGCCTTACCTGTACCGGCTCTCCAAATGTGTGTGAATGTGTGTAAAGCAAAAAGTATGATATCAAACTGATGATGATGGCCACACAAAAAAAACACAAGCACTTATGGTGTCTGAGTCTGATTAAGGGTGAGAGAGATGGCAATGAATATTGGGTGGTGAAGTATATGATCCCGGACGATGGTAAATGGTCACCAATGAGGATCACAATTCAAATAAATTTAGAGGTTCTAATTGTGGCACCACTTTTGGTCACCAATTATCAATTTAAAATAACAGTTTGGAAAAAGTTTTCCACACACATCCACTAATAGAGAGAGAGAACAGATGAAGGGTCGGAAGAAAAGTAAGGACTGAGAGGAGTTGAAGAAGATGGTAGAAGCGAAAGGGAACGATTTGCTGGATAGATTGTTTTTGAAAAGAAAGGAAAGATGAAGAGAGAGAAACGATACTTTGTTTGTGTTTTCATGAAACCTCGGTAAGAGAAAGAGAGAAAGAATTATGGAAATTATCTTCCAACATCAGGTAAAAGGGTAGAAGGAAGAGATAGAGAGAAAAATAACAGGATGCATAGCCTGCCATAGGTATCCATTATGTCCAGGATGTTGTTTCTATGCTTGCCTTCCTCTTAATTGTTGGAGTTATTAATTACTCATATCATCGGTATCCTGGCTGTAATGGACTTGGTGAGTCTCCAAACAAGGGAAAACTTTCTCTAAAGCAGAGAAAATACCTCATCACACCTTAATAGTGAGATTTCCGAAAAAAGTTGATAAAAATATCACTCATAAACGTTCTTTTCTGTCACATTTTTTTCTGATAATGTTCAAAATCTTTGCTTTCATGTTACTCATAACAACTGATTTCAGATCTTGCCAATTAATTGAGTTTGAATAGTCCTACATCCTGTATTTTCAAACAATCGAACATGAGTGTTGGAATTTTTGTAGGCACTGTTTGGTCTCTAACTGACGTGACTACATGGTTCAGTAACAACAGTGCTCTTATAGATCGATGGCGAGTCAATATCGAAGTCAGATTTCAGCATGTAGAGGCCAGAAAAATTTTTCGGGTCTTCTTGTTATCAAACACGAGCCTCTGAATACCGATCAGTCTGGGATTTAAACTTTTAAAAGGATTACTAGACGACAGAAGAAAGCTATGAATCTTCTGAATGCTTCTGAGTACTCGTTTTCTCTATCCGAGTTAATCTCAAGAAAGCTCTTCAAGTAAACTGGAGTTAGATTCATTCATCAATGATGATTGCAAGTAAATGAGAATGCAAAGAGTAACATCATTTTCTTTTTCCAATCAAATGGGAACTTTCCCAGTTGCCAAGAGTTCTGGTACAACTGCATGAAATCAATATGATCTGAGCTAAGAAAGATTGAAAGGATTTTTTTAGCTGTTTTCTCTTTTTGAATGCATATCATTCTCCAGAGAAGAAATGCAAATACGTTGTAACCATTTACTTTCTATTCTCCCATCTGAAAATATCGATCCAAAATTTCATAAAACAAGCCCACATCTCCCGAACGTTCTCAGAAATGCTTGATCAAGAACTCTTCAAAGCATTGTCTCGAATATTTCTTCTATTGCAGATGAATTTTCTGAGACAAAGAGGTAAAAATATGTGGCATGAATTGAAGCTTTGGGTGGAGGCTTTCAAAAGTTTTATCTCATTATTTACATTGAAGCCTCATCATGATAATGATAAAGTATGTGACTATGATATAATTCTAGAAATGAAGCAAATGGGCTGGCTCTTCTACGACATTGATCAACAGAGACTAGATCCAATCTCGTTCCGTATCATGCTTTTTCTTTATTATGGATTCTTTCCTGAAGCCTTGAAGTTTGTGTTAATGACCATTGTTCTCAGTGAAGGAGCATCATTCAATCTATGTGATCAAGGTGTCCTGATGCCACAATATAGAGAGCCACTGTTACTGATGCTGGCTCAGCTCAAAACAATATTCTTCTGTCTAAGTTTGGTGATGAAAAAAGCTTGTGAAGACCCTCAGAAACTTAGTTGGTTGAGGATATACCAGCAAAAACGATGTGATAATGATCTGGATGGTATGAATCCTGATGAATGGAATGAATTACGAAGAACGAATAACGCAATTTATTCAATTTGCTGGGGAGTATTTCGGATTTTTACTCCCATCAGTTTGTGTCTGCTTTGGTTGGCCCCCTTCTATTCTTCCAGAGGTAGATGTAGTATATTGGTATGGTGTTCCTGTTCAATCAGCATTTTGCATTCTATTTTCTCCATGACAGCAAGTAGTGCAATTATATTTCTACTGACTAGCTATAACCAAATTTTGTCTGTTCGCATCGGAAAAATTTCGAACCTCATTCTTGGCAGGCAAACTTATACCGATAGACGTGTGCTGGAGCTTTCAACTGCCTATCTCAAAGTTTATAATGACTTTGAGAATTCACGAAAACTCATCAATAGATTGATAGGCACCCTGCTTTTCTTCGTATTCAGTATGATTTTGAATGAATATTCATTACTGCTGACTAACAAGAGCTCTAGTTTGAAAATCTTTTTGACGTATTGTCTCGCTATAGCATTTCTCATAGCTTTTCAAGTGGGTGTTGTGATGGTTCACAAATGTTCTCTGAAGCTAAGACCCATTGACACTAATGGGTGGGCTTGAAGTTTCTACACATTAATAAGGAACATTAGATATAGATCAGATGAAATAAAGCTTGACCAGATTCACAGTTTTATTTAATCACTAGATAATTTTTATAAATGCAAAGAAACTTCAAGCCCACCCTGTTTAAGGGCTTTCGAAACCTTGCATCATAACATCAATTTTGAACGAATATCTCTATTCTCAGCCTTGCAATATCACTGAAAACTCATGTTCACTTCTCATTCTTTATACCCTCTCAGCACACAAAGCTAATGAAGAGCATATCGATGTTGATTACCACAAAAAACCTCAAGCCAAGATCAATAATGTTCCTAATTGAGCTCAAAGCAATGATGATTAATCGGCCAATCAACTATGAATGCTTCGATCTGTTTCGACTAACACCCATGAATGCCCTCAAGGTAAATCAGAGTTTGATATCGGCAAAATTTACAAAATCTGATGAGTGATGATGAACCATTCATTCCATTTTTTTTCAGTTCTTCCAAGAAGTCATCGCCTACATGATGCTCTTAGCAACCTTCATTAGATGAGACAGCAATAATCGTATTTCCTGACGAATAATCCCAAACTCGATTTGAATTTAGCCCGACATATACATGTACATGTATGTATTCCAGAGTCTTGCTGGCTTAATCGTAGTCTACAAGATTTGAGAATAAACAATATAAGGTGAAAAGCTCATGATGAGCAATTCAAGGTGTCGAATTAGGATTGATGATTTATTAACTATAGCCCCCATCAATAACAGGTGTTGTGAGCACTTCCTGCGAGAAGCAGAGGACGTGTCGAAGTGTCAGCTTAAAGCCTTGCGCTTCGAATCGACAAAACAATTTATTTTGGGCTAACCCGGTTAAGCTGATTAGGGCTCGAATCCGAGAGAATCTCAAACCACTGGTTGTATCAGATACCAACACAGTTTCCGACAACCAGATCAAATTATGGCTATGCCAATAACAGTTTACCAAACCAAACAAGTTATCAGTGGCAATAGCCAACAAATAGCAGCAATAATAATGACAAAACGAACTGAGCTAAGATGGCAGTTCTTACTCAGCATACAGGTAATACACTATCACCGAAAAGCGAGCGAAGCAAGCCTTAACCTAAGGAACCCGGCTTTGCCGATAACAAATTTGAGCAACAAATGATTTCAGGGAACATCCACTGAACAGGCAATACAAAAGAGATGATCTCAGGAGCCACGTCCAATCTTGATCATATACCAAACACACAGTCAGAGGAAACCAAAGTCCTATGTGACTGACAATGAACTACGTTCAACAAAACAACACAAAATGAGTTACACTCAATACTGTTTATTACAAATAACAAGTGGCTGAGTCAAGAGTTCTGGCAGGGTAACTACTTGCTACAACACACTACAAACAACAAGACAATTGAGAGTTCTGGCAGGGTAACTACTCAATACCATACACATCGACACGATGGTATGACCAACAAGACGAACACTACTGGGGAGGAAGTAAAACATTTACATACACTCACATACCAACATGGCATAACCAGTACAATGACTGAAATGGGCAGCTAATAGCTCTGGCAGGGTAACTACTTAGACCGGCACACATTTAACAGTTCCGCAGTGGTGACTGGGAAGGCGACTAAGAGTTCTGGCAGGGCAACTGCTTAGTACAACTGATCTTCCAACAGTGAAGAGAAACAGATTGAGCGGTGGTATTTATACCACTTACAAAGGTTAAACCTTAAGGTTATCGGGAATGGTAATCATGTTATCACAATCACAATCGGAATGATCCGAGAATTAAACAACTCTAACCAACAATTGAGCGAATCAACATGGTGAGTGACAACTAGGGTGGGGAAAACAATGACATGTGGAGACGATCTCCAGCGCCAAGTGAAGAAAATGATGAGCAGTCGAAGCCCCCTCTAACACAGGGTACAATATATCTACATTTTTTGTGTGTAAAAAATAAACCCTAAAATTGATTCGTTCACACGTCAAACAAGTCCTAATTATTCTACATTTGACAATCTCTGAAAATGGAGCTTCATCACTTGCCACTCCTTTTCTCTTGTAATTGATCTGTTTCATGATGATGGATGATAAACCCACGATGAGATACTTTGAGAAATGAAAATAATCCAAAATGATGTGTGAGATGATGAATTCAGATCTCTTTTCAATGAAAAGGGGTGAATTTTTGAATTTTTAACATTTGATAGTTTCATGGAACCACCTATAGATATTCAAAAATGATGAGTGTTTCAGAATTTCTGAGTTTTGTCATCTCCAATATTATTTTATCTTAAGAAAACGAAAGACTGGCAAATGGTTACAGTATATGAATTAATATCTCTCATGGAACTGGTACCGATCGCAATCAATCCAAATATTAATATTAATATGATCGGCAAAAGTATCAGCAATCATCGATGGATTATGTTTTGACTTACCGATACAACACATTAATCTCATCTTTAATCGAGTGCCAAAAGTGAGCAAGATTATTCGGACGAACGCTTCAACGTACAGCATCTTGTGCACATCCAAGATAGCTTTTCCACTATCGGCCTGTCAAAGAGCCACTGATTTCCATCCGTTTCATGAGCTTCTGACAAACGTTGCTAGGAGCATCATCCATGCAGCCACTTCCTGATATATCTGTAGAAGAATGAGGTAATCGATATTCAAAATAGACCTTACAGATCCATATCATGTTTACATATGGCTGAATACCTTGAATATATTCATTGATGTCAGCAGAAATAGATCAAAGCATTCATAATTGATCGGCCGATGTACCGTCATGGCATGAAGTTCTGTCAGAAAAATCCTTGCTCTAGGCTTCAGTGATCTGTTTACCATTATACGAGCTGTATGTTTCATGAGTTTTTGGTGCTAGTTAATGCAAAAAATTCATTGATATGAGTTCATACATGATTCAGTTGAATTTACCTGTGATGAACTCAGTTGTACAACTGCAACACCAATGAGAAAAACCGCCACGAAGTCTACTACCAAGAAATATATCACCAGAAGCTTAAGGCTAAGATTGTCAGTAGTTAAAAATATAAAATACTCAGCCAAAGCAAGACCAAATATATTGGAAAACAGTGATCCAATCAGGCCACACATAATCTGGCGTGAATTCTCAAAATCCTTGTAAACTCGAAGGTAAGACCTCGAATGCCTCAGAATAAAACCCCCAGTAAATCTGTTCCCATTCTGTATTGAATCGGAAATTCTCTTCAAGCGATAGCCTAAGATATGATTATAGCTCATCGGTAAGAGAACACATAAATTGGAGAGCAGAAAAGAGCATAACCAATGAAAATAGCTGATTGGGCAGATGAATAACGCTATATAATGGATACATTGACCATGAGGAAAGTATAAAGGTGATAACATGAATGTGATGGTAGTAATAGAGAAGATTCTCTTGAAGATAATGTGAGACATTCGGTAAATTGTATTCTGTGCTTTGCGGAGCTCATTCCAATCATTTGTTGACAGATATTTCAAATCATTCGAACTTCGATTTTGTGTGTACACCTTAAGCCAACTCAATTGTTTCGGATCTTGACATCCTTTTTTGAGAACTAATAGGCATGAAAAATATGTAAGTTTAATTTGAATCAACAATGCCAATAGTTCAAGCCTGTGTTGAGATAAAACAAGGAAAGTCTGATCACAAAGGCTGAATAAAGTGCCAAAATCCCTTCGATAAATCATTGATAAGTATCTTGCAACTTCCACAAAGAATACATAGTACAGAAAACACATTGTTCGATACGATATTGGATCTCTTCTGTCCTCAATGATGTCATGGAAGAGGAATCCAGTCTGTTTCAAATCTAGAATAATATCGTAGTCACACACTTTCTCAATATTATGATGAGCTTTCAGTTTCAATGATGATAAACAGGTTACAAAAGATTTCCACCAACTTTTGAGTTCCCACATCTCATTGATAGGATAAGCCTTTTGTGAATGTACAGGCAAGTTCAATCAATGTAGTTATCATACTAAACAAAGTCACAGTTACAGTCATTATCTGATGGTGATAATGAAAGATAGTGGATGTTGAAATTGCTGTCAATTGCAAAAAAGATTCAAAGAAATACTAGGTCATCATAGGGCAGTTTGTCGAGTATTCTTGGAAAATTTCCTCTCCTGGGCACAAGTGTAAGCTTAGAAAAATGAGTAGAAAAGACATATCGCTTATCGGAGTAAACATTGAAGTCATCATGCGATTTTAAATCTCATCCTCTTTTGGTATTGAATAGATATTTCGACAATAACGGAGAAGTTAATGTCAATAAAATGTTTTAATGATCCCAGTATTACCATCAAGGTTAACCAGTAAAATGCTGAATAAGAACTTGAAAGTTGACTATGACTGTCTTCATTTTTCAGAATGAGCTTGCGTTTTCATTTTTTACCATTGCTCCAAGATTGTTTCAATGATGGCAAGTCTGAAGAATCGATTCTAACCTTCATGGATATTTTGCTCCTTTCTATCTCCAAATAAGTGGATAAACAATGATTTCTGTGAGCAAGGGACATGAGATCAGAGTATCTCTAGTTCGTAGTTTCATGCTATGTTGCTCCGAAAATGTGTCTCTTATGGTTTGGCTAATGAACAAGGGTAAATATTTTCAACAGCTGATTTTAGATCGATTCTTTTCTATTATCTATCTTCTATTCAAGTTGCGTTTTTAAAGTTCACAACAGAGGCAGACAATGGACAAAAAATGGATAGACTCACAGCTGATTTTATCAGATGATAATATCATTCGAGATTGGATCTAATCTTGAGAGCTTGTTGATAGGAAACTTTTAAAGCTGGACAAGTGACCTTCATTGTGCCAGAAGATGGGCTTTAAGTGGTCAATTTTTGAGTGAAACTCTGCACACTGTTAATGCTTGTGAATAATTGGTATACATGTACATCATTAATGAGAAGGTAATACCATCATTGAACACTACAGGAATGAAATTTCACCCTTATGGATGAAACTTTTCAAGGAAGTGAATATAATGTCCAGCATCTTCACACTCACTTGTTCACTAGTTATTCTAATCAGCAATTATATTTTCGTCTCGAAAGTTCTTCGATCCTGATCTCACTGACTCATCGAGCGGCATTATTTGTTTCTACATGGCTTATATGGTGAGTGATTATTTGCTATTTCATCTTGTTCAAAGAAATATTCCAGTCTCTGATTCTTTTTTTCATATAACCAACAGCTTAATACTCAAAAGAGAGCTCAACTCAGAGAGGCTATCCAAGATGTTTTAAAAGACAAACGACAATGTCACAAATTCGAAGAGATTGTGAGAAAAATCATAGTGGATAACATTTCGAATTTGAATAGCTATAATGGAGATTTGAGAGACAAAAATGTATCAAAAGCTGAGAAATTCGCTGATAATCAGCTTTCTGGTCAGTTTCCATTAGCTGATTCCACAAAGAGAGGGGTGAAAAAAGAAACTAACCTGGATAACAGTTTGGTTCCGAAGAATATAATGGAAAAACATCAAAAAAATTCAGCAAAAAAGGATAAAATTTTACCTGGAACATGGATGAAACCTGGTAAATTATGTGAGAGCGATGATATTGGTGGAAAATCTCCAAGACCATCTCTGATTGACCATCAAAAAGTTCACAAACTTGAAATTTCGGAAGAAAACGTCCATAAAGATCCGAGAACAGGCTTCAATTTCCAAATATATTACAGAGGAAAACCTATTGACAAGGCTAAAATGGAGCGTGTTATTCAAGCAGGAACCTCGAAGAATGAATCAGGACAATCAATTTGTGGGATTCATGAGGAATGTTACTACACTATAACAAGGGAAGAGACTACAATCTTCATACACAATTTGAAGCAACACATTGGAACCTGCATTTTAACTTATTTGTGTAGAGCTTGTTTCTTTACATGTGGAGGTAGAAATTCATTAGGTTGTCATTTCAGTCAGCATCTTGAGCAAAGTTTGCCAAAAATGCCAAAAATATTTATGCGAAGCAACTCAGTTGTTGTGATGGACTATCAAAAGAAATTTGAGCTTAATTTGTCAAATGAGAATGTCCTCTTGGATCCCAGTGGTTATGAGTATCAAATCTATTACAAGAGCCAGGCCATTAGTGAAGAAAAGCATGCAAAAATTAGGCAAAGAGTAGGGAGGAAGACCGAATCAGGATGGATTCTCTGTGATATCCATGACAATTGTAGCTGGCATAAACCTAGAATGACAGAAAGGAATCATTTCAACCATTGCTCGATGAACCATCTTACATCATTTTATCTCACCTTCCTGTGTCGATATTGTTTCAAAACATTTGGCAGAACCGATTCCCTCCAAAGACATCTCACCCAACACCCAAGCATTTTGTAATATTAGAAAGATGTATACAAAACAACATTGTATAACTAAACTCTAGATAAATAAATATAAATATATTATAAATAAATGAAAATATCAACCATGTCCATTCTCACTGCTGGGTTAATGATCTATGACAATGATTTATCTCGAGATTGAAACTCATTCCGTTGGCCGATTGATGAAAGTTTATTGAGAACACATTCATTGGATGATTGGAAAGATTAGAACTCGAAAATAAGACTCATCTCAATTTATTCTACCTCCTGGTTTCGATATTATTCACTATATATGTCAGAACCTGAGGCATTCCAGATCTTCCAGTTTACATTTAAGCATTTCATGAAATTCAATTAATCGATACTAGAAATTGAACACATTGACATTGGAAAGCTTGGAGAAATAACTTTCTTCAATACATGATTTTCTATAGGGATGCTTTGGAGTTGTAACCGATGAGATGATTGGAATGAATCTTCTCGAGTTGCTCCATAGGACAACTTTATCTCCGTTCATTCAGATGAACTATATCAAAACTCCAGAAAACGTATTGAATTATCCGGAGAGCGTTATGATTGCTCTCTCTCACTGTTTCAGTCTTTGTCTATGAGATCTGAGCTTTTAACAAATGTTGCCAAAAGCATCATCCATGCGGCAACTTCTTGATATATCTGTGGGAGAAAGAAGAGAAGAAGCAGTAGTTTTTTTCTGAAGAATTCCATAAATGAGATGAATGGCATGTTCACATATTACTGGGTACCTTGAATATGTTCATTGATGTTAGTCGGAATAGATTGAAACATTCATAGTTAATTGGTCGGTGTACCATCATCGCATGTAATTCAGTGAGATAAACTTTTGACCTGGGCTTCAGTGATCTGTTAACCATCAAATTGAACACTTCTTTGATGAGTTCTTGATGCTGAGAATTATTATTAATACTGAGTTCACATATGAGTAAGTAGTAAGTATAGGAAGCTTACCATAGTAGAACTCATTCTCACAACTGAAATACCGATAAGAAAAACCATGAAGAAGTCTATTATCAAAAAATATATAACGAAAAATTTCAAACTAGAGTTCTCTGTGGTCAGGAGGAGAAAATATTCTGCAAGAACTATACCAAATATATTGAAAAGGAGTGATCCAATCAATCCACACATGATTTGACGTGAATTCTCAAAATCCTTATGAACATTAAGATAGGACTTCGAATGTTTCAGAATGCAGATATCGGTGAATTGACTTTGATTTCGCATTGATTCAGAAATTCTCTTGATCCGATAGCCCAATATGTGATTATAGCTCATAGGAATGAGGACAAATGAATTGGTGGTCATGAGGCAGCATAACCAGTGCAAATAGCTGGATAGACAGATGAAAAAAGCTATATAATTTGTACATTGATCATGAGGATAGTAGAGAGGTAATAGCACAAAAGCGATTGTTGTAATAGCGAGAATTCTTCTGAAAATCCAGTGAATCACTCTGAATATCGTATTCTGTGTTGTACGAAGTTGGTTCCAGTCATTTGTTGACAAGTATTTCAGATCATTTTGGCTCCGATTCTGTTGGTATATCTTGATCCACCTTAGCTGCCTTGGATCCTGGCATCCTCTCTTGAAGACCAATAAGCATGAGAAGAATGCAAGCTTAATTTGGATCAACATTGTTAATAGCTCCAACTTATAATGAGAGTCTACCAGAAAACTCTGATCGCAGAGACTGAAGAAGCTGCCCACATTTCCCCAAGAAACCATCAACAGAAACTTCAAAACTTCAACAAAAAATCCATAGTACAGAAAACACGCCATCCTGTATGATAGAGGATCACTTTTCTCTTTGATGATATCATGGAAGAGGATTCCTGTTTGCTGCATATCTGAGACAATATCATAATCGCATACTTTCTCAACATTCTGATGAACTTTCAATTTAAATGATGATAAACAGGCTATCAGAGATTTACACAAGCGTTCGAGTTCCCACATCTTGAACTTATGCTATTGCTAGTGAAGTTGGGAATAGTTCATCAAGATACTGATGAAATGGGAAAAAATTTCCATGGTTACATACCAGAGATAATGATGAATAAAGGTCTGGGGAATTATCTACGATATTGAGAATATTGCCAAACAAATTGGAAAAGATACTATGCAATCATTTCATTGCTTGGACAAGTGATTTTGCGAAGCTTTCTCTCTAGAGTGAAGCATGATGGTTGAGGGAATAAGACATGAAGTTGTTTGCAAAATCATTGGAAACGTTTTTTGCATTTATCGAAGCAATTATCGATCTTCGCATGCAATTTTAAATCTCATCCGATCCTTGGTATTGATTGGTCTCCGACAATAAGTAGTGTAAGTAAAGAAGTTAAAGGTTGAGACATTTGAAAGATCATGATATCACCATTGAAAATTGTGGGCCATCACTGGAAGGCCTGATGCTCAAAATTTTGATGATGATTATGAGAGTATGCAGTTTTCAAAATGAGCTCACAATCACATTCACTTTGAAATTATTCCTGGATGAGTCTCATGATCGCAATTGAAGTTATTTGATGAGCTTTCTCTCCAATTCATTAGCATGTACATGTCAACCAACTTCCATGAAACTAAAAGATGAGCCAAGAACACAACACATAAGCTCAGTAAATGCACGCAATAGCGCTTAATGAATGCCGCTCTAACGCTGTTGTTGATGGGTTTTGAGGCTCTATTTAATAACTTATCCCAATTTGTTAGTCTCCCACTCAAAATATCTCTTTATGAAAATATATTGGTACATTTTACAGTAGTGCTACTGATTAATCAGTATCGTGAACAAACAGTGAGTAGAATTAGTATAGACAAATAGCTTTATCAAATGACGTCCTCTGTTGAAGTTAAGTTTAATCTTGTGAATTGATTGATGAGATAGCTCCTTTGGTGGTATGAAATCCTTTGGTTAATGAAAGAGATAGCTTAAAAGTGATAGTCTCCCAAGCAAAATCCGATAAGATAAGCTAAACGGATGTGTGGCTTTGTTACCAGCATTGAAGAGGAACCTACAATTGTGTAACTTCCATCTTTCCGATTTAGCTTGAATCATAAACTCACTTCTTACTAATTTTCCGATTCCTAATTTTTGTTGATGTTCTGCTAGGTAAGCTCTTATGTTGAAGAAGGTGCCTCTATCTCGAATCGACAAGTTCATTGAGCAACTTATCTATTTTCAGTATGTATTACATGGTAAGTGATAATTTGTCATATTTTCTGATTCAAGTGAACACGCAATCTGATTTTACATATCATGCACAGATGGATTCTCAGAAGAGAGCACAGTTAAGAGAAGCTGTTCGAGTTGCCCTGAAAAACCGTCAAGAATGTCAAGAATTGGAGAAGGAAGGAGGAACGATGAAAAATGCTGCTTCAAATTTGAAGACTTCTAGAAAACAATCTGGAAAAGGAAATAAATCGAAATTTGAGAGGCCTAATGATGAGCAGTTTCATGATAGATTGTCATCAAGAAAAGCAATCACAAGAAACAGAAAATCAAGAATCTATCGAAATCCCAGTTCGATGCCAGAGAATATCATGAAAAAAAGTCTCACATGTACAGTAAGAAAGTATGAACCTTGCACCAGAACATCAAACAAGAGAAACTCATCTAGTGAGATCAAGAATGTTGCCGAAAAACCTTCGAAAATAACTTTAGTAGATTGCCAAAGAGCCCACAGATTTGAAGTTTCAGAAGAGAATGTCTATACTGATCGAAGAACAGGCTTCAAATATCAGGTATATTACAGAGGACAAGCCATTGACAAGGCTGAGATGGAGCATCTTATTCAAGCAAGATCCCCGAAGAATGAATCAGGACAACTCATTTGTGGGATTCATGAAAAATGTCACTACACTAAAACAAGAGAAGAAGATACTAGCTTTGCGCACAATTTAAAGCTACACATTGGAAATTTTATCTTAACGTATTTGTGTAGAGCTTGTTTCTATACGACCGGAGGCAGAAATTCATTAGCTTGTCATTTCAGCCAGCATCATGAGCAAAGTTCGTCAAAAATGCCAAAAATATTCATGCGAAGCAGCTCGATTGTTGTGATGGACTATCAAAGAAAATTTGAGCTCAATTTATCAGATAAGAATGTCCTCTCAGATTCCAGTGGTTATGAGTATCAAATCTATTACAGGAGCCAGGCCATTAGTGAAGAAGAGCAAGCCAAAGTGATGCAAAGGATAGCCAAGAGAAACGAATCAGGATGGATTCTCTGTGACGTCCATGACAATTGTTGCTGGCATAAGTCTAAGGAGATCAATAAATTTGAATTTAATCGTCGCGCAATGAGGCATCTCATATCAATCCATTTCACTTTCCTGTGTCGATATTGCTCTAGAACCTATGGTAGGATCGACTCTCTCCAAAGGCATTTCGGTCAACATCCAAGCCTCTTGTGATATGATAGCAATAGATGCTCAATTTCCAAAATCGATTCTCTTTTACAGCAACTAAGATGCGAATCGATATCATATTCTGAGCAAAATGTAGATATTCTTTCATCCGATCAAAGATGAAAAGATTCTTCTGCAAGATTTTGAATAAAGTCACTGTACAACCTTCGTCAACCACAATCTAACTTATTCGAATTATTCAATTCAGTTCCTGTCTTTGAAAAGATTCTTTGGTTGTACTCTTACATTCTAATACACAGATATCGAATAATTCCTATGGAACTGCAAAATGATACAAGAATTTGACAGTTCTACTCATTTTTTGGCTTCTTGCTCGTTGAACAGCAATTTTGGAGCTCTAATGAGACTAGCGAATCCATCTGAAAGTGTTCACTTGTTCTTCCAATCCAAACGTCAGTTGCTGGATCAATTTTAGATCACTGATGCTCATGATACTTTTGTTATTGGATGCTAGTAGAAATGGATGAGTTTGAAACCTTAACAGGATTTGAATAGAGAAAAGCGCAAGACTAGTCCAGTTACTTTGTGTCTATCACTAGATTGCATCTTATCTCGCCAAACGACTGATAAAAACTCATGAGCAAAAACTCTTGTCAGTGCGTTCAGTTTTCAATAAACAAACACTGAGAGATCATCTTCCAAGCAGATCTCTGTAGGATGAGCGAAATAACTTCTAATTATTCGAAAATATGCTTTGAAATTCTTTGTTTATTTGATTGGAATTCTCTCAACTCTAGAGAGTTTATTACTTTAATTCAAGGATTGTCGATGTGTTGATCACTAAGTTAGTCTTTTTTTCCATAGATGTGCTTACATCCCCGCTGACACATTCTTTGATCCACCCTTCTCTCTTCATTATGCCCTTCATGGTGAGTAATCACTGAACATTATTTTCTACATGGACATGTTATCTGATCTCTCACCCTGCAAACAGCTCAATTCTCAAAGGAAGGCCCAACTCAGGGAAGCAATCCAGGACATTCTAGAGAATAAGCAACAAAGTCACAAGTTCCAGAGGTTCTTAGAGGAAATCATCAAGGACAACATTTCCAATTTGAATAGTGATAAAGAGGAGTCTGAGAGAGAAAATGAACAGAAATCCAACAAACTGATCTGTGGTGAGCAGCTTACAGGTCAATCATCTGGAAACTCGAATGAGGACAGGGGAGAAACAGAAATTGATCTCGATTCTCGTCCAATTTCAACGAACCAAACTTTTCCAGCAAAGAGATCCCCGAGAACATCAACCAGGCCAGGTCTATTCATAAAAGAGGAGAAAAATGTTGAAAAATATCCTGAATTGACTTTAATGGATCACCAAAAGGTTTACAAACTGAAAATCACTGAAGAAAACATCCATATTGATTCAAAGACAAACTTGGAGTATCAGATATACCATAAAGGGCAGCCGATTGACAAAAAGGAGATGGAGCGACTCATTGAAGCGAAATTTTCAAAAAATCAATCCGGCAAATTAATTTGCGGAATTCATACAGAATGTTCGTACACTGGACCGAGAGATTGCCACTCCAAAAGCAACTTGAAAACTCACATTGCAGCTTGTATCATAACTTATCTCTGCAGAGTTTGCTTCCGTACTTCTGGGCACCAAAGTAGCTTATCCACTCATTTCAACAAACACCTTGCACACAAATCGTCAAAAATTCCGGGAAAATTCATGCGAAACAACTCGATCGTCATGATGGACAATCAGAAAGAATATGAACTCAATCTGTCCAATGAGAATGTTTTCATTCATTCTAGTGGGTATGAGTATCAAATCTATTACAAAGGTCAGGCCATCAGTGGAGAAAAGCAAGCGAAAATCAGGCAAAGAGTAGGTAAGAGAACAAAATCAGGATGGATTCTCTGTGATGTCCATGATAATTGTGGCTGGCATAAGCCTAGAATGGTTGAAAGGCATAATTTCAATTATCATTCGTTGAACCATCTCACATCATTTCATTTCACCTTCTTATGTCGATATTGTCTCAAAACATTTAGTGAGATTCAATATCTTGGTGAACATTGCCGCAGGCACCCAAAAATAATGTAATGTGAAAAAGTCATCTTATATATGAAATTACTTCTCAAAAAATTTCTATTTTCCATGCAAGTTTTCCACATTCTGTCATTTAGTCAAAATCCCAGCCTTAGCAATTCAATGATCGTGATTAGTGCCTCATCTATAATGAAAATTATCGGAAGTCCATTTCCATGGTTCAAATTTTCTGATCTCGAATATATATCAGAAGAAAAACAAATAGCAAACTAGAAATTATTAGAGCAAAACCCCCAGATTCTGAGGCCCAGACGAATAAATTGGTGCAGCCTACCAGTTGGTTTTTCCCTGCCCTTAAACTGGATCAAAAATTGAAAAAATATCTATTGCTTAGCAACGAAAATCATGGAATTCTCTACCAAAAAAGGCAATCTTGACTGTTGTTCATTCTAGCAAAAGTTCTTATTGTCATAACTCATAGGAAAAACAGTCGATTACAGCTATACGGGATTGAGCAAAATTTTTTCCAACAATTAACTTTCCGTTGTATAGTATTGTAGATAAAACTGTTTGAATCTGAGATGGTAATCATTGACCAAGGATTGTTTGATGAATCAATTCTCATGCCATTTTTGAGGCCATGTGTAAGGGAAATGCGATAGCGAGGTTTGCTCATCTACTTGATCATCGTCAAGGACTATTAATATTTCAGATGCAAAATTGACTCTTATGCCCCTAAGCCTGGGTTTTAACTATCTAAAACTTCGAACAGTTGTTGTTTGAAATTGTAATTGAGCCGTGATTGACTTGGGTTGACGGGTTGAGGTTCAGATGTGTTGATATAGCCATATTTCTTTAAGCCTTCCAGTTATATTCTACTTGATCATAAATTGTTACTCATCCTTGATTCGATGGATTCGATTGCTCAGTTCATTTCTATTCAACAACAATAAAGATGTTCATTACAATTATGAATAGGATCTCAAAGGAAAGTGATTCTTGATTATCGATTCCAAATCCTATGATATATGGTCTGATTTTTCAACCAATTCACAGCTCAAGCCGGATATGAGAGAGAAACTCAGAGGGGCTGTATGAGATCTTGATCCACATCAGCATTGATCGCAGTTAGCCCATCAATTACCGGTGGTAAAACAATCAAACTTGGTCGAATAATTTAAATTAGTTTCTTCTTCGAGAAGATTTTTTGGTCCTCCTCTCTTTTTCAATTCACAGATATCGAATGATTCTCTACAAATTCTTTTACAAGAATTTGTTATCTTAACTCATTTCATTTCTCTTAATGCCTAATTCTATTCTTGTAGGCTGATGAGACTGAGAGATCTATTTGATAACTTTCACTTGTATTTAATTGATTCTGAATCACTAAAACTGATGATGATTCTTTTATTTGGTATTGCTATTGAAAATTGATGATCTGGTGACAGGAATTGGATGGATTAACGCTGACAACTAGTCTTATTAGACTATGTCTATCTCTAGATTACATCTAATCTCGTAAAATGACCGATAAGAACTCAATGTGTTTGGTTTTCAATAGACAAACAATGAGAGATCATTTCCCCAATAGGTGAAAATAGGTGAAAAAACCTCTCATTATCTATGAATAAGCGTTGAACAGAAATTCTGGAACATTTAGTGTTAAACTTCTTATCTATTTGATTGAAGTTCTCTCCATTCTAGAGAATATAACGCTCTCATCCACGCATCGTCGATATTTGATCACTGAATCTTTCCATAGTTGTGCCTCTATTCTCAGCTCACCTTTTCTTCAATTCAAGTTCACCTCTTCAGTATGCCATTAATGGTGAGTGAACATTGTCTATTTTATCTATTCTGAAAAGAACATTCCATCCGATATCTCACACTGCAAACAGCTCAATTTCAAGAGGAAAGCCCAACTGAGAGAAGCTATTCAAGACATTCTAGTAGATCAGCAAAAAAGTCACAAGTTTCAGAAGTTCTTAGAAGGAATCATCAAGGACACCATTTCCAATTTGAATAATAATGGAAAAGAGTTTAAGAAAGAAAATGAATCAAAATCTGAAGAAGTGATTTGCAGTGAGCAGCTTACAGGTCAATCATCATCTGGAAACTTGACTGAGAGGAACGAAGAAGCAGGAATCGATCTTAATCCTCGTTCGATTTCAGCGAACCAAACTTCTCCAGCGGAAAGATCCCCAACAGCATCAATCAGATCAGGTTTATCCAACGGAGAGGGGATAAATGTTGGAAAATGTCCTAAATTAACATTAATGGACCACCAAAAGGTTTACAAACTGGAAATCACTGGAGAAAACATTCACATTGATCCGAGTACAGACTTCGAGTATCAGACATACCATAAAGGGCGACCAATTGACAAAAAGGAGATGAAGAAACTCGTGCAAAAAAATTTTTCGAAAAATCAATCAGGGCAACTTATTTGTGGAATTCACAGCAAATGTTGCTTCACTAGACCAAGGAAGAGGGATCCATCCTTTAACGGCAATTTGAGAATACACATTGCAGCTTGTATCATAACTTATCTCTGTAGAGTTTGCTTCCGTACTTCTGGGGACTTTAGTAACCTAAAAGCTCATTTCAGTGAACATCTTGCACAGAGATCGTCAGAAATTCCAAGAAAATTCATGCGAAACGACTCGATTGTCATGATGGACTATCAGAGAAAATATGAGCTCAATCTATCCGATGAGAATGTTATGGTTCATTCTAGTGGGAATGAGTATCAAATCTATTACAAGGGTCAGGCCATCAGTGAAGAAAAGCAAGCAAAAATTAGGCAAAGAGTAGGTAAAAGAACCGAATCAGGATGGATTCTCTGTGATATCCATGACAATTGTAGCTGGCATGAACCCAGAATGATTGAAAAGCACCGATTTAACCGTCGCTCGCTGAACCATCTCACATCATTTCATCTCACCTTCTTGTGTCGACATTGTTTCATGGCCTTTAGCAATGTTGAAATTCTGTTTAAACATATCCGGAGACATCGAAGTAGATCGTAGTGCTGATGCTATATATTAAAATGGCTGATTTTCGATTTTCTAAATTCTCTGGGCATTAGTGTCTTTCGGATCACGTTATTTATCACCTGAAATGAGTTCCTCTCAAACTGTTCTTGCCAATTTCCCTATCTTTATAGGTTATTTGCTACTCATATCTTGTGTTCCGAAGAGTGGTAATATAATGTCTGTCATGTTCAGCCTCACAAATCCAGGATGGTTCAGAGTACTTGTCAATTAGAGGTATCCTGATCCTGAAGAAGAATTTTTTGTCTCAAATATAATGATTTACTCTCGTAAAGTCTGTCTTCGATGTGCCCAGATATAACCTTGATTGTTCAAATATAAGATTGGCTGAAAGTTTCTTGGCACTATAACTTCGAAAGGAAATTTGATAATTTTCAGACATGAGATAAGACAGTATAATAATATGTACTCTACCAAATTATCACACCGTAAAGTCTGATCATCTCAGAATTTTCATCTATCATGACCAAAAATCTGGTCTAACTAAATAACTATAAAGTACTCAATCTGACTTTCATGAAATAGTATTTCTGTCGAAAAATATCACACTGTCCTATCACATGGCTAAAATCACTTTTCCATCGGAAATCATCAAACCAAGATACTCTTAGCCCATCATGTATTCACTCCAGCACAAAAATAATACAATTATCGAGATATAATCACAATCAATTGTAACATCATAATTTACTAGACTCTGCTCGATCGCCTTTGGTATGGTTTGGAATAGCCTTGATTATCAATTACCACCAGGAACAGATCGATTGAAATGTCTATTATCAACCAGTGAATAGAGTTAACAACTGGTTATATCAGTAATGATTTAGTATACAGTGAATTTCACTTGAAATAAGTGCATTTTATAAATGAGTTTGGACTTTTTCCTCTTCAAAAAAGATATACAAGGTCGAGAAGAGGGTGAAAGTCAATTAATTTTTAATGAGAATAATTGTCCTAACCAATTGGATACCACAAAATGCCCATGTGAGATCATGTTTTGAGAGAAAGGACTATCTCTCTCTTTATTGACGTAAAACAAATACAATCTTCAGTCAAGTGATAAGAAGTTTTTCTCAGCTGTTGATAGATGCCCTCTGTTAAGCTGCTATACTGATTGTGAGCAGACAATTTTTGGAACAAAAAATATTACTTTACTGTTATTCTATTCTAGCATTAGTATTGAGAAGAAAATAACATGTAATAATGCAATAGGTGATACTTTAGCCTGAAGCTAAGAGTGTAATTTCTATCTTGTTGGGAATGCTTCCAAGAGGTAGAATCAGTCTTTTTAACTAATTGATTTTTCAAAGTCTGTTGTGGTCAGCCAGCCTCAATTTTTATTAACGTGCCTCTGTTTGTAGGTAGTTTGTTCCTCTCGCAGATTTCCTCGATTCAGCATGAGTTATATGGTAAGTGATATCTCACCCATTTTTCTTATTTCATTGGAAATATTATCTAATCTTCCATGGACAGACTAACTCAAACAAGAATGGAACTAGGAGAAGCTATTAGAGATGTTCTAAAAGATCCTAAAGAGAGTCAAAAATTTCAGGAGGTGATAGGGCAAATTATAAACGATAATATCAAAATCGAAAATTGGCCATTTCTGGACATGTCTTTTGGAAGCGTATAAAAAGATCACTGGATGACAGAAAGAAAGCTATGCATTCGGCTATTCTCTTAATGATTCTGAGCACTCTGCTTCTGAGATAGCTTTCATCTCAGAAAAGCTCTTCAAGTGAAACTGAACTGAGGTTAGATTCACTTATCAATAATGATTGCAAGTAAATAAGAATGCAAAAAAATACATCATTTTCTTTTTCCACTCAAATGAAAACTTTTTTAGTTCTCAAGAGTTCTGATATAAAATCATAAAATCAATATGATTTGCGTTGAGAAAGGTTGTGTTTGAAATCCATATCATTTTTCAGAGAAGGAATACACTGTAATGATTTGCTTCATATCCTCTCATCTAAGAATATTGATCCAAAATTTCATAACTCAAGCCCTCATCTCCCAAATGTTCTCGGAAAAGCTCGATTAAGAACTCTTTGAAGCATTTTCTCGAATATTTCTCCTATTGGCAGATGAATTTTATGAGAGAAAAAGGTAAAAAAATGTTGTATGAGCTAGACCTCTGGCTGAAAGCTTTCAGAGGTCTGGTCTTATTATTTAAATTGAAACCTCATCATGATAGTGATAAAGTTTGTGACTATGATTTAATTTCGGAAATGAAGCAAATGGGCTGGCTCTTATACGATATTAATCAACAGGGAGTTGATCCGATCTCGTTCCGTATCATGCTCTTCCTTTATTATGGATTCTTTCCTGAAGCCTTAAAGTTTGTGTTGATGATTATTGTCCTCGATGAAGAAGCATCATTCAATTTATGTGATCAAGGTGTCCTGATGCCACAGTATAGAAAGCCACTGTTACTGATGCTGGTTCAGCTCAAAACAATATTCTTTTGTCTAAGTTTGGTGATGAAAAAAGCTTGTAAAGATCCTCAGAAACTCATTTGGTTGAAGATATACCAGCAAAAACGATGTGATAATGATCTGGGTGGTATAAATCCTGATGAATGGAATGAATTACGGAGAACGATTAACGCAATTTATTCAGTTTGCTGGGGAGTATTTCGGATTTTCAATTCCATCAGTTTTTGCCTACTTTGGCTTGCACCCTTCTATTCTTCCAGAGGTAGATGCAGTATAGTGGTATGGTGTTCCTGTTCAATCAGCATTTTACATTCTATTCTCTCCATGATAGGAAGTAGTGCAATTATATTTCTACTGACTAGCTATACCCAAATTTTGTCTATTCGCATCGGGAGAATTTCGAACCTCATTCTTGGCAAGCAAACTTATACCGATAGCTGTGTGCTGAAGCTTTCAACTGCCTATCTCAAAGTCTATTGGGACTTTGATAATTCACGAAAACTTATCAATAGATTGATAGGCATAACACTTTTCTGCGCATTTAGTCTGATTCTGAATGAATATTCATTACTGTTGACTAACAAGAGCTCCAGTTTGAAAATCTTCATGACATATTGTCTTGCTATAGCATTTCTTTTAGGGTTTCAAGTGAGTGTTGTGATGGTTCACAAATGTTCTCTGAAGGTAAGACCCGTTGACACTACATTCGTAATAGGTCTTTCTGGACCTTTTATCATAAAATCGATTATTGATGAATATCTCTATTCCTAGTATTGCGGTAGCATTGAAAACTTATGCTCACTTCTCATTCCTTATATTTTCTCACAGCACACTGAACTGATAGAGAGCACATCAAAGTTGATTACCAGAAAAGTTCTCAAACCGAGATCAATAATGTTCCTAAATGAACTCAAAGCAATGATGATTAATCGGCCAATCAACTATGAGTGCTTCAATCTATTTCAACTAACACACATGAATGCCCTCAAGGTAAATCAGAGTTTGACATCAGCATGATTTATCAGATTTGATGAGTGATTATATACAATCTATTTCATTTTTTTCAGTTTTTCCAAGAAGTCATTTCCTACATGATGCTCCTAGCAACTATTATTAGATGAGACAGCAATCATCCAGTTTCCTGACGAAAAAGTCCCAAACTTTATTTTGAATTCGACACGATATATATTTTAGAGTTTTGCTACTTGATCGCAGTCTACAACTGTCTACAAGATTTGAAAATAGACAGTATAAGGTGAAAACCCATGATAAGCAGTTCAAGGTGTCGAATTAGTATCGAAGATTTATTAATCAGAGCCTCTATCATTAACAGTGCGCAATATCTCTCACTACATTTTCTTTGTGAAAAATGGAAAATGAACTCAAGGATCGATTCATTCACACTCCAATGCTCATTGAAGAAGTCCTCATCATTATGTTTGACAGTCTGTGAGGATGTTCATCCTTTTTCTTCTCATGAGTATCTCTCAAACTACACTCCACAGATTCTCTATCTGTATTGGGTTTTTGATACTCGTAGTTGTGTTCTGATGAGTGTAAACATAATGTGTGTTATTTTGAGTCTTACAAATTCGAGAATGTTTGGAGGGCTCCTCAACCAGAGATATTTTGATCTTGAAAGAGCATTTTTTGTCTAAAATATAATTATTCACTTTTATAAAGTCTTCCCTTGATGCATACAGTTAAAACCATGATTGTTCGAATTTACGGTGAGCTTAGAAATTCTCGGTACCATAAGTTCCAATGAAAAGTTGATAATTTTCAGCCATGATATAGGGCAGTATGATAATTTGTATTTGACCAAAGTATCATGCCAAAAAGTTTGATAATCTCAAAATTTCCATCTCTCATAGCCGAAAATCTCGTCAAACCAAATGGCTATGATGGTTCAATCGGACTTGGATGTTGTGATATTTTGTTGAATATCATCACACTATCCTTTCTCATTGCTGAAAATTAGCACCTTTTCATGGAAAATCATCTCACTAAGAAACTTTCAGCTAACTTTGTATTTAGTCCAGCACAACTTATATTATATAATCATCGAGATCCGATCGCTATCGATTGTAACCCTTAAATTTGTCAGACTCTGCTTGATCGCCTTTGATATGGCTCAAAATAGTATGGATTGTTGAATTCCACCGAAGAGCAAATGGATTGAAAAATCTGCTATCAATCAGTGAATCGAATTAGCAATTTATCATATTAGTCTATTGTTTGTCTCAAAGTCCAATCTCTAGGAATCAGTCATGGACGGAGACCTTATTCTTAACCAATTAAATACCATAAACTGCCTATGTGGAGGCTTTTTTAAATAAATAGGAACATCTTTTCTTTCAAATCAAGCAAATATTATCTTTGGTCGAGTGATAGCAAGATTTGTCAGATGTTAGAAAATTGGCTTGGTTAAGCTGATTATGGGTAAACAATTGGCCAAAAAATACTGCTACCCTATTCTAGTATTTATATTGAGAGGAAAAATGTATGTGATAAAGTAAAGTGCGATCCTTGAGCCTGAAGCTTAAAGTGTAATTTTTATCGTTCTTGTTGGCAACGCTTTTGAAGAATAGAATCGGTCTCCTAAGCTAAATTAGTTGTCAAAGTTTGATCTGATCTTGTGTCCTCATTTTAATTACCGTGCTTTCATCTGTGAATGATTTGTTCTTCAGAGCATACTTCCTCAACTCAGCATGGATTGTATGGTAAGTGATATCTCTTCTCATTCTCTCTGAATGACTGAATGTCTCTCATGTTATCTGAATTTGAATATCATGAACAGGTCAATTCTCAAACTAGAACAAAACTGAGAGAAGCTATTGGGGATGTTCTGCAAGACCGGAAAAAACGTCAAAAACTTGAGGAGGTTATAAGGCAAATTATATGTGATAATATTTCGAATTTGAACAATTGTGAACATGAATTTGGGAAAAAGTATGAACCAAAGCTTGGAAAACCTGATGAGTTCTCTGATCAGTTACCATCCATGAGTTCAATATTAAGACGCAAGAGAGCAGAAGTTCCTTCAGATTCCAGTCGAGTTCCAGAGAATTTCATGGAAGAATATCAATTGTACTCAAATGAAGAAGAGAAAACGTCAATAGAATCAGGTCTCAGAGAAGAGGTAGCAAGAAAATCTCCAAAAGTAACTCTTATAGACCATCAAAAGGTTTACAAACTTGAAATTTCCGAAGAAAACAATCAAATTGATTCAAGAACAGGCATTGAGTATCAAATATATCACAGAGGACAAACAATTGACAGCACCAGGATGGAGCAGCTTATCGAAGGAAAAATTTTGAAGGACAAATTGGGACAGCTTATCTGTGGAATTCATACGAAATGTTGCTACACTGGACCGAGGAAGAGGGATCACAACTTTAATTGCAATTTGAAAGCACACATTGCAGCCTGTATCATGACATATCTCTGCAGAGTTTGCCTCCATACTTTTGGTCACCGTGGCGATCTATCCACCCATTTCAGCAAACATCTTGCACAGAGAGCTTCAAAAATTCCAAGAAAATTCATGCAAAACAACTCAATTGTCATGATGGACTATCAGAGAAAATATGAGCTCAATCTATCAAATGAGAATGTTTTCATTCATTCCAGTGGGTATGAGTACCAAATCTATTACAAGGGCGAAGCTATAAGTGAAGAAAAGCAAGCGAAAATCAGGCGAAGAGTTGGCAAGAGAACCAAATCAGGATGGATTCTTTGTGATATCCATGACAATTGTAGCTCGCATAAACCTAGAATAGTTGAAAGGAAAGAATTCAATCGAAACTCGATGAATCATCTCACATCATTTTATTTCACCTTCTTGTGTCGATATTGTTTCAAAACGTATAGCAGAATCCTCTATCTCCAAAAACATCTCACTCAACATTCAAGAGTTTTGTAATATCAGAAAAATGTCTATCAGATAACATTGTATAGCTCAACTCTGGATACTCTCATAAATGAGATTGAAAGTCTTGTGGGACATTACCGCAAGCACCCAAAAATATTGTAATGTCAAGAAGTCATCTCATTTAGAAAAATTCTTTCCAGAAAATTTCTACTTTTCATTCAAGTTTTTCTGATTTTGTGATCTCGTCAATGTCTGATCATTGAATCGATGTCTGATCGATTCAATGATCGCGATTCTTGACTTGAACACGATTAAAATCATCGAAAGTTCATTCCCATGATTCAAAATGATTGTACCGTATACATTGTACGTTAATGAGGTAAAACAAATGGTAAGCTAGAAATGGATTGACTTATCGAATATCGAAGCAAGATCCTTACCAAATCAATGCAGCCCTCTAAATGGTTACTCTGAACTGGTTTGAACAGCAATAGCAAATTATCACTAACAAAGAAGTAAGTAAAAAAATCATGGAATTATCTACCGTGAAACTCATTTCTGGCTGAAATTCATCATGGAGAGAATTGATATTGTCATAACTCATAGAAAAAAACAACCAATTATACCTATACGACAGAGCAAAACTTTTTTCGATCATTGACCTTCTGTTGAATATTATTGTAGATTGAACTGTGTGATTTGAGACCGTGATTATTGATCAAACCAAAAGATTAGTTGATGAATCAATTTTCATTCCATTTCTGAGGCTATAAGTAAAGAAAATGTGGTGCCAAGGTTTGCTCAATCATCGTCAATGGCTATTTTAGAAGCAAACTCGACTCATTCGTCGCTATCAATGGGTTTTGACTATCTAAAAATTAAAACACTTGTCGGTTGTGTAAGTGTCTCGCTACTATTGATTTCAGATTCTGTGTTTTATGGTCTAATTTCTTCATCCAATTGATGTCAAGCCCAATATGGAAGAGCTGCTCAGAGAAGCTGTAGAAGACATTGATCGACATTATTTCAACATTGATCCCATTTATCTTATCAATTACTGGAGGAAAATAATCAAACTCAGTCGAACCATTTGAATTAGTTCCTTTGCCGCAAGAATTTTTTGGTCCTACTCTTCCTTTTCAATTCACAGATATCAAATGATCCCCTTTAAACAACAAATTTTACAAGAATCTGTCACCTCAACTTATATTTCTCGGTTTGATGCCTGAAGAATTCCACTCTTGGAGGCTCATTAGACCAACAACCGTGAGGGATCTATTTGAAAATTTTAACCTGTTGTAACCAAACGCGGTGTGCTGCATCAATTTTGAATCGTTGAAAACATAGTAATTCGGTTATTGGATATTGAATCCCATTAGGAATAGATAAGTTAGAGATATTAACAGAAATTGAATGAATTGGAGGTCAAAACTAGTACACTTAGATTGTATTTATCTCCAGACTCCATCTAATCTCGCCAAATGGCTGATAAAAACTCATATAAGTCAATGAGCTCAGTTTCCAAAGAACAAACAGTAGGGGATCATCTTCCAAGTGACTTTTGTAAGCTAAGTGAGGGAAAGTCTCTTATTATTTGAAAATAGATATCAAACAGCAGTTTTGGGACATTTGCAGTTGAATTTTTCACAGATTTGTTTGAAGTTCACTGAATTATAGAAAATCGGATATTCTCAGACGTTATTTTTCACTCTCCCTTTTCTTCTCAGTTGTGTCTCAATTTTTAGCTGTTCTCCACGTTTGCCTCTTCATTATGACCTTCATGGTTAGTAACATCAATCAACAACTGTTTCTTCTATTTCGAAAGATTATCTGATCTCTCACACTACAAACAGCTCGATTCCGAGAGGAAGAACCAACTGAGGGAAGCTATCCAGGACATTCTAGTAGACAAGAAAAAAAGTCACAAGTTCCAAAAGGTTCTAGAAGATATCATCAAGGAGAACATTTCGAATTTGAATAGTGAAAGAGAAGAATCGGAGAGAAAGAGTGAATCTGAATCTAGCGAGCTGTCATCTGGAAACTTGCCTGAGAAAAACAAAGAGGCAGAAATTGATGTGAATTGTCCCCCAACTTCAACGAACCAAACTCTTCCAGCAAGGCGATCTCTAAGGGGATCAATCAGATCAGACTCATTGAACAAAGACGAGGAAAATGTTGGAAAATATTCTATATTGGTTTTCATGGACCACCAAAAGATGAACAAACTACGAATCACTGGAAAAAACATCCAAACTCATTCAAGGACAGGCTTCGAATATCAGACATACTATAAAGGGCAACCAATTGGCAAGAAGAAGATGGAGCAACTCATCGAAGCAAAATTTTCAAAAAATCAATCAGGGCAACCTATCTGTGGAATTCATACAAGATGTTGCTACTCTGAACCAAAAAAGAGGACTCGAAATTTTAAGCAAGATTTGAAAAAGCACATTGCAACTTGTATCATAACCTACATCTGCCGATTTTGCTTCCATACTTTTGTATCCCAAAACAACCTATCCACCCATTTCAGCAAACATCTTGCACAGAAATCTTCAAGAATTCCACGGAAATTCATGCAAAACAACTCGATTGTCATGATGGACTATCAGAAAAAATATGAGCTCAATCTATCCAATGAGAATATTCACATTCATCCTAGTGGATATGAGTATCAAATCTATTACAAGGGTCAGGCCATAAGTAAAGAAAAGGAAGCGAAAATCAAGCAAAGAGTGGGCAAAAGGACCGAATCAGGATGGCTTCTTTGTGATGTCCATGAAAATTGTAGCTGGCATAAACCTAGGATGGTTGATAAGCATCGATTCAACTGTCGCTCGCTGAACCATCTAACATCAGCTTATCTCACCTTCTTGTGTCGACATTGTTTCATGGCCTTTAGCAATGCTGAAATTCTGGTTGGACATATCCTGAGACATCGAAGTAGATCGTAGTGCTGATGCCACATATTTAAATGGCTGATTTTCGATTTTCGAATTTCTAAATTCTCTGGGCATTAGTGTCTTTCGAATCACGTTATTTATCACCTGGAATGAGCTCCTCTCAAACTGTTTTTGCAAATTTCCCTATCTTCATAGGTTATTTGCTACTCATATCTTGTGTTCCGAAGAGTGTTAATATAATGTCTGTCATGTTCAGCCTCACAAATCCAGGATGGTTTAGAGGACTTGTCAACTAGAGGTATCCTGATCGTGGAGAAGCATTTTTTGTCTCAAATATAATGATTTACTCTCATAAAGTCCGTCTTCGATGTGCCCGAATAGAACCTTGATTGTTCAAATATAAGATTGGCTGAAAGTTTCTTGGCACCATAACTTCGGAAGGGAATTTAATAATTTTCAGGCATGAGATAGGACAGTATGATAATGTGTACCCTACTGAAGTATTACACCAAAAAGTCTATCCAGTCTTGTCTTAGAATTTCTATCTATCATGACCAAAAATCTGGTCGAACTAAATAACTATAAAGTGCTCAATCTGACTTTCATGAAATAGTACTTTTTTCGAAAATTATGTCCTATCGTATGGCTAAAATCACTTTTCCATCGAAAATCATCGAACAAAGAAACTCTTAGCCCATCTTGTATTCACTCCAGCACAAAAATAATACAATTATCGAGATTTGATCACAATCAATTGTAACATCATAATTTACAAGACTTTGCTCGATCGCCTTTGGTATAGTTTGAAATAGCCTTGATTATCAATTAATACCAGGAACAGATCGATTGAAATGTCTATTATCAGCCAGTGGATAGAGTTAACAACTGGTTCTAGCAGTAATAAAATAGTATGAGGTAAATTGATCGTTAATGAGAATGATTGTTCTAACTAATTGAACACCACAAAATGCCTATGTGAGATCAAGTGAGAAAGGACTATCTCTCTATTTATTGACGTAAAACATAATCTTTAGTCAAGTGATAAGAAAGTTTTTCTCAGCTGCTGATAGATGCCCTCTGTTGAGCTGCAAAACTGATTATGAGCAAACAATTTTCGGAACAAAAAATATTTCTCTACTTTTACTCTATTCTAGCATTTGCATCGAGAAAAAATTGCATGTAATAATGTAATGTGCGATACTCCAGCCTGATGCTAAGAGTGCAATTTCTATCTTGTCGGGAATGCTTACGATAGATAGAATCAATCTTGTCAACTTATCAACTTGTCAAAGTTTGTTGTAGTCTGCCAGCCTCAATTTTCATCAACGTGCCTCTGTCTGTAGGTGACTTGTTCCTTTTGCACATCTCCTCGATTCTTCATGGACTACATGGTAAGTGATCCTCACCCAATTTTTCTGATTCCAGTGAAAATAATATCTGATCTTCAATATCATGAACAGGCTGATTTTGTAACAAGAATAAAACTCGGAGAAGCTATTAGGGATGTTCTCAAAGACCCTGAAAAAGGTCAAAAATTTGAGAAAGTTGTACGACAAATAATTCAAGAAAATATATCAAATTTGAACCCTCAAGAACATAAATTTGAAATAGAGTATGAAACAAAACCCGAAAAACCTGATAATGAGTTTTCTGATCATTCATCATTGTTGAGGTCAATATCAAGATGCAAGAGAGCAAAAATTCTTCTAGATTCCAGTTCAGCTCCGAAGAATCTCATGGGAAAATATCAAGTGCACTCAAAGAAAGAGGAAAGAACTTCAATGGAATTAGATCTCAAAGAAGGAGTCGTAAGAAAATCTCCAAAGGTACCTCTGATGGACTACCAAAAGGTTCACAAACTTGGGATTTCCGAGGAGAACATCCAAATTGATTCAAGAACAGGCATTCAGTATCAAATATATCACAAAGGAGTAACAATTGACAGAGCAAAGATGGAGCAACTTATCGAAGAAAAAATTGCGACAAACAAATTGGGGCAGCTTATCTGTGGAATTCATACGAAATGTCACTTTACTGGGTCGAGGAAGAGGAGTCAATACTATAAGGCCAATCTGAAAACACACATTGCAGGTTGTATCATAACCTATCTCTGCAGAGTTTGCTTCCATACTCCAAGGTACCGAAATAACCTATCCACTCATTTCAGTAAGCATCTTGCACAGAAGTCTCCAGGGACGGTCATGATGGACCGTCAAAAAGAATATGAGCTTAATCTATCCAGTGAGAATATTATAGTTCATTCTAGCGGGTATGAGTATCAAATTTATTACAAGGGCCAGGCCATTAGTGAAGAAAAGCAAGCAAATGTAAGGGGAAGAGTAGGCAAGAGAACCAAATCAGGATGGATTCTCTGTGATATCCATGACAATTGTAGCTGGCATAAACCTAGAAGGGTTAAAAGGCATTTCAATCACCAGTCGTTGAGTCATCTCACGTCATTTTATTTCACCTTCTTGTGCCGATATTGTTTCAAAACATACAGTAGGCTCGAATATCTTGCTGAACATTTCAGGAAGCACCCAAACATATTATGAGATGAAAAAGTTATCTTTCATATGGTAATGCTTTTCATTCAAGTTTTTCACATTTTATCATCCAGTCAATATCTGATCGTCAGCAATTCAATGATCGTGCTTCATCTATCATGAAAATCATCGAAAGTTCATTCATGTTATCCAAATTTTCTGATCTCGAATTTACAACAAAAGAAGACCAAAAGGCAAGCCAGAGATCTTCAGAACAAGATCCCGAAAGAATGGATAGGTGCAGCCTTCCAGTCAGTCCTTCCCTGTACTCAAACTGGATCAAATATTTGAGAAATATCTATTGCCAAGTAGCGATAATCATGGAATTCTCAACTGAAAAATTCAATCTTGGCTGTTCTTTATACTAGCGAAAATTGTCTTTGTCATAACTTATAGAAAAAAACAACCAATTACAGCTATAAGTAACAGAGCAAAACTTTTTTTCGATCATTAACCTCTCATTGTATTGTAGACGAAACTGTTTGAACTTGTGATGTTAATCACAAGTTCATTTACCAAACCAAGGATTAGTCCATGAATCGATTCTTATGCCATTTTTGAGGCCATTTGTAAGGAAAATGCGATACCAATGTTTGCTCGACCATCGTCCATGACTATTTCAGACCATAAATTGGCTCAGTTTATGGAAATTAATCTTTGATTAAAACGATCGCCCTAGACCCTTTGATACCACGAAATGCCCAAATAAAGCCCTTTTAGGTGATAGGACTATCTTTCTTCATCCAAATAAAACAAGAGTTATCTTCAGTTGAATGATGAAAAGGTTTTCTCAGCTGTTTATGAATGCTATTTGTCAAGCTGAAAAACTGATTGTGAGCAAACAATTTCCGGAACAAAGATATTACTCTTCTGTTACTCTAGCATTTGTATCGAGAAGAAAATAGCAGTAATAATTTAGTGTGCGATTCTTCAGCCTGGAAGTAATAGTGTAATTTCTATTGTTGTTGTTGGGAACACTTTTCCTGTAGGTTACTTGCTCCTTTAGCGGATTTCCTCGATTCAGTATGGATTATGTGGTGAGTGATCTCTGACCCATTTTCTATTTCAGTGAATATATTATCTGATCTTCCATTGCACGAATAGGTCAATTCTCAAACGAGAATAAAACTAAGAGAAGCTATCAGAGATGTTCTGAGAGATCGTGAGAAATGTCGAAAAATTGAGAAAGTTGTACGACAAATGATTCAAGAAAACATATCAAATTTGAACAATCATGAACAAGAATTTGACGAAAAGTATGAAGTCAAACTCAAGGAACCGGATGACCAGTTCTCTGAACATTCACTATCTTCGAGTTCAATATCAAGATGCAAGAGAGCAAAAGTTCTTCTGGATTCCAATTCAGTTCCAAAGAGCGTCTTAGAAAGATATCAATTGCACTCACTCAAAGAAAGAAGCAAAAGCTCCAATGGAATTACATCTCAAAAAGAAAGTCATCAGAAAATCTCCAAAAGTAACTCTTAAAGACCATCAAAAGGTTTACCAACTTGAGATTTCCAAAGAAAATATCCAAATTGATCCAAGAACAGGCATCGAGTATCAAATATACTACAGAGGAGTAACAATTGACAGAGCAAAGATGGAGGAACTTATTGACAAAAAAATTTCGAGAAACAAATTGGGACAGCTTATCTGTGGAATTCATTCAAACTGTTGCTTCACTGGACTAAGAAAAAGAGACTATCACTTCAAGTCTAATTTGAAAGAACATTTAGCAGGTTGTTTAATAACTTATCTCTGCAGAGTTTGCCTCCATACATTTGGTCACCGAGCCAACCTGTCCGCTCATTTCAGCAAACATCTTGCACAGAGATCTTCAAATATTCCAAGAAAATTCATGCAAAACAACTCAGTTGTCATGATGGACTATCAGAAAAAATATGAGCTCAATATATCCAATGAGAATATTTACAATCATTCTAGCGGGTATGAGTAACAAATCTATTACAAGGGCCAGGCCATCAGTGAAGAAAAACAAGCAAAAATTAGGCAAAGAGTAGGTAAAAGAACCGAATCAGGATGGGTTTTCTGTGATATTCATGACAATTGTAGCTGGCATAAACCTAGAATGGTTGAAAGACATGGTTTCAATCAACGGTCGTTGTGTCATCTCACATCATTTCATTTCACCTTCTTTTGTCGATATTGTTTCAAAACATATAGCAAGATGGAATTACTTGCTGAGCATTGCCGCAAGCACCCAAATTAATAGCAAGCTAGAGATCTTGGTGAGCATTGTAGCAAGCATTCAACCATTTTGCAATGCCAAAAAGTCATCTCAATTATGGAAATACTTTTCAAACCTTCTCAATTGGTTACCTCGAACTAGATCAAACATCCATGAGACATCTATCACTTATTAGCGAAAATCATAGAATTATCTATCGAAAAACACCTTGCAGCATCTTTCATTACTCATCTCTGCAGAGTTTGCTTCCGTACTTCTGGTTAAGGTAGCCATCTATCCACTCATTTTAGTGAACATCTCGCTCGGAAGTCTTCAAAAATTCCGAAAAAATTCATGCAAAACAACTCGATTATCAGGGTGGACTATCAGAAAATATGAGGTTGATCTATCTGATGAGAATGTTCTTCTCCATTCTAGTATGAGTACCAAATCTATCACAAGTGTCAGGCCATTAGTGAAGAAAAGCAAGCGGAAGTTATGCAATAAGTAGGCAAGAGAACCAAATCAGGATGGCTCTTCTGTTCTCTGGATCCATGACAGTTGTAACTTGCATACGTCTAAGAAGACTAATAGATATAAAATTTTCTTTATTCTAATTATCACCCGATGGAACATCTCACATCAATATATTTCACCTTCCGGTGCCGGTATCCATGCAACTAAGATGAGGATCTATGTCACATTCTGAGAAAAATATAGACATTTCCTCACGTAATTAAAGATGGAGAGATTTCCCCGCAAGATTTTGAATAAAATCACAGTTGAACCTTTGTCAACTACAATCTAACTCTATTCGAATCATTCAATTCAGTCACTGTCTTCAAAAAGATTCTTTGGCTGTAATCTTACATTCTAATCCCCAGATGACAAATGATTCCTATGGAACTGCAAAATGGTACAAGAATCCAACATCTCTGCTCATTTTTGGCTTACTGTTTGTTGAACGGCAATTTTGGAGCGCTAATGAGACAAAGAGATCTATTCGAAAGCGTTCACTTGTTTCTTCTGTCCAAACTTTCATTGCTGAATCAATTTTAGATCACTGAAGCTCATGATTATTCTGATATTGGATATTGAATGCTGTTAAGAATAGATCATTGGAAATCTGAGCAGAAATTGAATAAAATAGCGCTCGAAACTAGTTCAATTAGACTATGCCTATCCCAAGATTGCATCTTATCTCGCCAAATGACTGATAACAACCCAGAGTGCTCAGTTTTTGATAAAGAAACCATGAGAGATCATCTTCTGAGCAAATCTCTGTCATACAAGTGAAGAAAAATCTCTTATTATTTAGGGATGGGTATCAAACAGCAATTTTGGAACATTTAATGAAATTCTTCATCTATATGATTGAAATTATTTCCACTTCAAAGAATCTATTAGGTTACTCAAAAATTGTCGATGTTTTGATTACTTGTTAGTCAATCTTTAAATAGTTGTGCCTCCATTTGTAGTTGTCCCATTATTTGATCCATGTTTATCTCTTCATTATGCCCTTTACGGTAAGTGATCTTTAACTGTTTTTTCTATTTCACATGGACATTTTATCTGATCTCTCACACCCAAAACAGCTCAAATCCAAGAGGAAAGCACAACTGAGAGAAGCTATCCAGGACCTTCTAGAGGATAAGCAAAAAAGTCAAAAGTTGCAGAAGGTTTTAGAAGAAATCATAAGAGAGAACATTTCCAATTTAAACAGTAATGGAAGAAAATCTGAAAAAGAGGAGATAATAATTTGTAGTGAGGAGCTCACAGGTCAATCATCATCTGGAAACTTGTCTGAGAGGGACGAAGAAGTAGAAATTGATCTCAATTCTCCTTCAATTCCAAAGAATCAAGCTTTTTCAGCCAAGAAATCCCCGAAAGCATCAACCAGATCAGATTCATCTGAGGAGGAGAGAAACGTTGAGAGATGTCCTGAATTAACTTTAAATGACCACCAAAGGGTTTACAAACTGAATATTACTAGAGAAAATATCTACATTGATCCAAAAACTGGCTTCGAGTATCAGATATACCATAAAGGACGACCAATTGAGGAGGAGGAGATGGAGCAGCTCATCGAAGCAAAATTCTCAAAAAATCAATCAGGGGAACTCATTTGCGGAATTCATACGGAATGCTCCTTCACTGAACCGGTCAAGAGATATCTATTGAGAAGACACATTGCAGCTTGTATCAGCACATATCTCTGCAGAGTTTGCTTACATACTTTTGGGGACTTGAATAGCCTATACACTCATTTCAGTGAGCATCTCGCACAGAGATCTTCAAAAATTCAAAAAAAATTCATGCAAAACGACTCTATTGTCCTGATGGACTATCAGAAAAAATACAAACTCAATCTTTCCAATGAGAACGTTATGGTTCATCCTAGTGGATATAAGTATCAAATATATTACAAGGGTCAGGCCATCAGTGAAGAAAAGCAAGCAAAAGTAAGTGAAAGATTAGGCAAGAGGACCAAATCAGGATGGATTCTCTGCGATATCCATGACGATTGTAACTATCATAAACCCAGAATGGTGCGGTGGTTCAATCCAGAGTCGTTGAAACATCTCACATCATTCTATTTCACCTTCTTGTGTCGATATTGTTTTAAGGCCTTTGGCAAACTTGAAACCCTCTCCATACATATCCTGAGACATCAAACTAGATCGTAGTTTCAATACCCTACGTCGAAATGATTGATTTTCGATCTCTGAATCTTGAAATCCTCTGGGCACCAGTGTCCTTCGAATAACATTATTCAACACACAGTAAGTAAAAGGCATAAGTATCGATTTTTCTCATTTCATGAGTTCATCTTGTGCCACTTTCATCATGATGGTTTCGAGAGCTCTTCTACCAGAGATATATCACCTTTGGTATGGCTCGAAATGGCGTGGATTATGAATTGCTATGAACAGATCGATTAAAAAGTTTCTTATTAATCAGTGAATAGAACTAACACCTGATTTTATTAGTTTATTGTCTCTTCCAATGTTCAACGTATAAAAAATAATCTTCAATGAAAACGATTGGATACCACGAAATACCCATTTAAAGCCGTGTCTTATGAGATAGGACTAGCTTCTTTTATTCGTTCGTTGAGTTAGCCCATAAATTACTGGTGAAAAAATAATCAAACTTGGTCAAATAATTTAAATAAGTTCCTTCGCCAAGCGGAATTTTTCGGTCCTCCTCTTGCCTTTCAATTCACATATATCGAATGATTTCCTTTGAGCTACAAGAATTTGTCACTACATCTCATTTTTCCTGGCTCAATACCTCTACAGCCGTGTACTTCAGAATAAGACAAATAGTTCATACTCATTAGATATTGTTCTGAATGAGCAGAGGTTAGTATCTTATCAGTTAGAATTATCTGTCTCATCCTAAATTACACGGCTGTTCGATTGCTTTTTTCGCTCCAAACATGGCGTACTGCATCGATTTTGGATCACTGAAGCGCATGATGATTCTGATATTTGAATGCTATTAGGAATGAATCATTTGGAGACCTCAACAGGAATAAAACAAAATGACGCTCACAACTAGTGCAACTAGACTAAATCTATCTCTAGATTGCATCTGTTAGCAGAATTAGTCTGCCACCCCGATGATGCTTCGTCAGCATCCATTCAATCCATTTATTAATCTCATTTATTCAATCTACTTTTTTTTGTATGCTATTTTCTTATGTTGACCTATATTTCGGCCATTGGTCTACGTGACCATCTGGCAGCGCGATGCTGCACATCTGTGTTAACGGATGTTGCTGACCATCGGTTGGTCTTCCTCTTCCGACTCTCTTCCATATCCTGGCTCTCCGTGAGCCCAGGGTATAAAAGCCGAAACCTTTTCCCATTCTGGACACTTGCTTCTACCCCCCAGAACAAGTCGTCACTCTGCCCGATTCTTGGCCGCCGTGGCCATAGTAGTTTTGTAACCTTTTTTTGTAGTTCCCATTAAACCTATTGTATCACTTGTTTGAGTTGCACTCGGTGTGCTTATTGCCTACGTTCGGTCCCTTAGGTTCTTGTGCGCCTATCAACCGTGAGCGGCCCTCATAGGTTGGTGAAGTCAGAGAATTATTGAACTCGGTGTTCAATTATACTTAGTTTTAGTGTGTTTGAGTGCTAAGTTCGGTAATTTTCCCACAAAATGGTGGAGATGCCGAGTAGGCATTAGTGATCGAGTGAACTCGTCGTTCAGATCGATTTGTGTTGTGGAAGCACCTCGCTTCAGGTTTCGCCCTGGTAACTCAGTTGAGTTGTGGAAAGGTAGCATCGTGTGTGCCAGTGATTGCCGCCGAGGCCTTACAGATCGGTAGTTCCGATTCGGTATAGTCGAGTGAAGACATACTAAGATTCTCTCATCGAGTGAAGATAGAGAATAAGAGGTAAGCTTGCCCAAACAAATTTCGTTGAGAACAGAGTTTCTCGTTTAGCTAGTGAGAATTAGGTTTGTTTTGTGCTACTCCGTGTAGCCAGCTCAGTTTTTTTCGCTAACAGTTGTTAGTGTTCAACGGGCGATTTCCGTTTCCTCTCCGTGAGGTTTTCCAGGCAGATTTTTTGAACTTGCATAACCAAGTTCGCTTTTGTTTTGCTGAGTTTGAAGGATAACTCAGTCAACTCTTGCGCCGCGCAAGCAGTTGTGTAACCAGTTGAATTTCTGGTTGTTCCAGTAAGCTCCGCGCTACTGTGTGACAAGCTCCGCGCTTGTGTATTTGTGAGTTGAGCTCATTCAATCTCCAACTCTTGTTGAAGACACACGACGTGTCTACTGAAGCCGCGAAGGCTCATTCTTTCCCTTCCTCTGATTGTGCGACACCGAGTCCACACACATCTTTTCCTTCTGTAAGAGAGACACAACCACTGAGACAACCACGACGGTTGGAGCCACGGAGGCTAACAAGTGGACTGTCAACTGAGTGCAAGAAGTTGAGTTAAGTTGACAGGCACGAAGCCTTTGGGTGCGAGTCTATCGAGCACGTCGCTCTTGTGTTTAACCTTTGTCCCTTTGTGTTATAGCTCTTTGTTTGTGGCACTGTCACGATGACACTGACCACTAGATCAGGTCCAGGCCGTCCATCGAATGCTGTACGAGCCGCTAGACAAGCTGCTGCCGAAGCAGAATTATTGCGATCTTCACGATCACAGTCAGAAGGTAATTTAGCTGAGGATATTGATGCTCGAGTTGATCACCACGATCAGACTACCCAAGTTGAGCAATCAATAAGATTTGCCGTGAATCGCCGAGATTCTTCTCCTCCTAGCCTATCACAGCCTTCAAATTCTAATGGTGTATCTGACACCGATGAGATCCGTTCTCCAGTTTTACTTCCGTGTGCGTCGCCGGAAGCAGTTCAGAACATGCTAGAAAAGCATGGTATTCTAGTTTCTTTTCCTCCTTCGCTAGCCTTAGCCAAGTTACGCCAAGTTGTTCTTACTCTTGGTTCAGTTTACCAACTTCCAATAGATTTTGAGCAAATCACGACGAGTGAAATGCAAGTTTTCTCTTCACCACGATGGATGAAGAAGCTTCGGAAAAAAGGATTTCCCGAAGATGAATTTCTAATTCTTGTGAATGATTTAGGTCTATCCACCGATGATGACCTATGCTGTCTTCCTAATGAGGTAATCGAAACTTCGAACCTCAGAATAACTTCCAAATCGAAATTACGTTCTCTCAAATCAAGAATGTTAGGTACTGCATCGAGCAGTAGTTCATCCATCTCATCTTCAGCCGATGAAGATAATCGTGGATCCGTTCCACTTCCCTCTCAGCCATTAGTACAGAATGGTCAAACTCTGAGGCAGCCGATTCAGCCGAATGAATCAGATGTTGTCATACCGAATGACACCGTGACTCCGCGTCATGACAGCTCTCAGCCTGTGAACACCAAGTTCAACAAATTAGTCTATTCGATGGAGCTCAAGCCCATCAAAGATCCATTCGTGTGGATTAATGAAACACGATGGAAGCTTCTCAATTCTCCACTAACCGATAGTGAGAAAATATTAGTTCTCAAGCGAAATGCCTACGGTGACATTCGAAATGCCATCATTTCAGTTGACCAGTTAGGTATCACAAAGTTTGAGGATTATTTGTCCAAAGTTAGGTCTATCATTTGCAATAGTCCAAAGTTCTACCTCCTTGAGAATGAGATCCAAAATTTACGCTATCACCCAAAGGATGATCCTATAGAGTTCATTCATAATTTGACAGAGAAGCTCAAACAGCGTTCCAACTCGGATTCTATTGATCCCGAAATAGTTCTCACGCATGTTAAGAATAAAATCCCTCGCGAGTTACGCAAGAAAGTAGCGAAGAAAGGTGCAGGTCTAGATTTAGAGATGCTCACCAATGTAATGGTTCATTTTCACAATGATTTTAAGGACGAACAATAAATGAATCAAGTTCGTCTGATGAGATCTCAGCAACGCGCTACTCATCAACCTCAACGATCATTCAATCGCTATGAACCAAGAAAACCAGCTCAAGGTAATTTTCGTGATACGCGTGCGTCCACAAATCATCAGCACAAGTTTCCTCCACGGAAGAATGAAACCATTGTCTGTTATGGATGTGGCAAGACAGGACACTATCGACCTGATTGTAAGTTGAATCCATCTCGATCTCAACAAGTGAATCGTCCAGTTCAGCCAAAATCGCCTATCAATCGCCCACAACAAAGTGCTCAAGATTCTGGTGCTCCTCAGCCTTCTCTTTCATGGCAAAAAGAGAAACCATCGCTTATAGTGATCACCGATCCTTACCAACCAGCTTCACAACCGTCATCACCAGTCAGCTGTGAGCTACACCAACCGCCGCCATTTGCCGGTGAGGTTGAAGTTGAAACTGAACTACAACTTCTCATTGAAGAAGCTGATAGTAGAGGTAAGAAGAAAGACCATTCTACACCAGAACTCTTTGAGACTCTCGGCGAGTCGAATCTTTTTGATAGCGATCAACTGAATTCTTCTGCCGTGGAAGAAGAAGAAGAAGATTCTCACGACGAGATCTTGACTGATTCCGAAGTTGACTCTTACTCCGAATATATTAAGAAAATGTATCGAAAATTCCGTAGGATGCATTGCGTTACTCCTAGAGTTTTTCCAAGAGTAGACGTTATTCTTCACTCAGAATCAGATTCTAGTGATAGAAAAGTATCAGCATGCTGTGATTCTTGTTCACATATTTCCATTATTGATCATAATTTAGCCAAAAGCCTTAAATGGCCAATCAAAGGTGAACCTTATCCTCTCTATGGTTTAGAAAATGTGGGTGTTACCACAGTAGGTTCTATTTTTGTCCTTACTCGACATGGTCAGTCTACCACAGGTTTCTCACAAGAAATTTTCGTTTTACCGAATTTTACTCCCAAACTATTGCTTGGATGTCATTTGCTTGCTCTATACGAAACTGACATCAAAATTAGGTCATCAGGACATGAGGTTATTGCAAATTTCTCATTCAAAACTCCTCTTCACATGGAAATGAGATTGTGTGATGATGAAGAAATTCGAGAAATCACTTCCATGGGACCTCCTCCTGATCCAGTATATGAGATTGAGCCTCAAGTTATTGAACTCAAGAATAAGTTAGTTCGATCAGACTCCGTGTCTGACCAAGATATTTCTCCCAAAAGATCTCGCAATTCAACTTATTGTCTTTTAATCAAATTTTTGCATGAAAAGGAAGTCAATCAAGTCCTGGCAATTGATGACACGAAGTCTACCTCTTGGCCAGATCTTTTCTCTCAACAAATTAGTTCCGATCTTTCCGAATTCGAGCGAGCACGAATGCTCGAAATGCTACTCACGAAAAGACAAGCCTTTGCTCGTGATTCTACCGAATTAGGTTTCGTTCCGCACGAAAAATGTAATATTCGCATTGACATAGGCGATGAAATTATTCCCTATGAAAAACCCTATCCTTGCTCCGCCATTAAGCGATTAGCTTTTTCTTCTGTTTGTTCTGAGTTAGAATCTGCACGAATTATTTCTGAGACTACTTCACCTGGAGGATCTCCAGCACTTTTAGTTTCTAAGCCTGATGGATCCTGGCGATTAGTCGTTGACTATCGAGAACTCAACAAACGCATAAAACGCAAACGATATCCTATGCCTAGGATAGATGATTTTCTTACTGCTCTACAGAACAAGCGGTATTTCGCAACGCTAGATCTTCTTCATGGCTATTACCAATTAGAGCTTCCGCCTGAAGAACGCCCAAAAACAGTCTTCGTGACTCCCGACAAAAAATATATGTACAATCGTTTGCCTATAGGTCTCGTTGACGCTCCATTTTACTTCCAATACATCGTGAATACGATGCTTGGAACCTATCAGTACAAGTTATGTCTAGGTTATATCGACGACATCTGTGTATTCGGTGATTCCTTCGAGGAACTCATCGAAAATCTTAGCTCAGTTTTAGATAGATTAATAGAATGGGGATTCAAAGTAAAAATCACCAAAACCGACTTTGGTTCCAAAGAATTCGATTTTTTAGGACATGTTGCATCTGGTGATGGAATCAAACCAAATCCCAGAAAAGTTGAGCAACTTTTATCTATTCCTCCTCCACGAAATATTCGTGAGCTCCAAAGCTTCTTAGGATTAGTCAACTATTCCTCTAGGTATATTGAGAACTATGCAAAAATAGTTGAACCTCTTTATCGTTTGGTTCGAAAAGAGAGAAAATTTTCATTCACGAAGAGTGATATTGAGATCATGGAAAAACTAAAGAAAGCACTAGCCAACAATTGCATGCTATATCATTTTAGCCCTTCTCGTAAGACTCGACTAGCAGTCGATGCATGTCATACTGCTGTCGGTGGAATCCTTCTCCAGCATCATGAAGAGCATGATGGATGGAAACCAGTGAACTTTTTCGGACAAAAACTCAAGCCCTACCAGATCAACTATACGGTGAGTGAGAAAGAATGTTTCGCCATCATTGTAGGCATAGAACGAAATAGGCAGTACCTCAAAGGTATAGAATTCGAAATTCTAACAGATCACCACGCTCTTTGCCAACTTCCATCAACGAAGTTCAAGAATGGTCGCATCGAGCGATGGGCAATTATGCTGTCTGCTTTCCGTTACACTGTAACATATTTAGAAGGAAAATATCATCCTGCTGATTGCCTCTCTCGGAATCCCAATGAGTGGGCACATAGAAAAGGAGAGCCGAATTCTAATTGTCAAGACGAGCTTTTCGAAGCCTATATTGTCACGAATTATCCCTCAGTGAAAGACCAGCTCGACGCTGGAAAATTGCATGACAAGAAGCCTCAAATTGACATCGATTCAGTCGAACATGAATCGTTTAGTCAATTCGCAAAAATCAGATCAATTCACTTATTTATAAGCCTATCATAGCTGCTCTCCGTGAGCAAGCTCCACCTCGCTTATATAGGAAGTACTCGAAGAAGTATGTTCTTATCGAAAGTATACTCTATCGAAAACCAACAAGAAAGCATCCCTATCATCGTCTGATGGTGGACACTAGCACTCTCAATGAAATCTCCAAGTCGGAGCATGGTGATCTACTTGGTGGACACTTTAGCTTTGACAAAACATACTTCAACATCAGCCGTAAGTATGATCACCCGAATTTGGTAAATCATCTTAAGACCTTGACGGCGTCGTGCCTCAAGTGTGTCACAGGTAAAACTTCCACACATCCAACGTTCATCAAGCAGATGAAACCAGTTGGAAAATTCCCCATGCAGTTCATGGAATTGGATGTTATGGGTCCCGTACCAGCATCATACAAACAGAATCAACTCATCGTCGTGATGGTTGACTCTTTGACACGATTTGTCTTTGCGAAACCGATTCGCAATCAGAGAGCTGAGAACATCATCAAGTTTCTCGATGAAACTTTTCAGCAATTTGGCTATCCTGAGGTCATTCAAACCGATCAGGGTAGAAATTTCATTAGCTCCGAGCTGAATGATTACTTCACCGAAACGAACGTGAAACATCGTGTTTCCACACCTTATCACCCTCAATCTCAGGGAATTGTCGAAAGAACTAACGGTACTCTAGGTACACAACTCCGAATACTAGTTCAAGGTAACCCGCTTCGTGCGTGGGACACTTTCGTAGGTCCAGCAGTATTCTCGATTACCAATTCGTTCAACCGATCAACTGGATTCGCTCCAGCAGCACTCATGTTCGGAAAACAGTTCCGGAAACCGTCAGATAACTCACTTCCTTCCTTTCAGCAAGAAGATGATGTAACTCTCAACCGGCGCCGAGCCAGAGAGAAGTTACTGCGCAATCAACTCAAATACATTGAGTCTGATAGAAGCACTAAAAGTCCCATTGAAAAGGGCCAAATTGTCTTCATGAGACAACATCTTGCCGATTCAGGTAAAAAGCTATCGCCTGTATTTAAAGGACCATTTTTAGTATTAGATCGATTTGGTGCAGTACTCCGTGTACTGGACATAGCTCGAAAGAGAACATTCAACGCGAATGTGTCTCAATGTAAACGATACCGAGGAGTCCTTACTCCATCAATGCATGCTGCCATTGCTATTCATTTTCCTAGCAGCGACCATTCTCGCCGCACTTCAGATCGCCCAAGCTTGGCAAATAAGCGAGATGAGAAAAACAATCAGACAAAGAAGATCCGTTCTTCAAATCTGAATAACCGTCAAGATCGGCACGGAGCCATATCTTCTGAAGATTCTGAGACCTTTTCAGAATCAAGTGAGAATGAAAGAGAGCTCGAAATTGGTCAAGAAAATGATCAAATAGAGCATCTGAGTGTTTTTCCCAATCAGTGTGAAAGCGAACTATTTCCCTCCACCGAGGAGGAAGAAGAGCAGGAAGAAGAGAAGAAGATAGAAGTTACAACCGATGTAGCCGAAACTCAAAGAAAAGAGGCCAAAGTTAAGCCCAACATTGTCTCCAATGTTCACCGAGAACATTTTACCCCTCATTCTAAGGATAAAGATCTATTCAATGCTCTCACGAAGAGAAGCACTGAACAGCCTGAAGGCAAGCCCTTTGTTAAGCATTCAGAGAAGAATCTCAACTCTGAGTATATGCAACAGCAATCTCCGCGATTGCAAGAGAATTTTCTGGAACCTGGTCACATGCAACCAGTGATCACCAGTTCAAATTCCATTAGCAAAGTTGATACACTGCCTTCTGAAACCGATTCAGTTAGCAACGATGATGAGCCAATCGCAGCACGAGTGAGAAAGAGATCCGATCGAAAATTTCGGATACCACCACCTTTTCTCTACTCCTTCTTGATCCTCCGTGGATCATCTTCTCCCTCATCTGATCATTTGTCTCCCTCGGAGCATGATGAAGATAATTCCTCACTTTCATTTCCGTTATCATTCAAAACTGATCACCGAGATCAAGACTCGACGTCTTTGCAAAAATTCTCTTTCTCTCATCTCTCTTTCTCTCTACAAAATGATTGTAGATTTGATCTTCGTGATCACCATTGCCACTTCAATTCTTATTACCCTCATGGTAATAAAGTAATTTCAATCTCCTTGCATTGGTCAGGCCACCGAGGCCAGTTTCCCGAAGTCAGCAAACATTTTCCTCTCAGTGGTCTTCGCGACCTCCTTTTCCCTCTTCCTGGCCCCGGGCCAAAGAAGAATACTCGAACCGATCGAAGTATTGTCAGGGAAAGTCCAGCGCTCACATGCAGTTCTCTTTTACCACATAATGTGGACTGCCATAAGCTTCCATTGTATGACCATGTACTTGGGTCGTTATTTCCGTATCCGTCCAACCCTACTGTTGGCTTCATATGGATGCACCTCCTTCGTTCTGTTGCTCACGGAGCACTCGCTGTACTATCGTTCTCGAGGTTGGTTAAAACTCTAGTACCACCAGAAAACCACCTCAGTATGTTTCTTGACACGGAGTCAACAACTTCACTTGAAGTTTTCCTTCTCCTTCGAATCACTCTGTGTGATTACACTGTGTTAGTGTGTCAATTGACCATTGGCTTCCGTAGCCAAAGCATAGACATTTGTGCTTTATCTTTGCTTCATGCAAATAACTTTGAACATTACATCACTCCGTGTGATCATCATCTTCATCTTTCTGTGCATCTTCATCAAGTTGAAGTGACTTTTCCCAATCACCGTGGTCATCTTCATGACAATCATCTTGATCATCCTCATCTTTATCATAACTTTGTGCAGCGTTCATATCACTGGCAAAATGCCACCAGTTCAAGAACTAGTTGCGAGCGAGTCCATCGACAAAGTTTATGTGTGTATCTACATCTTTGCGATGGTCAGCTTGATGATTACTCATTATATTCTTGCCAAAATCATCATCGAAAAAGTTTGAAAACTCTCATTTACTGTGGTGGATCATTGCACGAAGCAATTGATCAGAACAGTTTCAGTTGTGATCTCCGTGATCACACTGCATTCTCATCTTTCCATTCTCTCCTCGATGAAGAGTCATTCTTCACGTTTCTCTGTGCATCATCATCACATCAAATCACCCACTTCATCTTTCCCATCAGTAAAATTTGGCTGCAGCATCTTACAATACAAAGCTGTAAGTTTGAAACGAAACTCCAAGCGATCCGAAATCGTCTTGAAAATAAACTTTTCCTGCCTTCGAAATCGAATAGAAACACGCGTAGTGTTTATCATTTGACTGCTCCGTGCAGTATCATTCCATTTACTTTACGTAACATCAGTACGTTTATTGCATCATCTTCCGGTCTCAAAGCATCCGTTGCTCCGGAACCACTTCTCGACTTCCGTTTCTCTACACTTTCATCACTGCTCCATGCAGTTCATCTTCATCGATTTCTGATCTTCAGGATCAATTGTATAAACATTTATCGACTAGATATCCACCGGTCTCCGTGACCATCATTAGTATGTCATCTTCATCTGAGCGCGAAGCTCAACCAGTGCCTACAATGGACTATTCATCCATAATCAAACTGCTAATTCGGATGAAGTACAGGCAACCGCTGCTTCGACTTCTACCGAAGGTAAATGTTCATGGATTCCGTGAGGAACATGTAACCTCAGCCATCATCGATGATGACCGTTTCCTCTGCAAACTTTGCATCCACTTTGTTCGTGGAATCATCAGTTGCCGTAACTGCTCATCACTGTATTGTGCTGCCTGTTACGCAATTTTAAAAGAGTTTAAAGCTGCTCTTCCTCTTGCTTCTCTCCTCCGTGGAGATGGTAGTTTTGTGTGCTTGGAATGCCTTCCAAGTAATCGTTATGGTGACGAAGGACCACTGCCAATTGACATTTCTGATGCATATCGATGCACATACTTCATTTGTCCACGATCAAATTGCAATGCCAACTTGCTCTATGATGACTACGAAAATCATGTTGCCACCTGTAATCAAGGTGAATGTTTCGACTATCCCGATTACGATCTGTTAATCGCCACCAATGATTGCCTCAGCTTGAACAAAACGCTTCCTCAAGCAAAGGAAAACTGTCCACGAAAGACAGTACCGAGGTCACCGAGACCTATGCAAATTGAATCCTCATCTCAGCACCGTAATGTGCCAGCTATTACTGCCAGTTCACCATCACCGGTACCAGTACCAGTTCTACTCTCTCAAACCTTATCCGAGAGAGCATCACCAGATATTGTCAGCACCCAAGAATCAGCATCTGGAGACAATTGTAACCGATCGCATAACGTTGCATCGGGTTGGAACAGACCATCATCGGTCACTCTGTCAGATCCCGGATTCTTGCATATCAGTTCGTCTGATGATCAAGCCAGTACTGCCGCTCACGAAGAGCGTAGACGTCAATTTGCCGAAGTTCTTAATCGCTACAATCCGTTTGAAGCTGATGAACGATCTTCCCCCTCTAGCCCTCACCATACAGCACCAAAAATTGCTGCTAGAGAAAGTCCACCGAGGACTAGCACATCATGTGCACCTTCTTTTGGTCCAAAGCCTTATGATGGACCACCTAAACCTCATTTTCCCACTGGAGCTTCTACATCGAAGAATACTCCAGAATTCGAACAAGCAGAAGCTGTCGATGAATATCTCCATGGTGGCTATCCTGATATACGCCACATGATGCCTCCTCCTACGATCACCGAGATTCGTAAGGGAATGCAACGATGGCCTACTCAGCCTACTGTTCACATTCCATCATCATCATCATCAGCAGCATCTACATCATCTTATTCATCTGATTCCGCCAGTATTGCACCCCAAGACAAGAATCAGCGTCGAAAGATGATTCTTGCTCCTCGTCATCATATTCGAGAAGATGTTCGAGGTAGATTGACTCCAACACAGTTGGAATTTATGCGCCAATATTTCGATCAGTTGAACATCGATTTCAAGTTCAAGTCGAATGCTCCACAGTTTGTCCTCAACACCCATACCGTCAGAAACAGAGCTGATGTTTGGCGCTGAAGACCATCAGCTGAACCTCCACTGCTTTCAGAATGGATGGACAAAATTATTGCATCCAATCAAGATCACAGCTATCCTGCAGATGCTGTTATCGCACTATACTCAGCCTCCGTTCTCACCAGATACCCTGGCGAAGAAGAAGCATCTCTCCGCAGTGTATGGGTTTCCATCGTACGGGACGATGGCACTGTAGTATTCGAAACTTTTATTAAGCATCCTAAAGAGTGCATCATGAATTTCCATACCACATCTCATGGATTGTCGTGGAGACAAATCCGAACTGGACAGAATCCAGCAACTGCCATTAAACAAGTCACCGAATACATTGCCACAGCTCGACTCGTCGTCGGCACCACACCTGAAGCCCATTTGCTAACCTTAGGCTATTCATCTGATCAAATGTCAGTCATTCGGCCAAAGCTCGTAGATCTTTGCCGATTTTACTCACCATATACATCACTTAAAACCATCAGTTTTAGATGCATCGTGCATCTTCTTCTCAACGAGAGAATCGATTACGCTTTCGATCATCATCCTCCGTCTTACACTGCCAAATTGGCCATCAAATTCTTTTTCCTCTCTCGACCTCTCATCGAGGAACCCCAATACCAATGGATGGGGAATACATGGGTCGCAAGGCGCCTAGCTTTGTATGCTCAGAACCGTCGCCCATGGCCTGCAAGTCTCACTACTTATGAGCAATATTGTCCTCCAGATTGTCCACCACAATGGAATCACGGTCGTGAAAATGCTAATCCAGATGAATGGACAACTCATCATTAATCTCCATCAAGTGATCCTGAACTCGAGCCACCTCTAAGAGTAGGCAGAGAAGTTCGACGTGAAGATATTGAGAATCTAGATCGATTTCACGACGACCGTGAACTATCTCCAATCGACTGGGATGATGCGCTCGGTGCGCATAGTGCTCGAGACAATGTTCAAAATCCTACTGATGACAATCATCCAGTAGAAGAATCTGTGGCACCAAGCCTCCAACCTGACGAGCAGGTTGCTATTTCTCATCAGCATCCTTCTGCTCCTCCCCCATCATCTGCATCATCAGTTCTTCCAGATGAAGTTCTGCTCATTTTCCCTTCTGGAAATCTGGGGCTTACTGACGAACAGAATGCCCAACTGATAGATGAGCACTTGAATAGTGCCTCAGAAGAACTCGCCTTTTCTGCTGCTTCCTCTCTTTTCGATGAAGCCGTTGTTCCATCTCGAGATCCTGAGATCGATGCCCAAATTAATTCCAAGGCAGAGCATGGAATCCAAGAGGTGCCAGAATCTATGGTTTTCACCTTTTCTCAGCCAGCAATCGCTCGGAAAAGCCCATCACAAAGCTCTCACACCACGGATCAAGCCATGGATGAGAGCCCTGGATTTTCTCCTCTCTCACCTCCTGCAGGGCAACCAATTATGCCACCCGAGACCACTGAATCACCCCAAGCTAATGATCCGCATCAGCCAGCAGCTGCCCTGGATCTCTCTTCCCAAGACTTGCCTGTTCAATTAGAGTCTTCAACTCTCAGCTCTCAAAGCTCTGCTTCTCAATCCTCTCAAACACCGCAAAAAGCAAAGTCCAAGGCTGGCTCATCGAGTTCAAAAGTAACTAAGCCTGCACGGCGTCAATCGACTCGTGGTTTATCACCAAATTTGCAACAGTCACTCGGTGTGACCACCAGCTCAGTTCCCGGAACTTCCATCCTCAATCCAGCAGTACGACATCGTACATGTCCCACTCTCGTGAGTGGTAAGACCAAGGCAAAGAAGTCTACGAAAGACAAGAACAAGCCATGATCATCGTCATTCCTGCTTTCTCACCATCATCGAGGTGGTGTCATGGTCATGGAACGGGGGTCTGTTAGCAGAATTAGTCTGCCACCCCGATGATGCTTCGTCAGCATCCATTCAATCCATTTATTAATCTCATTTATTCAATCTACTTTTTTTTGTATGCTATTTTCTTATGTTGACCTATATTTCGGCCATTGGTCTACGTGACCATCTGGCAGCGCGATGCTGCACATCTGTGTTAACGGATGTTGCTGACCATCGGTTGGTCTTCCTCTTCCGACTCTCTTCCATATCCTGGCTCTCCGTGAGCCCAGGGTATAAAAGCCGAAACCTTTTCCCATTCTGGACACTTGCTTCTACCCCCCAGAGCAAGTCGTCACTCTGCCCGATTCTTGGCCGCCGTGGCCATAGTAGTTTTGTAACCTTTTTTTGTAGTTCCCATTAAACCTATTGTATCACTTGTTTGAGTTGCACTCGGTGTGCTTATTGCCTACGTTCGGTCCCTTAGGTTCTTGTGCGCCTATCAACCGTGAGCGGCCCTCATAGGTTGGTGAAGTCAGAGAATTATTGAACTCGGTGTTCAATTATACTTAGTTTTAGTGTGTTTGAGTGCTAAGTTCGGTAATTTTCCCACACATCTTATCTCTCCAAATGACTGATAAAGACTTAGTGTGTTTAGTTATAAGAAAAAAACTTAGAAAGATCATTCTCCAAGCAGACATTTGTAAGATCAGCGAGAAAAAAACCTCTCATTATCTGCCAAAGTGGATCAACTAGAATCTTGTGCATATACTGTCTCTCATCGATTTGATTAAAATTCTCTACATTTTAGAAAATCTAACACCCTCATTGAGGAATAGTTCGGGTTTTGAACACTAAGTCTTCCCATTGTGCCTCAATTTTCAGCTGCCGTGTTCTTTAATCTACGCTCCTCTCTTTGTAATGCCCTTCATGGTGAGTAATAATTGGAATCAATCAATAAACATTAGTTTTCCTGTTCTAAATGAGCATCTGATCCATCACACTGCAAACAGATCAATTCCAAGAGGAAGAGCCAACTGAGGGAAGCTATCCAAGACATTCTAGTGGATCAGCAAAAGACTCAAAAGTTCAGGAGGTTCTTGGAGGAAATCATCGAGGACAACATTTCCAATTTGAATAGTAAAAAAAAGAATCTGGTGAAGAGAATGGATGGAAATCCAACAAACTGATTGTTAGTGACAAACTTAGAGCTCAATCATCATCTGGAAACTTGACTGAAAGGAACGAAGAAGCAGAGATTGATCTGAAGTCTCGCTCAACTTCAACAAACCGAGCATTTCCAGTGGAAAGATCACCAACAGTATCAATCAGGTCAGGTTTATTGGATCCAGAGAAGAAAAATGTTGAAAAATATCCCGAATTAGTTTTTATAGACCACCAAAAGGCTTACAAACTCAGAATCACTGGGAAAAACATCCACACTCATTCAAAGACAGGCTTCAAATATCAGACATACTATAAAGGGCAACCAATTGACAAGAAGGAGATGGAGCAACTCATCGAAGCGAAATTTTCGAAAAATCAATCAGGGCAACCTATCTGTGGAATTCATACAAGATGTTGCTACTCTGAACCAAAAAAGAGGACTCGAAATTTTAAGCAAGATTTGAAAAAGCACATTGCGACTTGCATCATAACTTACATCTGCCGATTTTGCCTCCATACTTTCGGAGATCAGAGTAACCTATCCAAACATTTTAGTGAACATCTTGCAAAGAAATCTTCAAAAATTCCGAGAAAATTCATGCAAAACAACTTGATTGTCATGATGGACTATCAGAGAAAATATGAGCTCAATCTATCCGATGAGAATGTTTCCATTCATCCTAGTGGGTATGAGTATCAAATCTATTACAAGGGCCAGGCCATCAGTGAAGAAAAGCAAGCAAAAGTGAGGGAAAGATTGGGTAAGAGGACCAAATCAGGATGGACTCTCTGTGATATCCATGACAATTGTAACTATCATGAACCTAGAATGGTGTCACGATTCAATCAACAGTCGTTAAACCACCTCACATCCTCTTATTTCACCTTCTTGTGTCGATATTGTTTCAAAACATATAGCAAGATGCAATTTCTTGCTGAGCATTGCCGCAAACATCCAAACATATTGTAATGTGAAAAGTCATCTGTTTTATGAAATATTTGTCTCAAAATTTCTGCTTCTCATTCAACTCCTTCCCACTCTGTCACCCAGTCAATGTCTGATCGTTAGCCATCAAATGATCACCACTCTTGGCTTGTTCATCGTGAAAATCATCAAAAGTTAATTCCTGTGATTCAGATTTTGTTGTATCGAGTATTTCACTGACCAAAAAAATAGAAAGCTAGAGATTATTGTGGGAAGGTCCTGAAGAAATGAATTGGCGCAACTCTATAAATCAATCTTTTTCTACACATGTTATACGAAGCAAAACGAAAATTTCTCTAGCCACTAACCTTCTATTGAATGTTATTGTAGACAAAACTGTTTGAATTTGAGACAGTAATTATAGACCAAACCAAATGGATGAATTTATTCTCATTCCATTCCCAATGTCAGGTGTAAGGAAAATATGATACCGAGGTATGCTCGACCATCGTCCGTGACTATCTCAGACTATAACTTGACTCTCATGCCATTATCTATGGGTCTTGTCTATCTGAAATTTCAAACGATTTTCTGATGCAATTGTGAATATTCATGATCAAGAATGGATTAATGATCAGATTAATTGATCCATTTCTTCAATGATATTCTACTTGATCATATATTGTTACTGATCCTCGAGTTTATGGATTCGATTGCTCAATTAATTCATGCTGAACAGTGAATACACCTGGTGCAATTATGGTGAAGATTCTGGAGTTGAGTAATTCTTGACTATTGATTCCAGATCGTGAGTTTTATTTTCTAGTTTTTTCATCCAATTGACAAACCTGATATCAAAGAACACCTCAGAAAAACTGTAGATGAGCTTGTTCCACATTAATTGAGCATTGATCGCAGTTAGTCAAATCAATTACTGGTGGAAAAATCAAACGATCAAACTTGGTTGGATGGTGCAATTTAGTTTCTTCACTGAGAGGAATTTTTTGGTCCTCCTTTTACCTTTTAATTCACAGATATCGATTGATTTGCTTTAAATTAATGGTGTTACAAGAATTTACCGCGCTATTCCATTTTTATCGACTTGAATTGACTCGAACTTCTCGAATTTGATTATAGGGATGCTTATTAGCCTAAGGGATCTACTTGATAACTTTGACCTGTTTCTCCGCTCCACAAAAGTAGTGCGCTGTAATTGTAACTTTATGATTTATCCAAATTGATTCAATCGCCATTGGTACAGATCAAAGAAGTGTGTATTATTGATTACCACCTAGAGCAAGTAGATCGAAAAGTTTGCTATCAGTGAATAGAATCAGCAACTGATGATGTTAGTTTATTGTCTATCTCAAAGTACAATCTCCTCTTTCCTAACTAATTACAAATGTAATGTGAAATGTAATATAAATGTAAAAACATGTTAATTCCACTAACTGCCCATGTGGAGGCCTTTTCAAATAAATAGGAGCATATTTTCTTTCAAATAAAACAAATGTTATCTCCAGTCAAAAGATAGCAAGATTTGTCTAACTGTAGACAAATTGGTTTCGATAAGCAAAAAAACTGATTGTAAGTAAACGATTTGCCAGATAAAACTGCTACTCTAGTTTTACTCTATTCTAGCATTGAGAAAAAAATTGATAATGTGTGATTCTTTAGTCTGAAGCTGAGAGTGTATTTTTGTTCTTGTTGGGAACACTTACAAGGGATAGAATTGGTCATCTAAACTGAATAATTTGTCAGAGCTTGATCTGATCTTGTATTCTCATTTTAATGAACGTGCTTTCATCTGTAGCTGATTTGTTCTTCAGACCATATATTCTCAATTCGTTATGGATTGCATGGTGAGTGATTTCTACCCATTTTTTCTGATTTGACTGGATATCTTTCAGATTAACTGAACTCGCATATCATAAGCAGGTCAATTCTCAAACGAGAACGAAACTCAGAGAAGCTGTTAAAGATGTTCTGGGAGACCGTAAAAAACGTCGAAAATTGGAGGAGGTCATAGGGCAAATTATACATGATAATATTTCGAATTTGACCCACTATGAATATGAATTTGAGGAGAAGTATGAAGCAAAAATCGAAACACAAGATAGTGGGTTCTCGGACCAGTTATCATCCGTGGGTTCGATAGCAACATGCAAGAGAACAGGAGTTTCTCCAGATTCCAGTTCAGCTGCAAAAAATCACATGGAGGAATACCAATTGTATTCTGTCAAAGAAGAGAGAACTTTAATGGAATTGGATCTCAGAGAGAAAGTCGTAAAGGAATCTCCGAAAGTAACTCTGATAGACCATCAAAAAGCTGGCAAACTTGAAATTTCCGAAGAAAACATCCAAATAGATTTGAGAACAGGTATTGAGTATCAAATATATCACAGAGGACGAACAATTGACCGAGCAAGGATGGAACAACTTATCGAAGAAAAAATTCGGAGAAACGAATTGGGACAGATTATTTGCGGAATTCATACCAAATGTTGCTTCACTGGACCGAGAAAGAGGGATCGCAACTTCGAAAACAATTTGAAAGCACATATTGCATCTTTTTTCATTACTCATCTCTGCAGAGTCTGCCTCCATACTTTCGGAGATCAGAGTAACCTATCCAAACATTTTAGCGAACATCTTGCAAAGAAATCTTCAAAAATTCCGAGAAAATTCATGCAAAACAACTCGATTGTCATGATGGACTATCAGAGAAAATATGAGCTCAATCTATCCGATGAGAATGTTTCCATTCATCCTAGTGGGTATGAGTATCAAATCTATTACAAAGGTCAGGCCATAAGCGAAGAAAAGCAAGCAAAAGTCAGGCAGAGATTAGGCAAGAGAACCAAATCAGGCTGGATTCTCTGTGATATCCATGACAATTGTAACTATCATAAACCTAGAATGATTCGACAAAAGAATTTCAATTACCAGTCGTTGAGTCATCTCACATCATTTTATTTTACCTTCTTGTGTCGATATTGTTTCAAAGCATATGGTACGATGGAATATCTTCATAAGCATTTTCGCATCCACCCAAACATAATGTAATGCGGAAAAGTCATCCTTATTTATGCAAATACTTGTCAAAAAAGTTCTGCTTTTCATTCATATTTTCACATTCCATCATCCTGCCAGTGTCAATAAAGCATGGTCCTTGAAAAATGAATCAGTGTAGCCTTCTCAAGTGGCTTTTCCCCACATGCGAACCGAATTCAACATTAGTGGGAATCTATTGCTAAGTAATGAGAATCATAGAGTTCTCTATCGAAAATTTACTTTTGACTATTATTTATTCTAGCGAAAATTGATATTGTCAAAACTTATGTAAGAAACATGACAATTTGTTATTGAGGAATAAACAAATGGCAAACTAGAGATGAAGTGGATTATCAAATATCGATGAAAGATCCTCAACGAATGAATCAGCCTTCTCAATTAGTTACTTGAATTCGAGACGGCAATAATTGATCAAATCAAAGATAAGTGGATGAATCAGTTCTTCCCATTTCTTCCCATTTCCGAGCCCATTCATAGGGAAAATGTGATATTGAATTCTGCTCATGTGATTATCCTTAAAGATTATCGCAGGTGAATGACTTCTATACCCCTATCATTAACAATCTCAAATTCTAAGAAAGTTGTAGTTTGAGATCGTAATTGAACCGTGATTGACTACGAATTAAGGTTTAGATGGATTGATGTAGCCATTTTTCTTCAAGCCCCTCCATTATAGTCTACCAGGCCATAGAAAGTTACTGATTCTCAAAATGACGAATTCGATTGCTCAGTTCACTCCTGTTCAATAGTGAATGCGTCCAGTGCAATTATTGGTAAGTTCTCAACAGAAATGGAAGGGATACGCTTAGAATTTTTCCGATTAGATTTCATCTCTAGATTGCAACTTATCTCGACAAATGACTGATAAAAGTTCGGTCTGTTCAGTTTTCAATAGACAAACAGTGAGAGATCATGTCTCAAACAGATATCTGTAATATAAGTGAAGAGAAGTCTCTCACAAGTCAGTATCTAGAAATAGGTATTAAAAACAATTTCGGAAACTGGAGCATTAGTGTAAAATTCTTCTTCTAATTGATTGGAATAATTTCCACTTTAGAGAATCCAATAGTTTTACTCAAGTATTGTCGATGTTTTGATCACTAGTTAGTCTATATTCAAATAGTTGTGCCTCTATTTCCAGCAGTCACATTTTTTGATCCATGTTTCTCTTCTCATTATGTCCTTCATGGTAAGTAGTCATCAACTGTTTTTTCTATTTCACATGGACATTTCATCTGATCTCTCACACCCCAAACAGCTCAAATCCAAGAGGAAAGCACTACTGAGAGAATCTATTCGAGATATTCTAGTGTTTCAGCGAAAAAGCCACAAATTTCAGGAGTTCTTAGCAGGAATCATCGAGAACACCATTTCTAATTTGAAAAATGATGGAGAAGAATCTAGGAGAGGAAATGAACCAAAATCTAAAAAACTTATTAGTAGTGAGAAGCTTACACGTCAATCATCATTTGGAAACTCGACTGAGAACAATGAAGGAAAAATTGATCTCGATTTCCGTTCAATTTCAACGGGCCTAACTTTTCCAGTGGAAAGATCCCAACAGCATCAGTCAGATCAGGTTCATTCAACGAAGAGAAAAAAAATGTTGAAATATGTCCTAAATTAACTATGATGGATCATCAAAGGGCTCACAAACTTCAAATCACTGGAGAAAACATCCACACTCATTTAAAGACAGACTTCGAGTATCAGACATACTATGAAGGACGACCAATTGACAAGAAAGAGATGGAGCATCATATCAAGAAGAAACTTTTGGAAGATCAATCAGGGCAACTGGTTTGTGGAATCCATACCAAATGTTGCTTCACTGGACCGAAGAAGAGGGGTCGATGTTTCAACAGCAATTTGAAGATACATATTGCAGCTTGTATCATCACATATCTCTGCAGAGTATGCTTATATACTTCTGGAGACCTATGTAACCTATGCGCTCATTTCAGTGAACATCTTGCACAGAGATCTTCAAGGAATCCGAGAGGATTCATGCAGAACAGCTCGATTGTCATGGTGGACTATCAAAGAAAATGTGAGCTCAATCTATCCGATGAGAATGTAATGATTCATCCTAGCGGATATGAGTATCAAATATATTACAAGGGTCAGGCCATCAGTGAAGAGAAGCACGCAAAAGTAAGGGAAAGATTGAGTAAGAGAACCAAATCAGGATGGATTCCCTGTGATATCCATGACAATTGTAACTTTCATAAACCCTAGAATGGTGTCGTGGTTCAATCAACAGTCTTCAAATCACCTCACATCCTCTTATTTCACCTTCTTGTGTCTATATTGTTTCAAGGCCTTTGGCAAGCTGGAAACCCTTTCTATACATATCCTGAGACATCAAATCAGATCGTAGTTTTCATACCATGCATCAAAATGATTTTTGATGCCTGAATCTTCAAATCCTCTGGGCACCAGTGTCCTTCCAATAACATTATTCAACTCCCCAAAAACACACAGTAAGAATGAAGTATATGTCGGCAGATCATTGTGTTGATACCATTCATCAGAACGATTTTCAATCTTCAAATCATTAAATTCTTTAGCGATCAGTAATCCTCCGATTACGTTATTCATCACAAAGTATGCATGGGTATTGACTAGATCTGATATCTATCCTCCATTTCATGAGTTTTTCATGAGCTACCTTCATCAATCGCTTCATCTGCATTGACCATTTGATACTCCTATCTTGTGCTCAGGAGTGTATTTTGAGCCCTAAAAATTCCAGATGTTTCAGAGAGCTCTCCTACTAATGTTACAAGTATTCGTCATGCCATTTCACTTTTCTTGACTCAATGCGTGATGAATTTGATTATTTGGATGCCCATCAGACTAAGGAATCTACTTGATGACTTTGATGAAGATAACTGTTTGAAATGGAACTTACGGTCATATTGGGAAAAGTTTCAACATCCCTGTCCAACAGAGAACTTATTCCATGCATCATTTAAAGAAAAATTATAAAGATAATAATACGGCGCCGCAGTGAGGTCCACTAACGAAATCGCAACGCTAACCTCACTGCGGCAGGATTTGATGAGCAGAGAGAGAGAGAAAGAGAGACAGAGAGAGAGAGAGAGAGCAAAAAACAGCGGAAGAGAGAGAAAGAAAGAAAGACAGAGAGACAGAGAGGGTGAACGAGAGAGAGAGAGACCGAGAAAGAGAGAACCTAAGAAAGAGAGAGATAGAAAGAGAGAGAGATATCAGGTGATTCGTCGAGTTTCGCCTATCTAGGTTTAGGCCGGTATAACTGGCCCTTTCCACTAGTAAAAAGACTAATCTCAACAAGCTGATGATCTGTGTTTCCTGATGGCTATATCCTCGACATTTTTCTATTGAATGATGCAACCAGCACTGATGCTACAATTATGGACAAGATTCAATGAAGAACTGAGTTTGTAGACTACCTTGTACGAGGAAATACCTTCGTCTTTGACAAAGGATTCAGGGATGTAGTGAATACATTAAGAGCAAGAGGGTTCAGAGTGTATATGCCTTCCTTTGGACAGAAAGGACAGCAGTTAACGAGTCGTGAAGCGAATGAATCTCGCAGGTAAGTTAATGATTGATCATGAATTGTTCAACGGATAGTAATGCTCATCTGATTATCAACAGAGTAACAAAGATCATTGTTGAGTTGGCTTTTGGTAGAATCAAAAGCCAATTTAGGATGACTGTGCAGTTAATGGGCGACCTTAGTGTTACGAAATTCATCCGTCAGCTTGAAATACTCTGCGCCATTATGAATAAATATTACCCAAGAGTTGAAGCTGATCGTGATCATGAAGAGGAAGTCTGCGAGTGCATAGTCAGCAGAATGCAGATTGAAATAAGCTTCTTGGTCTTATTTAGGCTCAGAGTCTCTTCCGAGTCTAAAATTGCTTCAGGCTCTATGATCCAGCAGAGAACCTCATCGGATCTCTCACAGGAAACGAGCCCTATTTCCTCGCCACCGGGCGATACTACCTGAAGCTCATGAATTCTTATAATGCAAAATTCAGACAGATGAATCTTCAACTTGAGGTGAGTTTATTATCAATCTTTCGAGTAAAGTTTCCATAATAATATACATGAATATTGTTCTCGTTTTAGCTTCAGATACACCAATTTTCGGCTACACTTTATTTTGGAACCCAACTCCGATCACCCTTATACTTACCCAATCGATAGTACTCGTCGAGTATGGTATCCCTGTAGAATCCCAGGATGCAGAAATGACTTTTTTTCCGGAATGCAAAAATGATCGTTGGGGTGAGATTCAACAGGGATACTCCATTTGATGTGTAGAATCCCATGAACTAATTTGGGGAGGACTGGTCGAGTTTACGCGAAGTTCTCGTGAGCACTATACATGCGAGCCTAAGAGTCCCACCCATTGATCGGGTCGAGTTGAGACGAAAGGCAGAGCCCGTGACCACTGTGGAGCATGACCCCCCCATTGGTTGGGTCGAGTCGTGACGGAGGGCGGAGCCCGTGACCTTTGTGGAGCATGACCCCCCCCCTATTGGTTGGATCGAGTCGTGACGAAGGGCGGAGCCCGTGACCACTGTGGAGCATGACCCCCCCTCATTGTTTGGGTCCAGTCATGACGAAGGGTGGAGCCCATTTAGGTTTAGGTTTATGTTATGTTATGTTATGTTATGTTAGGTTAGGTTAGGTTTCGGTTTCGGTTTCGGTTTCGG
>QZCP01000834.1:130135-171703 GCA_003956705.1 Brevipalpus yothersi
GTTTCGGTTTCGGTTTCGGTTTCGGTTTCGGTTTCGGTTTCGGTTTCGGTTTCGGTTTCGGTTTCGGTTTCGGTTTCGGTTTCGGTTTCGGTTTCGGTTTCGGTTTCGGTTTCGGTTTAGGTTTAGGTTTAGGTAATGTTGTCACCCCAATAATTCATCTTATCTTGGAACAATCCCTTCCAACTTAGATCATGGGATTCTACACATCAAATGAAGTATCTCTGTATAATCCCACCCCTCTACGACCATTTTTGCCTTTCCGAAAAAAAGTCATTTCCACATCCTGGGATTCTACAGAGATATTATACTTGATGAGTACTATCGATTGGGTAAGTTTGAAGGGGATCGGAGTTGGGTCTCAATATGAAATTCTACCCTTAATTACTTTCTGACTAGATAGAAATGTTGTTGTAAGGCCAAAGTCCAACGATGAATTAATTAGTGCAGATCATCACCATTTCCTCTTGCATCCTAATCAATGCAAGAAATATTTTTATAACCTTCGAGATGCTTCAATCGAAGCTCCTGGAAGCCTCAAAAATACTATATGAAGAGAGCTCCAATCGAAGGAAGAATCGCCTGGATCTCAGACTCTCTACCGAGAAGATTGGTGTCTGCTCGCAAGCTTGGCCAGCGATGGCAAGCTTACGAGCTCACTTCTCTCTTACTATTCCATCTCTTCACTATCGTTCCCCTTCTATGAGTCACTGTAAGACGTTAGGCTCTGTTAGAACAGTTCATTAAAACTTTTCTACATATGTTAACTCATCATATCAACTTCCTGCTAATGAATTAAGTTTTGATCGTCGATTATGCATCTAGTTTATTAATCATTAACTAATGATCAACTCGAGAGAAGCTTTGGATTACTCATGGAGGAGCACAAAAAACCTCCTTCATGAGATTGAGGGGTGTATGTTCGACTTCAGGGAGTGAAAGTTACAACCCTATTGACATCTAGTCAGATTGAGTACAATGAATGTTTGCATATGTTGCTAGTCATCAATTGTTAAGCTATGAACTGAGTTGAGAGGAATCCTGTGGTGGGATGAATCACAAACTATTTAGAATTTTCATCTTATCGATCTGCTTGATTGTAATATGGCCTTCTGCTCGTTCCCGGAATGCGGCTCGCTTTCTGGCAAAAGTTCTCTCCAAGGTCCGGAAAGCTGCGAAGAATACTCAGAGGTATTCAGAGGAATATTTTCAACAATGAATATTGCTCTGCTCTAGCTCTGGTTCTTCTTCTTCTCCCCTCATTCACAAAACTTATCTCGTTTATAGGCTGAGTCACCAACATCGAATTGTGAATATTGGGAAGAGATTCAATTCAAAATAGTGGAATCTCTCCACATACGAATATCCAGCATGTCCATGTCCATGTTCTCGTCAAAATTGTGTATATACCATATATTCGCGCTTCCGATTTCTGCCCCCCACAGTGCTAATCTTTAGCTTTCACTGTGGCGTCTTAAAAGCGTGAATATACAGTCATACAGTGGTTCAAGGTGATGCCCAATAGGGGGAAGCAATTCACAATAATTTTAATGGTTTCTTTCATTGGGGGGCTGATACCGATGTGGGACATGTAAAACTCTAGCCAAACAGGTGTCATCATCAGTCTGGATGTTACTCCACCAAACCTGCTCTCGAAGCTACAATGTGGGATTCCATGAAAATGTTCCCCAAGGATGAAGTCCTAGCTGACTTGCGAATCTTACATATAAACAAGATCGGAGCAGAGCTTCTTGACATAGCAACCTGTAGTAATGCTCAAGTCCCTCAACTCCATAGAGTAGATCACGGGTCACTCGAATGCCAAATCATAGCATTTAGATGTGAAAGTTACAAAAAATTCCAGATTGGGGAATGTAGTTGGTGTTGTGAGAATAACCCTCCGTGTTTCTTATTTGAATTCAATGGAAGAAGCAGGTAGTCTGAATCTCTTCGGAGTGAGCCCAGGGTGACCATTCTAAAAACTTTAATACCCCATGAGAGAAATTACGAGTAATACGATGCTCAATCTTATCAACGGTACTCTTGTGGTTGATTTATTCAGCAAATCGGGGAAATCAGCTATAGCGATCACACTGAGTAGAGGACTACAAGCAGGAAGAACTTTCTCGCTGATGTTAACAGGAAAACGTACATGTATGATAGGGCGAATTTTGAAAGCAATGTTTGGTGGGGAGCGAGGAGAAAGTATTGAAAAGCAAAGAGTGCAGGATGAGCTTAGCTGTGAGCCTTCCCTCTTAAAATCGGCATGTGGAGGATTCAGCATACTCGAGAGGACACTCAACACCACATGGTAGAGTAAATTGTGAGCTTCATGGAATTCTTCGAGGAAATAGGGGGAAGTTGGATTTGATTTCAATCAGACAAGTATTTTTTCCTGTTTATCCAAGGAACAGATCAGGTGAGGAACACCAAGCGATGGAAAAGGTATCAATTTTCTGGGATATGACATTAGAGCTGCCAAGGTTGTTATCTCATTCGAGAGTCTATCGATATTTCATTGCCTTGTCGTGATAGCTATAGCGATTTTTTCATCATTTTTCACCATTTGATCTGCCAATTCTCTGATCTGAGAACGCGGATCGAGATGAAACGCTGTGCTAATTTATCAGGAACAATAGCAGCAGCTGGAGCAATCAGAGTTACGACTATTTCCCCTCATTTTCACGTGATGAACATAGGTTTTTGAGAGGCTGGTGAATTTTATCTGGGGATACTCATTGCACTTCATACGGATGGATTTTTCCATATTCTTTCTAGCCTCTCCAGTATTTTGATACTCTGGCTCATCTGCGAGATAACCAGTTGGTGCCAAGCCATTTTTTTTGCTATATAGCTTTGAATTCCACCAAGTCTTATCGGGAGTTGCTCACAGAACTTCTGTGGGGGGAACATCATTCCACTTTCTTTCGTTAATGATCAGTTTTTATTCCTCACGTGTGACCAGTCTGGAGATTGGCCAGTGGATTTCAAGTTTGCGCCCTGTTATCCATCATGAGAGTCTCTTGAACTGCCATTAGACTCTGAGTAAACAAATTGCACGCATATTTACTCTGTGTTATCGGAGAAGATCCCAGAGTTCTCGTAGGGTATCCCTAGATAAAAGGTTTTCAATTGTTTGATCACTCTGAAACACTCAGTATTCCGTTTGTCATACCAGATGAGTGAGGGTGCATGCATGTCAACACATGGTTCAGGATACGAAGATTGTGAAGAAAGCGATAAACACAGTATCTGATACAATTGGAGTTATTCTCGGAAGATGTCCACTGGCACTAGCTTCTAAGACTCGATTCTGTCGTCGAGTCTCCCTAACCACTTAATATCACAACGTGATTGCCTGCAAATTGGCATAGAGACATTTTTGCGGAATCACTTGACCAGTAGTCTCTAGTAGAATGTCAGCCAAAAACATCAAATTTTCCTCCATCTCAAGATAAGGTGAACCAATCAGAACTGGATGGAATAAGAAGCAAAGTTAGTGAAATCCTAGAACATATGTGTCTGTGTTCACAGAAAACCGAATTTGGATTCACTGGAATTATTCATTGGGACTAGTTCTATCCAGAGGCTCGACCTTTGGAAATTCTTTGCTCTAGAGAAGAGGAAATATCACAATTTCTGATAGCCTGATCCATGATAAATGAGGATAGAATTTCTTGGTAATTTTATCCAGCAACTTTGAGAATGAAGACAGATGAATGTCTCACTTCGCTAGGGTGGAGGCTATTATTAAAACCATCCTTTGGCTTTTATTTCAATAATTCCTAGTTCACCATAATTATCTTTCAACAATATCCTAGTGGGAAGGCCGGCTCACACCGGATCAAACCTGGATAAGCATTGAAAATCTAGGAAAAATTCTGGAACTATCTGTCTGTCCCTCTTTCCTGATCTCTTTCTCTTTCGGTCTCCCTCTGTCTCTCTCTCTCTGTCTCTCTCTGTCTCTCTTTTTCTCTCTTTTTCTCTCTCTCTCTCATTCTCAGTCTCTTTCTCCTTCTTAGTTTCGCTCTTTCTCGGTCTCTCTGTCTCTCTTCCCCTTTCTCTCTCTCTTTCATGGTTTGTCTCTCTCTGTCTTTTTTCTCTGTCTCTCTTTTCTCTCTGTTGACCAAATCCTGCCCCAGTGAGGTTAGCATTGCGATTTCATTAGTGGGCCTCACGGCAGCACCATATTATCATATTTATAATTTTTCTTTAAATGATAGGGGAGACTAACTGGCTGATGGACAAGTTGCAAAGAGTCTGCAATGATCCCGAGAGAGGCATTAAATTGAAAAGATAAATGATCTAACTGAGTGGACAATTCGTACTCGAAGGACAATGTCAAAAAATACCCATGCTCAAACTTGCTCTAAACTTCCTCATCAGAGGTTATCAAGTGTTATGAGACCGAAAAATGAGATCTGAATTCTCTATGACGAATACTCTCTGACATACGATCCTGATCGAGACACTCTGATCATTGAAGACTTCACAAGCTCCAACCAGAATTTTGGAATAAAGCATGGATACCCATTTTTGAGCGACTTCCCCCAGTAATCTGGATATAAGTCATACATCATTCTATCACTTTTTTGATAAGGATCTCAGGGCACCAAGATTATCATGTGGTTATGACACTTTTTCCAGCACCAGCCACTTTTTATTCCAACTTAGGTATGAGTCATATCTTATCTTATCAGATTTTTGAAAAGTGATAAGAAAATGCAATCAGGTGTCGGCTTTCATGCTTTATCTCCAAGATATACCATAGAAACCCATTTCTCACCCACTTCTCCCAATAATCTGAGTATGAGTCACATGTCATCTTATCAGATTTTTTGTGGGTGTTGTCATGGCAACCAAAACATTCGGTGGTCGAGCCACTTTTTTCAGCACGTCGGGTTTTTCTGAGGATTCCCTGGTGATTCTTATCTTATCTCATCACACTTTTTGTGAGTGATAAAAAAATGTTATCATATCAGAGATAGACTCTCTGGTTCTCCAGATAGAGAGGAAAAAGTGGATTTTAACTAGCTTCCAGCAACATTCCGATGATGAACCATACCTTATCTAATCACACATTTGATAAGAAAACCTATGATACCACTTTCGTTTCGATATGATGAACTTTTTTGGAAAATGAAAAAATGGTCATATCTCTGAAAGTATGACTCATGGAGAGTTATCAATCTAATTTTTGGTCTCATCACACCTGATAACATCTGATAAGAAAGTTTCATCAAAGTCTAAGAGGGGGCAGTTTTGGTCATTGTCCTTTACTATGCATCAGATTGAACAACACCATAAGAATGATAGATCATCCTCCAACATCAAGTTTGAATAAATTCGAAGATCCGGCAGGGAATAATTTCATTCATGTCCCTCAGATAAATGCAGATAGGCTTTGTAATTTTGAGGAGCTCGAGTATAATGAGGACGAGAAACGAAAATTCATACTAGTTCAGACTGTCAACTGGAACGGAGAAGTAGATCCCCAAAGTCTCGAACTAACCATTGAACAGGATTAGAGTTGAAAATTTGCTTCCATTTTCGAATGGGAAAGGACAATTCATGCTGCTTCTGTATTCCGATCTGAAACGCCAATCGTGATCAGTGTTAACCCTCTTTCAAATGGAAGAAATGAAATCTTGATAGATTAATCAAATCTTTCTTACCCAAAGTAGAAACCTTCAATCAATGACTCCTCTTCCCTCAAGAAAGCCTCTCATCAATATCTAAACTGAGAAAGCCAATCATTCCGATGATTTTGCTGAGATATTATCCTCATTTCCAAAATTTTTCGAATCTTGTTTGCCGAAGCAGGAAACTCTTTGTGATCTCGCGACTTATCTCAGCAAGGGTTATTCCTCGGAAAATGACTACTGTCAGAAAGATAAAATACCAATTTCCATAAGCAGTGGAGCGAAAATTGAATCATTTCTCACATTGGGAAAATTGAACTCTCTATTCCCCACCATTTCTCTCATCTGTTGACAGGAATGTTCTTGTAGCCACTGGAGAAAATAAGCTTCAAATATGCAAATTTTTTGAATGTCCCCGAGGGTTAGTTGATTGTTTATTTTTACCATAATTCTTGCTAGAAGAGATGAGAATCTACAAGCCAACAGACTGTATAGCATCTAAAAATTATTGATCTCCCTTTAACGTCAAATATGAAGAAATTTGAGAGTCCAGAGAGAAAAAAATTCCTCCATGACCCTCGAACCAGAGTAGATAGGCTTTGGCATTCTGGAGAGCTCGTGCATAACTGCAACGAGGAACCAAAATTCATTCTAGTTGAGAGGGTCAACTTTGAAGAGGAGGTGAATCCTCGATTCTCAAACTAACTCTTGATCTGAGAGGAACTTGGAAGTTCATTCCCATGTTTGAATGTGACCTAGAATTGGAACCAGATCAGATTCCATCGACAATTTCCATCAAATGTGACTAGGATAGGACCACCTAGATTTGGGACATCAAGCAAATCATTGCATAGTACTGTGAGTGTGAGAGTGAGCTTCGTTTTGTAAGCTCTTGCTGTCATACTTTCATGGAAGTGATGATGAGTGGAAGATTTTAAATTCATGCGCTGAACAGAAGACTAAGTGATACATTCCTTGATGATGAGAAATTAGAGGGTGATTCTGATTCGTTGTATTTCTGAGGTGGCAGGATTTGGACACTAGCATGATAATTACTCTACACTTATTAGACTCAGGTGAGTTTCCCCCATTCTTCCCAAATCACATTTAGTATCGTGATTTTTCCAGATAAGTACAAGTTTTTCACATTAGGGAGAATAGTTGTATTCATTCCTCCATGGAACAATACATGTTGAGTGTTTGAAATACATACAATGTACAATGTATCTGTGGCCAGCATTGAGAGTTATGCAGGAATCGAACGAGAAGATGAGATCGCCTAGGCATCTTTCTCCGAGATAAGAGGGGTTAAATAAATGTATTCCTCAAAACTTACTGAAAATGCAGGACACGATGAACTCTTCTAGCTCCTCAAAAATAAATTCCCCCTAGTTCCCAGACTTTATTTCCTTCCCTGCAGCTAAAATGGCAGCATCAGTTCGAAGAAAGGAAAAAACCTATTCAATGTGAATCTCATTGCGATAATTTCCAAATTCTTCTTCGAAGCTGATCAACCAATCTTCAAAAATGATGCTCATCCACGGAGCTGATGAACAAGATGATTAGCTTGATGTTCTCTCCCCAAGTTCAAATTAGTTTCCAGTCCCAAGGGAAGAGTTATCATGGAACTCATTTATATTCTATTGTTAATTATGTGATAAGTAGGTTTGTTTCCCATCTCCAGTATGGCCCAAAAACAATTTAAAAACATGAATTCACAGAATAGTTCCACAGAAACCAGCACGAAAACATTTCAATGAAAACTGCATCCAGAAACCCGTAGCAACAACGTAGCAGCAATGGCAATAGCGAGAGCTTGGAGTAAGGGAGAGAGAATGGCAATTGGAGAGGATGAAAGATAGCGAGAGTTGATAATAAATCCCATGCTGATGTAATCTCCATCATGGAAAAGGATGTATGATGGGAGAGGATGTTGAAGCCATCAGTGCGAATGATAGCAAGCAGTAATGGCTAGCATGATTAACATATGATTGTGGAGAGAGGAAATTGTCAGAGAAAAACATGGCTTCGATGTGCAATATAATCGCTCTCGTCCAAGGCTCATCATTGATCATGGGTTCTCAATAACATTCACAGGATAAAGAGATTATTAGCTGGGATGTCAGATGAGCACCTCCTTCATATTAGTCCGTCACAGTATCAACGTGACTTGGAGTAGGAGAGCTCTTCATACTCGCCCGAAATGGAAGAGGTAGAACTAACAGAAACCCCTTCCTCTAATCCCTCCCTCAGATAACTTATCGAGACAAATTAGGAAATATCTGCTTGATAACGCTTGTTGCTTCCCCCTTTCCACTAGAGTTTCCCATTTCTCTCCACATTACTGAAAATGAGTCGACAATCATCACCCCCAATAATCATGGAAAATCTCCAGCCTTGGGAAGGCGAATATGATCCTGCTATGCCCCCTTATCACCCTATGGTACTAGCATCCACAGATATAGAAGGAGCAGAGAAAGGAGAACAAGATATATCGTTCGAGGGAGCGGGGAAAAAAGTACAGGAAGATTTAGCTGTTTTGCTACCATCGAGAATGCCCCAGTTGATGCATGATGAATTGAGATTCTGTTTTCTCACCATGGCCGCACAAACCATAATTTTTTTCTGCGGAATGGTATGCCCATCCCGTTGTTCACCAAACGCGCAGATGTAGTGGGCGTCTGCCTGGTAAATCCGCACTTCACTTCATTCAATGATGCATCATTTCGTATAACATCAACCGACAATGTTAACCGAAAGTTCAGCGAAATCACCATCTTCGATAATTCGTTGATAGTTCGTTTCTAAGAGATCAAGGAAAACCGTCGCCCCGTTTGTCTTGTCCCTTCACATCTTTCGTGGGATTGCCAACTATGTGGCAACTTTCTGCACCCGAATTACACCATAACCGAATTCACTGAAGATTGATTAACGATAGAGGGCGTGTCAAGTTGTACCATCAATATGGAGGAGAGCTCAACCTTCAGTCGCAAGAAAAGAAGAATCCCAAGAGATTCTCGGAGAGGTCTGCTCCATTGAGAGCCGACGTTGAGGGATAATAAAAGAGGGACATCCGTAGTTCGGAACTGTTATATCAAAAATGAGTCTCCATTTTTTACTCCCGATGTGGGCTAAAAATTTGGGAGTCGATGAGGGTGGATGAAATAGCACCTCCGATGATACCTCTACTCACGCTGGGCTAACTCTCTAAGGACTCCTTATCATACCAATGTACTGAACCAATTGGATGTTGTTTTCATTATGATAAATTCTTGAGAAACATACATTGTGAGTTTGAGGAGTCAACAGAGCCCCCTACAAAATTCGTGTTTAGAATGATCGTGAAGGTTCCCAAGTTTGGATGTGAGGAGAACTATTGAACATGTTTTGAGCAATGAATTCAATAAACCACTAAATTCATCGTTATCATTCTCATATTGATCGATTCCTGCTTCTGAATCATCGATGCGACCGCTTCACTGATCGTTTTGAGTTTCCGGCAGCATAATTATCCTCCATCTTTCAAAAATTTCATTCGATAACATTAGAGGCTCTTATTCGATCATTGACAGTACCCTATAAATCATCCGATTGAGATCACATTCTTTCGACTAATTGGATGGAAATGAATTGAAAGGACCCTAATGAATACATAGTTGTTTAAATTTTGAATCTCTTCATTCATCAGAATAGGGAGGAAATAGCTCATCGATGATATTTCTTGGGAGCTTCTCAACTTTCTCGATGAAAATTCCTCGGCTAAATGAATTTTCAAGCTTATTCTTCCGAAAACGAGAGTATAGATGCGGGAACATAGCTCAATATTAGTCAACTCACGTCTCAGGTCCTCTTTGAACAGGAAATCAACATTTCTCTAATCAGTCTCAATCTGCAGGAAATATCAATCAAGACCGTTACCATTTAAGGGAATACAATCTACCAACCTGTTCATTCACTTGAACAATCGCTCCTCAAAGATTTTCGTTTCCAATTCTCATGGAATTTAGATACTCATTCTGCTCTTTTGGCTGTTTATCCTCGATGTTTATTTCTCTATTCAGAACATTGGTTATTTCCATCGTATGGATACCACAGCTTTTAGCTTCGTCCCATCTATCGTATTCGCTCAATAATTTGAATGAGGAATTTTCATGTGATTTAATTGCCAAACTCGCATCAGATGGTGAATCAAATCTCTCCTCATTGCTTTGAGAGGAGTATAGAGAGAGACGTATGATTATCTGTTATGGAACATGAGTTTCTGTTTCAGAGTTATTCATCGGATTATCATGAATACTCACTTAATAAAACGACTAAGAAGAGGATGGAAGAGATTTTCAGTCATTTCTGTCTCTGATTTTATTTTCAGAACCACAATAAATCGATGGAAAACATTGACGAAAGGGTTCCCCCAAAAAATTCTCTGATCTATTGAAAAAGATAAGAACTTTAGTCTAAGTAATTTCAGAGCTGTCCCCCTCTTCTGCATGTACTCAGTTATCTTGGAAACACTAAAAAATTTTGCTCTTTTGGTGTCAAGGAAGAATTTCTGAGCACTCATATCGGCTCCGAGATCAGATGAGATGATCTTTCCACCGATATCTCAATGTTCGCCCAATTTATCAGCGAAAATTGCAATTATCATCTTCTGGCACATTACAGCCTTGTTTTCATCCTTCTTCAACGCATCGAAGATATCCAGCCATGTTGGTAGGGCTTGCGGGATAGTTTCCATCGAGCTATAAGGAACACGACCTACGACTTGTTTCTTAGTTGGCTCCAGGAACACATTCCCTGCTGTGGATGAGACATTGAGGTCCTCAAAGAGTAGCTCTCATCTGGCTCCAGATCTTTAGAGAAAATATCCAATAAGAAACGGAATCCTCCCTGAGAAAAAGCTACACAATAGCTCGATTGAACCTGTCCACCAGTTCTATCCTCTGGATTGGGATACCGATTGCAGATTTGGAGAATATTCTTCGATCAAATAGCTAAGTCTTCATTCTATTTTTCCCATGAATTTTAGTTCATATTGATATTTATAGAGATTGGAAATACTTGGAATGCTCATGAATTCTGTTAATATAAATCAATTAAGGTCATCACAAGGGACCATTTGGGGACCGTCCGAGTTTGATTAGCCTGTAAGAGTCTTGGAAGTTGACTCGTCCATCACCATCCTTGTCTGCTTTTCTCAACATATGGCTGATTTTATTATCGATGAGCTCCTCTCCTAAGCAGGTCATAACAAACTTTAACCCTGCTGCTGAGATGAATCCACCACCATCCATGATGAAGAGAAGAGTAGACATTTCGGTCCTCGTCCCAAAAAACTTCAGAACTATCTTATTTATCTTCTGATAAGAAACACAATGGTGAAGTTTTCAACTCGACAGCTCTTCCCCTCTCTGAGATAAGAGCGCTTATGTTATGATTACCCATTCGACACTCAGAATATCTCAACTTCATCCGATTCTTTTCGAATTCAATTTTTCTGATAGCACATACTGTTTTCGATGAAAAAAAAGCAAGATTCAAGCATTTTTAGAGCGTTTATGATGGAATCTTCCAGAAGCATATCTTTAAACCTTCAAGGGGCTTTTTCCCAGAAACGAGCAATTATCTCATCACCACAGTTGCATGATCTATGGGAATAATAGTGATAACAATCTATACGATGTTTCAGCTCTCCAAACCTGCGCGTTTTTGAGCTATAGGCGAAAATCTTAATTACTGTTCAGAAGAAGTGGAGAATGGTAAATCAGTCGATTTACACCTAAATACTTGTGATTTGTATCAAAAACAATCCAACTAATTGTTCAAGGAGGTTTCCACTCGTAAATCATTGAATGTTAGCTTACGAGTGCCTATTAGGGAGCAAAGACAGATCCTTCTTTGCGCTAGCTCACTTTCTGGAAGCTGACATGAGCCAGCCTTTGGCTCCAATGAGAGGCAGTATTCATTGGTTGTCGCTCAGTTTCATTCCGACTATCGTCATAGGGAAGTGATCAATGCGGGGTTTTCGATTTTGTGCCTCCCTTGAGTAATGATAAAGATTCTCTCCCCTAACTCTAAAACGCGCAAGTTTAGAGACTGGAAACATTAGATGGATTGCATTACTCCTACAGATCCTGCAATTTTGGTGATGAGGTAACTCCTCGCTCCTGAAATAAAGTCTTGTGAATGCTTGAAGGTATGCTTGTCGAAGATTTTCCTCGTTAAACTTCTGAAAAGGCTCAAATCTCAGCTTCTTTACTATCAGTAGGCCCACGGATATTCGGGAGAAAGCTCCTAGAGCAGCCCCGCAGTGGGACGCAAAAGAAGCGAGTCAAGGACTCACCTATCCAATTATAAGGCAAGTTGAAGACTGATTTTATCAAGCGATCTCCGGCTTTTATACTCTTTGAGCCGGATGCTTAAGGAGCTAGGGAGAATTGTAGAAGCTGCCATAGCCTTTTTTGGTGCTTTTGGTCTAATTGGTCGCATACCAGACATTATCTAATGAAAGACAATTAGTTTCAATGTGACTAATTGCTCATCTCCTCGTCTCTCTGTTATTGTCATGACCCTTTTCATATGCTACTTAATTGCTTTCTCATCATTTCGATAAATCAATAAATCAGTCATTTCCCTCAATTAGTTGCATTTCGAGTGCTCGTTTTAAAAGGTCATCCGGTAATATAACCGATTATCGTTCCCACGCCTAGTTCTCGCAGAAGTGCGTAATTCGAAGCGCGAGCGGAAGAGTATGAGAGAGAAGAGAGAGAGACTTGGGCGTTGGTCGCAACTGTTAGCCTAAAGTGCACTTAGTGCATTGTTTGTTAAGTTTCCTTCTTTTTGTTGTTTTTGTTATGTTTCTGTTTTCTTTTGTTATATATTTTTTTGTCAAGTTTCTCCATTTTTTTGTTATGTTTGTTTTAATTTAATGTGTTGAATTGTGCTTCATTAGAGTATTGTTTCATGACCTTTGGTACAGTTCATTATGAATAATCTTCCTTGAATTCTTTGAATTCTTTAGCAGAGACCGAGTGAGACCAGTTCCAGAAGTTCTCTTGAATCAACATCATCTCAATTGTGGATATTTGAATCCTTCCCCCTCTATTTCTTATTCTGCGAGCTACTCACTTCTTTCTATTAAGAGTGGCCAAGGTTGGTTTGTTACTTGTGTCCATTTTCTCTAAGGCCATCAATATTGGTAATTTTCTCCGTTGTGAATGTCAAAGTTTGTCCAAGCTGATGACCCATGAAGATCGGGCCGCGCTGATACTTGTAGACAAATGGGTGCAGGTGAAAAAGAACGGAACTCCTCATTTGTAATACAAGGTGACAGTTCATGAGCAATTCCTAGGTCGTAATAAACCCCGTGATACCATGACTGTAGATGTTGCTTATTTCCCTATAAACCCTTAAAGAAGATTGTTACTCGATAAATTTTTCTACTCAACTGGTGAGTTTCAAGTTTTTCTCTTTCTTTTTTTTGATCTGAGGAATTTTCTATTCCAACATGCTACTGTATATTTTTTTCATCGTTCATTCTCACCATGATCTTCGATGGTAGTTGAAGGAGTAGAAAACATCGATACTCATCTCTCAGGTGTAAAATCAATGCTAATCTTCTAGAGTCAGATTGAGATGAATAACAACAATGTTCATATGTGTATATTGTTATGCTTCTATACATCATTGTGATTTTGTCGATTATTTCTGAGCGCGAAAGTTAATAAGAGAAAAAAGCATTTCCCTGTTGTACCAGCCATTGAGTGTGAGAGCTTAAATGGATATTCAATTCATGTACTGGATAGTGGTTTGAAGAATAATGAGAAAGAATAGCGATTGAGATGATATCAAGGGAGTGAGGAGTGATATGATTCCATGGACGAATTCTTTTCACCTCATGAAGAGAGAGTTATTCCAGATCCAAGTGCACTAGCAATCTTATTTAGTGCTATTGTATCTATTTTCTATCGAGGATCATTTATTGATTCGAGTTACCCTTGACTTTGAGAGCTGATACTCAAACATTCCTCGTGAATATTCGCATTTTGTTTCCCGTGTGATGTTCGAAAAGAATAAGAATCAATGGTCCGATAGAGCTTGGTAAGACGCTGGCGACATTGATCTGAATTGATTGTTTTCATTTTATGTAGGTAAAAATAATAACGGTACAATCATTCATAGTAGTAAGGGGTGCTGTTTGTACCTTTCCATCAGCTACAGAGGTGTACTTTGTTCCCAACGGTTTTTTTTCTCCGGGATATTATTTCCCCGAGAGGAAGGATACTGGATGTATGGAGAGGACTTTGGACTGGAATTAATGTTAGCATTTTTTTAGGTTCAAAGGGAGGAATTTATTAAGAGAGAATGGCAATGTTTTACATAATGGAAATCATGATCTTAATTGAAATTAATGCTGAATTGATTCAATTGTTATGACAATTTGAAAAAACAGATCGCACCATGACTTCCAGATTCCCACGATCGACACTTGCGAGTTTTTCAATTGATGACCACAAAAATTTTTTTCTTTATCATGGCGTGTTTTGTATGCAGCAAACTTCTGTTGCGATAGAAGCAGTTGTTCACGCACCCATTCGATCAATTCCGTTGAATAATCGATTGCTACACCACATTCTTGGAGGAGAGTTGCTGTCTCTCTCATGGATTGCTCCTGAGAGCAAATTTGATCGGTTAATGCATCAACTTCTCTCTGTTCATCATTGAGAGCAGGAATGATGCGTTACACTTCATGACCGATTTTTCATTGATTTTGGTATCACATGCGAGAAGCTTTTTGACCCGATCAACGTGAATTCTGAGAGGGGCACTTGGATATGAGGCGGGCATTATCACGAATGATTCAATACAATTGAAGGCAGATAGCAAGAAAAATTGAGAACAATTGACTCTTAAACGCTATGAAAGGGATCACTGGAAATTCATTGAACCCCTAGTGTCAATAAATGATAAGCATTTGATGACCAATGATAAGGCGGCCAATTTGAAGTGCAATACTGAGTTGGGTTAGTTTAGGTTAGGTTAGGTTAGAGATTGGTTCTGATGATTATCACTGATCATGATACTCAAATTAAGATAACCTCCAAAATAATGGTGAATGATAACATCCTGCTCGTCCAATGGAAGAGTAGAAATGAATTCTTAGAGTATGGCTAAACACATCTTTGGCAGTCGCATCATCTGTAACTTCTTACGCTCGACTAGAACTTGTCAACAAAATGATGGAGATAGAGAGCATTCATCCTGGATCATTGATCTATTTTGATAGTGATTCTCTTGTCTACTCTCGCAAATCATGCCATGGAAAAATCGAAAGTGGTGATCATCTAGGTCAGTTGAAAGATGAAATACTCGCTGACTATGGTCCTGGAGCTTTCATCGAAGAGTTCGTAACTTGTGGTCCAAAAGATTATGCCTTTAGGGTTCTACTCCCCGACTGCAGCCACAAAACAACCATGAAAACCAAAGGGATAACCCTCAATAAAGCAACTTTGCAGATCATAGATTATGAATTCATGTTTGATGCTTCAAAGTAGTATGTTGCCAAAAATAATGAAGAAAGATCTGCCAAGGCTCCACAATTTAATATAATCTCTGATAGTCATCATAATCTGATGACAAAATATTTTCTTAAGGCTTATCGGGTTGTATGTCAAAGAAGGATTGTTGCTTACAATGTGACTTTCCCTTTTGGTTTCCCCGGAGACCGCAATAAATACTATTGCAATCAATAAAATTCTCCAATTACATTGCATCATGAGTATTGATTCATCTACATTTATCCTTAATTATAGACATTCGTAGAATTCAATCTATTCTCATTTTTTACAACGGGTACAAACAGCACCGCTCACTACTATTCATGGAGTTTGTAGTTTGGATGAGAACATTTGTAGCATCAATCGGAAACAATACGAATACCTCTTGAATCTTAGAATGACGAAACCTAGAGATGCGTCCTCTGTTTCCTCAGTGTACGATAGAAAAATTCTTGGGTAGAGCAATTCTCGATGGAGAGCTCATTGCCACGAACATTACACAAAAAATGAATAATGAATTCCATCTGATCATATCAGGAAACATCATAGCAGATCGTAGTGTCGATGCCATAAATTGAAATGACTTATTTTCAATATTCGAAACTTCGAACTCACTGGGCATCAGTATCCTTCCAATCACGTTATTCATCCCCTGGGAAACACAGGATAATTATGAAGCTTACTTAAATATTGACTAGATTTGAGATCCATTTCCTTCATCTCATAAGTTGCACTTGAGTTATTCTCATCAATCACTACCTGTAGTGAGTATTTGATACCCGTATATTTTATTTTGAAGAGTTCAAATATGATGTCTCATGTTGAGCTCACTTGATTCTTGTAAATGTGCTACAACATCGTTGGCAGGACTTGTCAACTGGCGAATTCTTATGCTGAAGAGGCACTCTTCGTTTCGAATAGAGTGTTTCACTCTCGTGGGATGTCTCTTCTCAATGCTTCGAGTTGAAACCACGGTTGTGCAAATATCTATTCAAGCACAGATTGATAATTTAAGGAACAATTACCATGACTGAATTGCACTTAATTGTAACTCCATGATTTATCCAAACTGATGCGATTGCCATTAGTACAACTCAGAATAGTATGTATAATTGATTACTACTAAAAGCAAGTAGATTGAAAAGTCCAATTTCAAGAAATTAGTCTTTGACGAAGGACTCTTCCTCATCCAATTAAATATCATGAACTGCCCATATGGCCTTTTTGAATAAATAGGACCATATTCACTTTAAAGTAAAACAAAGTTTATCTCCAGTCACAAGATGGCAAGATTTGTCTAACTGTATACAAATTGGCTTCGATAAGCTAGGATACTGATTGTGAGTAGAAGATTTGCCAGATAAAACTGCTACACCAGTTTTATTCTATTCTGTTATTGAAAAGCAAAAATTGTATGTGATATGCTAAAATTTAATGTGTGATTCTTGAGTCTGAAACTGAAAACATATTTTTGTTTTTGTTGGAAACACTTGCATGGGATAGAATTGGTCTTCTAAACTGAATAACTGGTCGGAGTTTGTTCTGATCTTGTGTCCTCATTTTAATAAACTTGCTTTCATCTGTAGCTAGTTTGTTCTTCAAACCATATTTTCTCAATCCGATATGGATTGCATGGTAAGTGATTTTTACCTCTTTGTCTGATTTGACTGTAAATCTTCCCCATTATCTGAACTTACATATCATGAACAGGTCAATTCTCAAACGAGAACGAAATTGAGCGAAGCTGTTAGAGATGTTGTGGGAGACCGTAAAAAGCGTCAAAAGTTTGTGGAGGTTATAGGGCAGATTTTATATGATAACATCTCAAAATTGAACCATTATGAAGATGAATTAGAGGAAAAGTATGAAGAAAAACTCAAAAAATCAGATAGTGGGCTCTCTGACCAGTTATCATCCATGGGCTCGATAGCAACATGCAAGAGAACAGGAGTTTCCCCAGAATGCAGCTCAGCTGCAAAAAATCACGTAGAGGAATATCAATTGTATTCTGTCAAAGAAGAGAGAACTCCAATGGAATTAGAACTCGGTGGGAAAATCGTGAGAAAATATCCAGAAGTAATCCTGATGGATCACCAAAAGGTTCACGAACTTGAGATTTCTGAAGAAAACATCCAAATTGATTCGAGAACAGGTATTGAATATCAAATATATCACAGAGGACGAACGATTGACCGAGCAAGAAGGGAACTACTCATCGAGGAGAAAATTTCAGCAAACGAATTGGGACAGCTTATCTGTGGAATTCATACCGAATGTTGCTATACTGGAAGAAGGAAGAGGGATTGCAATTTCGAAAACAATTTGAAAGCACACATTGCAGCATCTTTAATTACTTATCTCTGCAGAGTTTGCTTCCAGACTTTTGGACACCGAAGAAACCTTATCACCCATTTCAGTAAGCATCTTGCACATAAATCCTCAAAAATTCCAGGAAAATTCATGCAAAACAACTCGATTGCCATGATGGACTATCAGAGAGAATATGAGCTCAATCTATCAAATGAAAATGTTTTCATTCATTCCAGTGGGTATGAGTACCAAATCTATTACAAGGGCGAAGCTATAAGTGAAGAAAAGCAAGCGAAAATCAGGCAAAGATTGGGCAAGAGAACCGAGTCAGGATGGATTCTCTGTGATGTCCACGACAATTGTAGCTGGCATAAGCCTAGAGCGGTTGGAAGGCATTGTTTCAATAACAATTCGATGAACCATCTTACATCATTTTATTTCACCTTCTTGTGTCGATATTGTCTCAGGACGTTTAATGGACCTGGAAACCTTCCCAAACATTTTCGAATGCATCAAAGCAAATCATCGTGATGCAATACCGACCAATTTTCGACCTTCAAATCCTCAAATTTTTCTGGCATCATTGTTCTTCCGATCTCATCTAAAACACAACACATTAATCATAAAGCTTACATGAGTATCGACCAGGTGGGATTCCCAATTTTTTCCTCTCATGAGTTCCTCTAAAACTACCTCCACCCATTCTCTATCTGTTTAGCAGATTTTAGTTTAATACTCGTATCTTGTGTTTTGAAGCGTATAAATATATAATGTCTGATGTGTCGAGCCATACAAATTCGAAATGGTCTGAAGGGCTCGTTAACTGGCGATACCTTGATCTTAAAGAAGCATTTTTTGTCATGTCAGAGAAGAGTGTGAATTGCTCACATGAGATCCAGAGGCAAAGTGTATATTTTTAGTTTATCTCTGAGAAATTATGCAGAGAGAGAGAGAGAGAGAGAGAGAGAGAGAGACGAAACTTTTTAGGGCCATGCAAGGCCTTGTCAACATTCATCGAAATTCCCAAGCTTTGGCTTCAGTTTAATTTCAACTTGCTAAGAGCATTATTCACTTTTGTAGAGTTTCTCCTTGATGAGCCAAATTAAAACATGATTGTTCAAGAATAATAAGGGCTGCAAGTTTCTTGGCACCATAAATTCCAATGAAAAATTGGTAATTTTCAGCCGTGAGATAAGACAGTATGATAATATGTATTCTGCCAAAATATCACATCAAAAAGTCTAATCAGCTCAAAATTTCCATCTATTATAACCAAAAACCTCTAAGAACTAAATGGCTATCAAAAGCTTAATCTGATTTCACGGTATGGTATTTCGGTCGAAAATCATTGCACTGTCCGATTGCGTGGCTGGAAGTTAGCACTCTTGAAACGAAAATTATCATACCAAAAAACTTCTAGCCCACCATATATCTACTCCAACACAATCCGATATCAGATAAACATGTATTACAGAAGAAAAACAAATGACTAACAAGAGATAATTGAAGCGAAATCCCTGAAGAATGGGTTGCTCAGCTTTTTAATCGATCTCTCCTTGCATTCAAACCGAATTAAACATTCAAAAATATCCATTGCTAAGATACGATAATCATGGCATTCTCTACCAAAAAATCCAATCTTGGCAGCTCTTCATTCTAGCAAAAATTGTTATTGTCATAACTTATAAAAGAAAATAACCAATAACAGCTAAGCAGGACAGAGAAAAATTGTTCGATCTTCTGTTTAATAGTATTGTATCGTATTTTAGAGGGAACAGTTCAAATTTGAGATGTTAAACATTGACCAAGTCAAAGATTGGTGGATTAGTCAATTTCCAATGCCATTTTTGAGGCCATGTGCAAGAAAAATTTGATGCCGAGGTTAGCTCATGCGCTTGATCATCGCCAAGGACTATTTAAGATGCAAACTTGACTCTAACGTCCTTGTTTATGGATTTTAACGATCTAAAATTTTGAGAAGTTGTTGAACTCGTTGAGACTGCTCACAGCGAGTCCAATTAGACTATGTCTTAATTACATCATATCCTGCCAAATGACCGATAAAATATCATTGTGTTCAGTTTTCAATAGATAAAGAGAGATCATCTCCCAAGCAGGCATTTGTAAGATAGGCGAGAGAGAACCACTCATCATGTGCTGAAGTTTATCGACTAGAATTTCGGGACATTTACTGTTTCTCACCATTTTGATTGAAATTCTCTACTAACGCGCTCATTCAGGAATCATCTATGTTCTGAACGCTAAATCTTCCCATTGTTTTGCCTCAATTTCCAGCTGACTTGTTCTTTAATTCACGTTTCTCATTCCATTATGCCCTTCATGGTGAGTAATTATTAACATCAATCAGTGAACATTAGTTTTCTTTTCCGAAATAAATATGTAATCTGATCTATAACCCTTCAAGCAGCTCAATTCCAAGAAGAAGACCCAGCTGAGGGAAGCTATCCAGGACTTTCTAGTGGATCGCCAAAAAAGTGACAAGTTCCAAAAGGTTTTAGAAGAAATCATCAGAGAGAACATTTCCAATTTGAATAGTAAAAGAGAAGAAGAACAGGAGAGAAGAAATGAATCAAAATGCAACAAACTGATCAGTCGTAAGGAGCTTACAGTTAAATCATCAGGAAAATTGACTGGGAGGAAGGAAGAAGCAGAAATCGATCTCAATTTTTGCTCAACTCCAACAAACCAAATTTTCCCAGTGAGCAGATCTCTAAGAGCATCAATTGGATCGAATCTACTGAAACAAGAGATAGAAGATGCTGGAAAATATTCTGAATTAGCTTTCATGGACTGCCAAAAGGTTTACAAACTTCAAATCACTGGAGAAAACATCCACACTCATCCAAGGACAGGGTTCGAGTATCAGACATACTATAAAGGACGACCAATTGACAAGAAAGAGATGGAACAACTCATCCAAAAAAAACTTTTGAAGAAGCAATCAGGGCAACTCATTTGTGGGATTCATACCAAATGTCCTTTCACTAAGCCGAGGAAGAGAGGTGAAGGCTCCAAAGCCAAATTGAGAAGACACATTGCAACTTATATCATAACTTTTCTCTGTAGAGTTTGCTTCCGTACTTCTGTGAGCCGGGATGACCTATCCACTCATTTCAACAAACATCTTGCCCAGAAATCATCAAAATTTCCGAGAAAATTCATGCAAAACAACTCAATTGTCATGATGGACTATCAGAGAAAATATGAGCTCAATCTATCCGAAGAGAATGTTTTCATTCATCCTTCCGGGTATGAGTATCAAGTCTTCTACAAAGGGCAGGCCATCAGTGAACAAAAGCAAGCAGAAGTCAGACAAAGAGTAGGCAAAAGAACCGAATCAGGATTGATTCTCTGTGATATCCATGACAATTGTAACTATCGTAAACCTAGAATGGTTTCGTGGTTCAATCAAGAGTCGTTGAGGCATCTCATATCATATTATTTTACATTCTTGTGTCGATATTGTTTCATGCCCTTCGGCAGAGATGACATCCTTTTTAAACACATCTTGAGACATCGAAGTAGATCGTAGTGTTGCCACCATACATTGAAATGACTGATTTCCCATCTTTGAATCTTGAAATCCTCTGGACACCAGTATCTTTCAAATTACATTATTCAACCCGTTCGAAAACACAGTGCGAATAAAGCATAATTATTGGATTTTTCAGATTTTTTTCATTTCATGTGTTTCTCTTGAGCTAATTGCATCAATCGCTTTACCTGCATTAGGCATTTTTATACTCGTATCTCATGTTCTGAAGAGTGTTAATATAATGTCTGTTATGCTGAGCCTCAGAAATCTGAGATGGTTAAGAGGGCTCGTCAACCAGAGATACATGTATCTTGGTCTAGAAGATGCATTTTTCCCCTCAGATACAATGTATGATGATTTACTCTTATAAATTTTTCTCTGATGTACCCAGATAAAACATTAATTGTCCAAATATAAGGACAGGCTGGAAGTTTCGTGGCTTCCAAGGAAAAGTTGATAATTTTCAGTCATGAGATAGCCCCCGAAGTATCACACCAAAAAGTCTGATAAACCTGAGAATTTTTATCTATCACTACCAAAAATCTGATGGAACTGAAAGGCTATGAAAGGTTCAATCTGATTTTCATGGTATGGTATCTCGGTAGAAAATTATTACACTGTCTTATCGCATGACTAGAAATTAGCACTTTCTCATCGAAAATTATCATACCAAGAAACTTTTAGCCCATCCTGTATTCACTACACCGCAAAATAATACTATTATCAAGATTCAATCACAATCGAATGTAACTCCATAATTTATCAAGCTCTGCTCGATCGCCTTTGGTGTGGCTTGAAATGATGTGGATTATCAATTGCTACCAGGAACAGATCGATTGAAAAGTTTGTTCTTAACCAGTGAATAGAACTAATAACCGGTTTTATTAGTCTATTGCCCATTCCATGGTCAAATCTATGGAGATCATCTTCAATGAAAACGTTTGTCCTAAACCATTAGATACCACGAAATGCCCATATAAAGCCATATTCTAGAAGGTATGTTTATCTTTCCTTATCTTCATTCGAGTGATGAGAAGGTTCTCTCAGCTGTTGATAGATGCTATTTGTTTAGCTGAAAAACTGATTGTGAGCAATCAATTCCTCTGACAAAAATATTACTCTACTGTTAATTTATCCTAGCATTAGTATTGATAGCATAAGCAATAATGTAATGTGCAATTTTCCAGCCTGAAGCTAATAGTGCAATTTCTATCATTCTTGTTGGGAACGTTTCCAAGAGTCAGTCTTCTCAATAATTGGCTTGTCAAATTTTGTTCTAATCAGCTAGCCTCAATTTTCATTAACGTGCCTCTGTCTGTGGGTAACTTGTTCCTCTCACAGATTTCCTTGATTCAGCATGAATAATGTGGTAAGTAATCTCTGACCCATTTTTCTATTTCAGTGAATATACTATCTAATCTTCCATTTCACGAATAGGTCAATCCTCAAACGAGAACAAAACTAAGAGAAGCTATCAGAGATGTTCTGAGAGATGGTGAAAAACGTCAAAAATTCGAGGAGGTTATTGAACAAATTATTCAAGCAAGTATATCGAATTTAAAGGATCATGAACAAGAATTCGAAACAAAGCATGAAGCTGGACTAAAAAAACGGATAATGAGTTCTCTGATCAGTCACCACCCACGAAGTCAACATCGAGATGCAGGAGAGCAAAAGTTCATCTTGATTCCAGTTCAGTTCCAAAGAATGTCATGGGAAAATATTCATCGCACTCAAAGAAAGAAGAAAGAACTTCAATGGAATTAGATCCTAGAGAGAAAGTCAAAAGAGAGTCACCAAAAGTAACTCTGATAGATCATCAAAAGGTTTATAAACTTGAGATTTCCGAAGAAAACATCCAAATTGATTCAAGAACAGGTATTGAGTATCAAATATATCACAGAGGACAAACAATTGACAGAGCAAGGATGAAGCAACTTATTGAAGGAGAAATTTCAAGAAACGAATTGGGACAGCTTATCTGTGGAATTCATAACAAATGCTCCTTCACTGGAAGGAGGAGAGACCAATACTTTAGGGCCAGTTTGAAAGAGCACATTACAGCTTGCTTAATGACTCATATCTGTAGAATTTGTTTCCAAACCTTTGGAGGCCATACTACTCTGTCTACTCACTTCAGCCATCACATTAACTTGAGGTCTCCTGGAATACCAAAAAAATTTATGCGAAATAACTCGATTGTAATGATGGATTATCAGAAAGAGTATGAGCTCAATCTATCAAATGAGAATGTTTTCATCCTCTCTAGTGGGTAAGAATACCAAATCTATTACAAAGGCCAAGCAATTAGTGAAGAAAAGCAAGCAGAAATCAGACAAAGAGTAGGCAAGAGGACCGAATCAGGATGGATTCTCTGTGATATCCATGACGATTGTAGCTGGCATAAACCTAGAATGATTGGAAGGTATGAATTCAATCGAAACTCGATGAGTCATCTCACATCCTTTCAATTCACCTTCTTGTGTCGATATTGTTTAGAAACTTTCAGTAAATTCGAGCTACTTGCTGAACATTGCCGCAAGCACTCAAACATATTGTAATCTAAAAAAATCATCTCATTAATGGTAATGCTTTCCATTCAAGTTTTTCATATTCATCCAATCAATATCTGATCGTGATTTGTGATTTGTGATTTGTGACTTGTTTATGGTAAAAATCATCAGGAGGTTATTCTCGTGATCCAAATTTTGTGGTTTCGAATATGTTACTTACCGCAAAAAATAGTAAGCCAGAGATTATTGAAAGATCTCGGAAAAATGAATTGGTGAAACCCCTCTCAATCTTTCTTCTTCTACACTCAAACTGGATCAAACATTAAGTGAAAATCTATTGCTGAGTAATGAAAATCATAGAACTATCTACCAAAAAATTCTTTCTTTGCTGAAATTCATGATATTTTCATAATTCATGGAAAAAACAACCAATAAAGCTAAGCGGTGCAGAGTGAAACTTTTTCTTGCCGCCAACTTGGGTTACTCATATCACCATTGCAAAAAATTATTGGACCTCGACTGATCACCAATTATCTGATCTTCACCCACATGAAACCAGCATTGATCGCAGTGAACCCGCCAATTACTGATGGAACAAATGAGGAAATCTCAACGTTTATTGCTAATTTATCCATAAGAAATATAAAAAAAATTATCAAACAATCAGAATTAATCGATTTATGTGATTTACTTACTTCTTGGAGAAGATTCTTTGATCCTTTTCCTACCTTTCAATTCACAAATATCAAATGGTTCACATGAAACTATAAACGGTACGAGGATTTGTAATCTCAACTCAATTTCTGGCTCAAATTTTTAGGAAGGTCATTCTCGGAATGCTCATCTGAGTAGTAGATCTGCGGATCTAGTATTGAGTGCTATTAGGAATGGATGGATTGGAATTGAATAAACTAAAATAATGTTCACAACTAGTATAATTAGACTATTCTTATCTCTAGATTGCATCTAATCTCACCGAATGACTGATAAAACTCGCGATCTCAGTGAGCTCAGTTTCCAAAAAACAAACAGTGGGAGATCATCCTACAAGTAACCTCTGTAAGCCAAGTGAGAAAAAGTCTCTTATTAGTTGAGAATAGATATCGAACAGCAGTTTTGGAACATAACCATTGAATTTTTAACCGATTTGTTTGAAGTTCGTTCAATCCTGGACAATCTAACATTCCCATTCAGGCGTGATCGATGTATTGATCACTGAATTTTTCTTTCTTCAGTTGTGCCACCACTATCAGCTGTTCTTCAATTCATATTTCTCTCTTCATTATGACATTCATGGTGAGTAATAATTAACATTAATCAACAATTGTTTTTTCTATTTCGAATGAGCATCTGATCTCTCATATTTCGAACAGCTCAATTCCAAGAGGAAGGCCCAACTGAGGGAAGCTATCCAGGACATCCTAGTGGACAAGCAAAAAAGTCACAAGTTCCAGAAGGTTTTAGAAGAAATTATCAGAGAAAACATTTCGAATTTGAACAGTAATTGGAAAGATTCTGAGAGAGAATCAAAATCTAACAAACTGATTTGTGATGGGAAGTTCACAGGTCAATCGTCATCTGGAAACTCGACTGAGAGGAGCAAAGAAGCAGAAATTGATCTGAATTCTCGTTCAATTTCAACGAATCAAACTTTACCAGCAAGAAGATCTCGCAGGGTATCAATTGGATCAAATCTATTGAACCAAGAAAATGAAAATGCTGGAAAATATCCTCAATTAAATATCATGGACCACCAAAAGGCTTACAAACTCGAAATCACTAACGAAAACATCCACATTGATTCAAGGACAGGCTTCGAGTATCAGATATACTTTGAAGGACAACCAATTGACAATGAGGAGATGGAGCAACTCATCGAAGTATATTTTTCCAGAAATCAATCAGGACAACTCATTTGTGGAATTCATACCGAATGTGCCCTCATTGAGCGTAGGAAGAGGGGTAGCAGCTTTAAAAGCGATTTGAAGAAACACATGGGTGCTTGTATCATAACTTATCTATGCAGAGTTTGCTTCCATACTTATGGAACAAAAAGCAACTTATCCATCCATTTAAACCAACATCTCGCACCAAAATATTCAAAAATTCCAAGGAAATTCATGCAAAACAATTCGATTGTCATGATGGACTATCAGAGAAAATATGAGCTCAATCTATCCGATGAGAATGTTTTCATTCATCCTAGTGGGTATGAATATCAGATCTTCTACAAAGGGCAGGCCATCAGTGAAGAAAAGAAAGCAGAAGTCACGCAAAAATTGGGCAAGAGAACCGAATCAGGATGGATTCTTTGTGATATCCATGACAATTGTAACTATCATAAGCCTAGAATGATTTCGTGGTTCAATCAAGAGTCGTTGAGGCATCTCACATCATCTTATTTCACATTCTTGTGTCGATATTGTTTTGAAACATTCAGTAGGATTCAATGTCTTGCTCAACATTGCCGCAGGCACCCAAACATATTGTAATGCGAATAAGTCATCTTATTTATGATGAGGTTTTTCATCCAAGATTTTCAGATTCTGTCGTCAAGTCAATGTCTGATAGTGAGACACCCCAATAGTAGCAATTTTCGGCTTCCTCATTGTGGAAATCATCAAGAGTTAATTCTCGTGATTTTGTGGTATCGAATATGTTGCAGAGGACAAACAAATGGCAAGCTGGAGATGGCGTGACTTATCAAATTCTCAAGCAAGATTCTCAGGTATTGAGTTAAAGCAGGCCTCTCAATTGGTCACTTCGAAAATCGATAAAAAATCTATCCCTAAGCAGCAAAAACCATGGAATCATCTACCACGAAACTCATTCCTAGCTGAAAATCATAATTAGGAAAATTGATATTGTCATAACTCATTGAAAGGAACAACCAATCACACCTCTTCCCGACAAAGTAAAAATTTTTTCGATCATTAACCTTCCGTTGAATAGTATTGTAGACCAAACTATGTATATTTGAGACAGTGACCCTTGACCAAACCAAAGAAAAGCGGATTGATTCTTATGCCCTTTTCGAGGCTATACTTAGGGAAAATAGGGTACTAAGATTTGCTCGATCATTGTCATGGATTATCTGGGGTGCAAACTTGACTCTCATGTCTCTACCAGTGGATTTTAACTATCTAAAAATTGAAACACTTGTTAGATGTGAGGGGAGTGATTTTTTACTATTTTGAGAGAGAATCAAAATCTAATAAGCTGATTTGTGATGGGAAGTTTATAGGTCAATCATCATCTGGAGACTCGACTGAGACGAATAAAGAAGCAGAATTTGATCTGAACTGTCTCTCAACTCCAACGAACCAGACTTTTCCAGCAAAGAGATCTCGCAGGGCATCAATCGAATCAGGCTTATCTAGGGATAAAGAGGTAAAGGTTGAAAAATATCCCGAATTAGCTTTCTTGGACCACCAGAAGGCATGCAAACTCCAAATCACTGGAGAAAACATCCACACTCATTCGAAGACAGGCTTCGAGTATCAGACATACTATAAAGGACGACCAATTGATATGGAGGAGATGATGAGAAGAAAGTTGAATGAAGAGGTCTGCGGAAGTGAATTTAAATTTTAAATCATCATGATCACGTTGTTTCATCATTCGGCTGTTATAATAATAGTTATTTCATAAGTGAAATAGCTAATCAAACATATTTATTTATCGATGAATTGGAATATAATTTGGGTTTGTGATGTTGACTCAATGATTAAAAAAAGTCATGATCGATATGGATACAAAAGAGATAGTATAAAAACTGGGTGAGATTACAAATCGAAAGGTGAGTCTAATAGGACACTTAAGCTCAGTTCACAAAGGCTGAACCACGATCAAAATCATCATCATCTCGACGATGATTCCTTTTGTAACCAGAACCTTTACAATGCCAATATGGTAGGTAGAAACTTTTCTTTGACCTTTTTTTGGGCTTCCTTTTTCCCTTCTCGCCAAATAATTGGTCATGTACCCATTCCTCATGAGCTCGCTCTTGCTTCAACTGCTTCTTTGATGGACCGGACTTGTCGGTTGATTTCTTGTCACTCTTTTTCCGGCCACCATAAGATCTCTTCTTTTCAACGGTGGGAAATGGATACATGAAATGACCACGACGTGATAGAATTAGTAGGGGACAATTACGATAAGACTGGCCATCACCACCAAAACCAGCGTGCTGATTGATTTCTCCGTAGGTGGAGAAGATGGATCTTGGACAATAGGCACATCGAATCAGTTGACCATCAACACAGAGAACAGTGTCTATCATAGTATGATAGTCTAGATAATAGAATCGGTAGCCAATATACACCAGGATATGATTTCCAGTTGCATGACTTGATGGAATATCACTGGCATCAGTGAAGGTGGTAGTTCCTGGGACAATCAGGGTCAGAGGCATGTTAGGCAGTGCACTTTCGAATTGTTGAATTGCACGCATTGAGGCAGCATATCCATGACTATTGATTCTCTGATGATAAAAATTGGAGCAACTCATTGAGGCGAATCTTATTAAAAATGAATCAGGGCAACTTATGTGTGGAATTCATGCGGAATGTTCCTACACTGAACCAATGAAGATCGCTGATTACTTTAAAGACAACTTGAAAAGACACATTGCAGCTTGTTTCATGACTCATCTCTGCAGAGTTTGCTTCCATGCTTTCGGAGACAAGAGTAACCTGCTAGTACATTTCGGCAACCATTTTGCACAGAGGTCCCCAACAATCCCAGAAAAGTTTGTAAGAAACAATTCGATCGTCATGATGGACTATCAGAGAAAATATGAGCTCAATCTATCCAATGAGAATGTTATGGTTCATCCTAGCGAATATGAGTATCAAATATATTACAAAAGCGAAGCCATTAGTGAAGAAAAGCAAGCAAAAGTCAGGCAAAGATTGGGCAAGAGAACCAAATCAGGATGGCTTCTCTGTGATATCCATGACAATTGTAAATGGCATAGACCTAGAAAGATTGGAAAGCATCAATTCAACAGTTGCTCATTGACCCATCTCACATCATTTTATTTCACCTTCTTGTGTCGATATTGTTTCACGGCACTTGGTCGAGTTACAAATCTTTTCCCACACATCCGAAGACATCAAAGCAGATCATTGATGTCACACATTGAAACTACCGATTTTTGATCTTCCAATCTTCAAATTCTCTCGGCATCATCGTCCTTTGGATCACCCCTAAAAAACATGGTAATCATAAAGCTTGCATGAGTATTGACCAAATGTGATTTCCAATTTTTTTCCGCATGAGTTTCTCTCAAACTACTGTCATCCATTCTCTATCTGCTTAGCGTATTCGATAATCGTACCTTGTTTTCTGAGGCCTATAAATATAATGTCTACTATGTCGAACCTTACAAGTTCAAAATGTTTTGGAGGGCTCTTCAACTGGAGATATGTTGGTCTTGAGGCAGCATTTTTTGTCATGTCAGAGTGGAAGTGTAAGTTGCTTCCATGAGATTCAGGAGCGAAGTGTATATTTTCAGTTCATCTCAGAGAAATTTTACCACAAGAGTGATATCTAGGCACAGAGAGACGAAACTATTTAAGACCATCCAAGATCATGTTAACATTTACCAGAACTCCTAAGCTTTGGCTCCAGTTTGATTTTAACTTGCCTGGAGCATTATTCCCTTCTATAGAGTTCCTCCTCGATGCGCCTAATTAAAACATTGTTGTCCAAAAATAAGGTGAGTTACAAGTTTCTTGGCACCATTAATTTCAATGAAAAGTTGATAATTTTCAGCCGTGAGATAGGACAGTATGACAATATGCATTCCACCAAAGTATCACACCAAAAAGTTTGGTTATATCAGAATTTTCATTTATCATTATCAGAAATCAAGTGAAACCAGATGGCTAATAAAGGGCTCGATCTGACTCCCATGGTATTTTGGTCGAAAATTATTTTACTGTTCCCTCGCATGGCTAAAAATTAGCTTTTTTCCATCGGAAATTATCATACCAAGAAACTTTCAGCCCACCTAGTATTTATTCCAGCACAAATTATATTATTATCGTGACTCAATTGCAATCGATTGTGAAACCATTATCAATCAGAGTCATCACCTTTTGTATAGCTTGAAATAGTCTGGATTATCAATTGCTACCAGGAACAGATCGATTGAAAAGTTTGTTATTAACCAGTGAATGGAACTAATAACTGGTTTTATCAGTTATAAATTAGTATAAGTGTAATTGATCTCTAATGGAAACAATTCTACTAATTGATTAGATACCACAAAATGCTCATGTGAGATCATGTTTTGAGAGATAGGACTATTTCTCTCTATCCAAGTAATACAAATATAATCTTTAACCAAGTGATAAGAAGATTTGCTTAGCTGTTGATAGATGTTCTCTGTTAAGCTGCAAAACTGATTGTGAGCAAACGATATTCCAGACAAAACCTTCTCGTAGTATTAGTATTGAGAAGAAAATAACATGTTAATAATGTTATGTGCGATTCTTTAGCCTAAAGCTAACAGTGTAATTTCTATCTTGTTGGGAAGGGTTTCAAGAGATAGAATCAGTTTTCTCAACTAATTGACTTGCCAAAGTTTTAATCAGTCAGCCTCAATTTCCACTGAATTGACTCCATCTGTAGGTGACCTTTTCCTCTCACAGATCTCCTCGATTCACCATGGATTACATGGTAAGTGATCATTGCCAATTTTTCCTGATTCCAGTGGAACTAATACGTGATCTTTAATATCATGAACAGGTTTATCCTCAAACAAGAATAAAACTGAGAGAAGCAATTAGAAAGGCTCTCAAAGACCGTGCAAAGGGTGAAAAATTCGAGCAAGCTGTACGAAAAATCATTCAAGGAAATATATCGAATTTGAGCCGTCATGAACATGAATTTGGAGAAAAGTATGAAGCAAAAAAAGAAAAATCTGATAATGATTCCTCTGACCATTTACCATCTACGAGTACAATATCAAGGCGCATGAGAGCAAAAGTTCCTCTAGATTCCAGTTCAGTTCCAGATAATCTCATGGAGAAATATCAATTGCACTCAAAGAAAGTAGGAAGAATCACTATGGAATTAGATCTTGAAGAAGAAGTCGTGAGAAAATCTCCAAAGGTACCTCTGATAGACTATCAAAATGTTTACCAACTTGAGATCACCGAGGGAAACATTCAAATCGATCCAAGAACAGGAATTGAGTATCAAATATATCACAGAGGACGAACAATTGACAGAGCAAGGATGAAGCAACTCATCGAAGAAAAAATTTCAAGGAACGAATTGGGGCAGCTTATCTGTGGAATTCATACCAAATGTTGCTTCACTGGACCGAGAAAGAGGGATTGCAACTTCGAAAAAAATTTGAAAACACACATTGCAGCATCTTTAATTACTTATCTCTGCAGAGTTTGCTTCCTTACTTCTGGTTAACGTGGCAATCTATCCACTCATTTTACCAAACATCTTGCACCGAGATTTTCAAAAATTCCGAGAAAATTCATGCAAAACAACACGATTATCATGATGGACTATCAGAAGAAATATGAGCTCAATCTATCCGATGAGAATGTTATGATTCATTCTAGTGGGTATGAGTATCAAATTTTCTACAAAGGACAGGCCATTAGTGAAGAAAAGCGAGCAAAAGTCAAGCAAAGATTGGGCAAGAGAACCAAATCAGGATGGATTCTCTGTGATATCCATGAAAATTGCAGCTATCATAAACCTAAAATGATTGAAAGACATGGTTTCAATCACAATTCGATGAACCATCTCACATCATTTTATTTCACATTCTTGTGTCGATATTGTTTCGAAACATTCTGTTGGATACAATGTCTTGCTGCACATTGCCGCAGGCACCCAAACATATTGTAATTTGAAAATGTCATCTTATTCATGATATTGCTCTTCATTCAAGTTTTCCACTTTCTCTCATACAGTCAATATTTGATCGTGAGCTGTCCAACGATCTTGATTTTTGGCTTTTTATAGAAAGAATCAACATTCTCCCATTTCCGTGATTCAAGTTCTCTGATATCAAATGTATTACAGAAGAAAAACGAATGGCTAGCGAAAGATTATTAAAGTGAGATCCCCGAAGAAAGAATTGGTCGTCTCTAATCAGTCTCTCTTTGCACTCAAGATTAAGTATTTAAAAATATCCATTGCTATGTAACAAAAAATTCAATCTTGACAGTTCTTCATTTTAACAAAAATTGTTATTGCTATAACTTATAGAAGAAAATAGCCGATAATACCTTGACGGGACCGAGCTAACTTTTTTCGGTCATCATCCTTCTGTTGAATAGTATTGTATTGTACTGTAGACGAAAATGGTGGAATTCAAGATGGTCATCATTGACCATACCAAAGATTAGCGATGATTCAATTCTTATGCCATTTTTGAGGCCATGTTTATGGAAAATGCGATACTGAGGTTTGCTCATGTGCTTGATCATCATCAAGGACTATTTAAGATGCGAACTTGACTCTCACGTCCTTGTTTATGGGTTTATACGATCTAAAATTTTAAAAAGTTGTTGATTGTGTCAGCAGAATTCCTGACCTCCTCGATGATGTCTCATCATCGGATATAAATAATCAATATTTATATATATATTCCTTTGTTTAAGTACTTTTCCCTCTCTTTTCCGATGGCCTACGTGACCACTTCGGTTGGACCAGATGTCCAGAAGAGGCCAAGCCATCAAGACTTGACATCTTGGTGTGAAAAGTCGCTTCGGCCAATCAATGGCCTCAGCGCTGGACTCTTGATGAGTCCTTTGCTCTCTCATCTCTTTTTCCCACATCCTTTTCCTCCATCGCCGCTATATAAGGCGAGCTTTGTCCTTTGTTGGACAACAGTGCGTTTGGCTCTTATTTAGTTAAGACGAACCTCTGCTCAATTTTGCACTCATTAAACTTATAATCAATATAAGTTAGTTTATTTGTTGGCAATCAGTGCCTATCTCAGTCCCTGTTAGGGCATATTGTGAAGCCCTTACAACCGTTCGTGGCCCGAATAGGCTGTTAAACTGAAAGCCGTATTTTCGATACGAGCTTCACTCGCGTTATAGTTTAGTTCGTGTTGAAATCTCGGTTTTTCTCTCACACAATGGTGGAGATGCCGAGTAGGCATTGATTGCCTTGTGGAAAAAGTTTCCTTCAAAGCATAAAGCTTTGGTGTTATTCTACCTCTATTTTACTCTTTGTGAGTTGATAAGGCAGCGATATTACTGGTGCGGTATCCAGTGTGCTGATCCTTTGGTTTTCTCGGCAATTAGAACAAGTAGTGCGGTATCTACTGAGTTGACCGAGTTGGTTTTTGGCAACCAGATTTAGTAGTGTGGAATCTACTAGGTTGACCAATTGTGTTGTTCCTGTTTCGAAGGACAACTGTGAGGTAAGAACATCAAGTTCTTTAGCTTTTAGAAACTTTGCCACAAGCATTAATTGCTTGGTCTCCAAAAACTCAGTTTTTGTGAGATTACTCGTAACTTCAATTCTGTGCTTCGTCTTTCTCATCAAGAGAAAGTTAATTTTGTTTTTGCAGCAGTTTTCACCATAGGTTGGTGTGTTTGTTTCATCAAGAAACAGTTTTGAAAGCTTGAGAAAAGCTTTGGAAAATCAACAGGAAGTTGATTCAGTTGAACCGGAAGTTCAACTGTTCAAGTGTGTTCAGCCACTTGAAATTCTGGTCTTCATCAAGAAGCCAGTTTGCTGCTCTCTCTGTACTCACTCAGTGAGACAGAGTTTTTCACCCATTCCACAGAATTCATTTTGTCTCTGTCTCTCTTTGGAAACATCTCTTGTTTTCCAAATTTTGCTTGCTTCTGTCCTCATTGTCTTCTTGACATTTGGAGCTTATTCATTAAGCTATTTTGCTTGTTTTTTCTTCATCAATCTCATCAAGAGATTGTCTTCTATTTCATCAAGAAATAGTGATTGTGTAAGTTTACTCAATTAGAGTTTAATTCTCTAGATTGAGACGATTTGAAAACATCAAGTTTCAAATAATTTGCCTTTGAGTTGAAGCTTAAAGCTTCAACCATTTGATTGTTGAGTACGCATTAAGCGTAGCTCATCATTTATTTGATTAACATCCTTTTTCTCTCTTCTCTTACTGACTTCATAAAGAAGTCAGAAATATCCATTGATTGGATAGGTGTGCTCATTTCAGGAAACGAAACTTCATCAAGAAGTTATCAATCATCATCTGACTGTTCCATAAAGGAACAACAGATTCATTAATTGAATCCCTTTCCATCTTGTTGTTTCATCAAGAAACAACTGATTCATTGATTGAATCTGTGCCGTTTCCTGCTGTTTCTTGAAGAAACAGAACTTCATTTATTGAAGCACTTCCTTATCCTCTCTTTCCGGTTCCGTTAAGGAACTTCCGTTTCCTCCTTCTGAGGTATTTCCGCTTTACTCATCGGAGTATTTCCGTTTCCTTTTTTCACTCACCACATCAAGAAGTGAGTCATCTCATTCAGTATATTATGCCTGAAACCCGAAGAGGCCCAGGTAGACCAACGAACGCTGAGCGAGCGTTGAGAGCCGCTACAGTTAATGTTCAAATTAATCCGAATTCTCATGAAGAGAACAGTTCGGTTGAATCGTCAAATTCATCCATACCTTCTGATCATCAAGATCAGACTGGTCATCAAGACCAGGCAACTGTAACAGTTGCACAAGGTACAAATATTGCTGAAAATGTTCCTCAATCTGTGTCAATGCCACCGAGCACTCAGAATTCATCCGACACTGATGAATTCAGAACAATTGTCATGCTATCTAATGCTTCTCATGAAACCATCAAGTCTCTCTTAGAGCAACATGGGATCTCAGTCCCATTGCCTTTCTCAGCTTCTCGAGCCAAACTTGACCAGATAATAGAGACACTTAGTGATCTCTATCAGCTTCCAATTCAATTCAATTCTATCTCCGTACAGGAGATGAAAGTTTTTACCTCTCCTTCATGGATGAAGCGACTTCGTCGAAAAGGTTTGACCGAAGCCGAAATCCATCAGTTAGTGACAGATATAGGTGTAGCAACAAACACTGATCTTGCTCAATTATCTGTTGAAGAAATTGAAGGCTTGCCATTCAGGATTAGTTCAAAATCCAAGATCTTGTCTTTGCGTGCTAAAATGTTAGGAATCTCAGTTCCTCGTAATGAAGGTTCATCATCATCTTCTTCTAGTAGTAATAGTGATGTTGATGCTGATTCTTCATCAATCAATGATGAAGAAATGATTTCTCGTTCAAACAATTCTTCTGCTAGGTCTAGCATCCCATCGAATAAATCGATACAGCCTACCTCTCTAAATGGTTTAGTCCCCTATCCGCCTGCAACATCTCATCAAGAGATATCTTCTTCTCCTCCATCGTCTCATAAATACAACAAGTTAGTTTATCAGATGGAATTGAAACAAATTAAGGATCCTTTTGCTTGGATTAACGAAGCTAGATGGAAACTTCTCAATTCTCCCCTTACTGATTTTGAACGAATAATAGTTTTAAAGCGTAATGCTACTGGTGACATAAGAGATGCTGTCATCAAGGCAGATCGTCTAGGTTTCTCAGATTTCGAATCCTATCTCTCTGAAGTTAGAAATTTTATTTGTTCAACTCCTAAGTATTTTCTTCCAGAAAATGAGATCCAAAACATGCGATATAATCCTAAGGATGACCCTATTGAGTTCGTTCGTTTGTTGACTGAGAAACTCAAGCAACGTTACAATTCTGATTCTGTAGATGAGGAAAGAATTCTATTGCTTCTCAAACAGAAAGTTCCGCGTGATTTACGTAAGAAAGCTATCAAAAAGGGTGCTAATCTTCGTCTCGAAGATATGCAAAATGTTATGGTTCATTTTCACAACGATTATAAGGAAGAACAGCAAATTCTTCAGGTTAGATTAGCAATGAAGAAGAATCAGCCGCATGCTAGTAATCAGCATAGATTCTCCCGTAACGATTCAGGTAGATTTCGAAAACCAGCTCATATTACTAATCACAAGACGCACGCGTCTTCGCATCCTACTCATTCATACAACTCATCCAGTAATAGGTATCAAGGCAATAGCCGCCAAGTCACTTGCTATGGTTGTGGAAAAGCCGGACATATTCGCCCTGAGTGTAGGAACAATCATCCTCCATCAAATCGTGCTAGTGCCCAAAATAGTGCTCCTCATTCTTCTAATCAAATTGTGGAATACAAACCAGCTTCAAATTCATCTAATAGTGCTCCAAATAAGCCATCGCTTTCGTGGCAACAGGAAAAATCTTCCCTCATAGTGTTTGGTGAGGATAAAGCTGCTTCCTCTCCTCCATCATCTTCTTGCACTCATAAAGAGTCGCCATTTTCCCATTCAAGTTATTCTGAGTCAGACTGTGAACAACAGCTGATCATTCAAGAAGTTTTCTCTCGTTCAAAAAGGAAAGATTCCTCTGATCTCCTCGATTACGTTGATTCGTTGGGTGAGTCAGGTATATTTGATATCCCTTCAGATAGTCCATTTAATCGTCCAGCCGATTTTGATCCAAAAATAGAGTTTGATATGGCCAGAAAATTCCGTCGATTGCATGCTATCACGCCTCGACAGTTCCCTCATTGTGATATCATTCTTCACTCAATCAATGGTGAACAAAAAGTTTCTGCATGTTGTGATTCTTGTTCACATATTTCCATCATCGATTTTGATCTTGCCAAGTCTCTTAGTTGGAAGGTTCGTGGAAAACCTTTTACTCTCCATGGTCTAGAAGCCACTGGAATTCGTACAGTAGGTTCTGTTTACGTTTTAACTCGAATAGGTAAAGCTAAAGTAGGATTCTCTCAAGAACTCTATGTGTTGAAAAATTTTACCCCTAAACTTTTAATTGGTTGTCAACTTCTAGCTCTTTATGAAGCTGATATCAAACTTCGTTCAACTGGTCATCAAGTAGTTTCTACACTGTCAAATCAAGGTCTAGAAATCGAAATGAAGGATTGCAACGAGGAAGAACTCAATCAAATTCTTCTTTCCACTCCTCCAACCGATATCAATCCTGATGATATTCCTGAAGATGAAATTCTGTCGAATGCCGATCTATCTCTTGAAGATTTAGATAATGGACATTCTCGTAAACGTTCTCGTCAGTCTCTCATTTGCATGTTAAACCAATTTCTTCCAGAGAAAGAAGTCCAAGAAATTCTCTGTATAGACTATTCTCCTTCAGAATCTTGGCTTGATTTATTCAAGAAACAGATTAGTCCTGAACTTTCTGAACATCAACAGAAAGTCATGCTCAACACTCTGATACAAAAGCGTCAGGCTTTTGCCAGAGACTCATCCGAATTAGGGTTCGTCCCACACGAAAAATGCAACATCCGAATTGACATAGGCGATGAGGTTATTCCTTACGAAAAACCTTATCCTTGTTCAGCAATGAAACGATTAGCCTTTGCTCAAACTTGTTCCGAATTAGAACAAGCTGGAATCATTTCCGAAACCACATCTCCTGGTGGTTCTCCAGCTTTGCTTGTCACAAAACCCGATGGTTCTTGGCGATTAGTTGTTGACTATCGTGAGCTCAACAAACGAATTAAGCGAAAATGCTATCCTATGCCTCGTACAGATGATTTTCTCACTGCCCTTCAGAATAAGAAATATTTCGCCACTCTTGATCTTTTGCATGGATACTATCAATTAGAACTTCCTCCTGACGAACGACCAAAGACAGTCTTCGTCACTCCCGATAAAAAGTATTTATACAACCGTTTGCCCATGGGATTAGTTGATGCTCCCTTTTACTTTCAATATATAGTTAATACTATGCTGAATGAACTCCAATACAAAGTATGCCTCGGCTACTTTGATGATATCTGCGTCTTTGGAGATTCTTTCGAAGAATTAATCGAAAACTTGAATGCTGTCCTCGATCGTTTNGATCGAGTGGGGCTTCAAGATTAAGATCTCAAAAACAAACTTCGGATCTCGAGAATTCGAATTCTTAGGTCATGTAGCTTCTGGAGACGGCATCAAGCCAAATCCGAAGAAAGTAGAACAGCTTCTCGCAATTCCTCCTCCTAGAAACGTCAAAGAACTTCAAAGTTTCTTAGGTCTGATTAATTACTTTTCCCGATACATCGAAAATTATGCAAAGATAGTTGAGCCTCTCTATCGCCTCGTTCGTAAGGAACGAAAGTTTTCTATCACCAAGAATGATATTGCTGTCATGAATACTCTCAAACAAGCTCTAGCTAGTGATTGCATGCTCTATCATTTCAATCCGAATCTTAAAACTCGATTAGCAGTTGATGCTTCTCACCTCGCTGTCGGTGGAATTCTTTTACAGTATCACGAAGAAAGTAAAGGTTGGAAACCTGTCAACTTCTTCGGACAAAAATTGAAACCATATCAGATCAACTATACGGTCAGCGAAAAAGAATGCTTAGCTATCGTAGTAGGAATAGAAAGAAACCGTCAATATCTTGAAGGTATTGAGTTCGAGATCCTAACTGATCACCATGCTCTATGCCAGCTTCCTTTGACTAAGTTCAAGAATGGACGTATTGAAAGATGGTCCATTATGCTTTCTGCATTCAGATACACGGTGGTTTACCATGAAGGTAAAACACACCCAGCCGATTGCCTGAGTCGCAATCCGAACGAATGGTCTCACCGTAAAGGAGAGCCGGATACTACCCTGAAGGATGAATTGTTCACAGCCTATATTACTTTAGATTATCCTGTAGTAGATAGACAACTCAAAAATGCTAAGTTAGACAATGCGAAACCTCTCATTAGCCTTAGTTCAATCGAACATGAAGAATTCTCAGCATTCAAAGAGCGTCAAGCTCGTCATCCTCTCTACTCTAAAATCATCAAGATTCTAGCTGAACAAAATCCTTCACGGATGTTCCGGAAATTCTCGAAAAGATATGTGCTTTGCGAAGGTCTATTGTATCGCAAACCAACGCTCAAACGACCATATTATCGTCTAATGGTTGATCTCAATTCTCTCAAACGAATTTTTGAATCGGAACATGGTGATCCACTCGGTGGACACTTTGGTTTCGATAAGACGTATTTCAATATCTCTCGCAAGTATGATCACCCAAAACTTGTCGATTACATCAAAAAGATGACCGCATCATGTCTCAAGTGTGTTACTGGTAAGCATAACACACATCCCGAATTCATGAGACAGATGAAACCGATCGGGAAAATGCCGATGCAAATCGTAGAACTGGACGTTATGGGTCCGATACCGATCTCTCTCAAACAAAATCAGTACATCGTTGTTATGGTTGACTCGCTAACACGTTTCGTATTTGCAAAAGCCATAAGAAATCAACGATCTGCTAATATCATCAAGTTTCTTGATGAAACTTTTCAACAGTTTGGCTACCCAGAAATAGTACAGACAGATCAAGGTAGAAATTTTGTTGGTGATGAAGTTGAAAGCTACTTCACCGAACAAAATGTGAAACATCAAGTTTCTACTCCCTATCACCCTCAATCTCAAGGTGTAGTTGAAAGAGCAAATAGTATCATTGGAACTCAGCTCAGAATAGCTCTGCAAGGAAAGAATATTAGAATCTGGGATACATTATTAGCCTCTGTTCTATTCTCGATCAATAATTCAGCGAATCGAACTACTGGATTCTCTCCCGCCTCTCTAATGTTCGGCAATCATCCTCGAAAGCCAAAAGATTCTTCCTTTCCTTCTCTCTCACAGGTCGATAACGTTACCGAAATGAGACATAAAGCTCATGAAAACTTGGTAGCATTTCAGCTCAAATATGTCCAAACTGGAATCAATCCAGCCAGTCCGATAGTTCCAGGGAAAATTGTCTTCATTAGACAACATCTAATTGATGCTGGAAAGAAATTTTCCAAAAGGTTTAAAGGACCACTCTTAGTGCTCTCAAGAAATGGTGCAGTTCTTACTGTCCTCGATTTCGTTCATCGAAACCGAAAATTCACGGTTAACATTGCTCAATGCAAATTATATCGTGGTGAACTTTCTCCAGCGATGTCAGCAGCCATCAGAGAGAACTTTCCATCCTCTACTGATGCTCTTCCATCAAGGAAGAGGAAAGAGAAAGAATCACATAACTTTTCCGCATCTCAAGAGAAGATTGATTCTTCTCCAAATACTCCATCAAGGAGCCGGAAACAATTTTCTTCAGAATCAGATTCCTTTTCCGATTCTAATGTGAATGAAAGAGACTTCAGTTTTGACCATCTAGATGATCAAGCTGAAGAACTGAGTTCTTCACTAAGTGAGTGTGAATTTTACAGTTCGTCATCATCATCAAGTGATGACCAATTAGATGAACCAATTGTTCCAGTCAATAAGCCAGTAATTAGATCGAAAAAACAAGCTAGAAAGTCAGAAAGGACAAATTCCAAAGCTATCAAAGCTTTGCCTCCCCTAAAGGAAAGATCGAGAACATCGAAAATATGTCCTGATAAACCAGCAAATCAGAATACAGCATGCGAACTCATGAAGAGTTTGAACTTGGATAGAGTTGATAAACAACTTCAACCACCGCATAAAGCAGAGAAAAATAACGATTCTCATCAAGAGAATTCAACTCTGAATCATGTTTCACCATCGCATGATATCGATAATGAGACATCAAGTCTCACCACAGAGCCAATAGCTTCTCGCGTTAAACGAAGATCGGATCGCACATTCCGAATCCCACCTCCTTTCTTGTATTCATTTCTGATTCTCGATGGATCAACTCATGATCAGATACATTTTGAATCTTCTTTGTCCATCTCAACGGAAAACAACTCAGTTGTTTTCACGCCCTCATCAGATGAACATCACACAGATAGCTCTACTCTTTCTATCTCTCGCTTCATTTCCGTTTCCCTAAAACATCAAGCTTTGGGAAACATCACTAATTGTCTTTCTCATCTCTTGCGTTCTTGTCAGAACGATTCCTCTCTATCAGAAGCTTACTGCCTCTATTCAGAACTTGACCATAAAGGTCAAGAAGTCCAAAAATCATTTGGTGATCTTTATGATCACTGGGAAAACCATAGCCTAAGGCATCAAGCTTTAGCTAATAGTGTAGACCTTTGGCCAGAGAGAATATTTCCATATCCTCTTCCTTCACAGAACAGTGTTGAAGATCACGACACTTCATGTGTCGGATTTCATCATCTTCGGCTCTCAGTATATAAAGCCACTGAGTTCCATAGGCTTGGCCATTCTCTTTCCGTTGATCGGTCTGAACACTTCCTCCTTTCTCTTGTCTTAAACCTTTATGGTTTAACTTACTTTCCATTAAGGAAAGCTTTGCACACATCTATCTTTCAATCCTTTGCTTTAAATCTTCATGATTTAAGCTACTTTCCATTAAGAAAAGCTTTAGATTCATCAAGAATCTCTCATTCTTTGGCTTGCTCTTTTCAATCTCCAACTCTTTCTGAGTTAATTCTTCTTACTTCCTGTAAGAATCTGTGGCTATTCTCTAACTTCTCAGAGTTAGATCAAATCATTTTGTGTGAAAGTTTGTGCCTTTATCATCATTGTGCTGGACACCTTATCATCAATAATTGTGATCATTTTTCATCACTTTCATCACCTTCATCTGCTCATCAAGAGCTATACAATTCTGTATTCATCAAGAACACTAAAGTGACCACTTTACGTGGTGTGTATAATCATCAAAATTTCACCTCCTATCAAAGAAGGTATTTGTTCGCCCGTGTTGGACGGTATAATCGTGTTGTGCTTACTAATATCAATTGTCTCAGTTCATTTTCATCTTTTCCTGAGATCGTATATACGAAAACGAGCCTACAGAAATCATCAAGAGTTCAGCTCCAGCCGCCAATTTCCGGTAAGCGATTTCTCAAGCGATTTGTCATCAATCGCAACAGTTTGAAACCTCTCTTCTCTGTTGAAAACTCAGTTTTCAACATCATAAAAAATTGGGTAGCAGCAGTTCTTTATGAACCTGGCTGTTTTGAGACATT
>QZCP01000834.1:172529-207972 GCA_003956705.1 Brevipalpus yothersi
GAGCACATTCAAATCATCAAGATTTGATCATTTTTCACCCACTTCCTGTGAGCATCTTTTCACCCTTTTCGGGTTACTTGGGGAAGTTTCAAGCCACCAATTCATCAATCTCATCTCTCCTCATCAAGAGAAGATCATCATTCTCTGTGATTTCCGTGAGAAAAAACTCAAAAACTTTGGTTTCCGCATCAAGCGGAAGTTGCTTCTGAAATCATCAAGATTTCAACCTGGTGGACTTGTTGATCAAGTTTTGGTGCTTCTATTGAATAATAATCAATATTACTCATTTCCTCATCATTTTTTCTCATCAATAAAATCGCTCAAAAACCTTGTTTCATCAAAAATATCATCAAGATATTTTTCAGCATTTTGCCCCATATTCTTCGGCTCTCATCTAACCATTTGTTGTAGTTCATCTCTTCACTTTCTTCACGAAAGTAAGGTAATTACTGCGGTCTCTCGATCATTTGCCATTGTCAGAGATTGCTTCTCTGAGGTATTCGAGTTCATCAAGAACTTTTCCATAGGGAGACTAAGTTTTCTTATACTTAGCGTCATTTTGCGTAACATCAGCCGCATCATTTCATCATCTCGTCCATCTCACTCCTCTCACTCAGTGGAGGTTGATCCACCGAATTCAATCTGTTCCTACTTCATCTCTGAAGAATCATACTCAGTATTAATTCGAGAACTAATTGATATCCGTTCATCACTCCGAAACATCATTGTGCAAGCATCTCTTTCATCCGCTCGCATCAACTCTCTCATCATGTCAAGCCAATCATCAGTCGATTTGAGCCATCAAGGCTCCGACATTTCATTCTCTGACCTAATAAAATTAAGACTCAGACGTTCTCTCCGTCAATCATGCTTCCGCATGCTACCAAACTTCGATTTCCATGGCTTCGGTGAAAAAGATATTGCCTCTATGGCAATGCTCGTCAACGATAGAAGATTTCTATGTGGACTTTGTGTTCACTATGTTCGTGGGTTCAACAGTTGCGTAAACTGTGAAACACCGTATTGTACGGCCTGTATTCAGCTCCTAACCCAATTCAAAACTAAGTTACCATTCATTGGTAACCTCATCAATACTGGAGATTTCATCTGCATCACTTGTCTGCCTGATCGGCGATATGGAACCTCAGGTCCACCTCCTGCAGAATATCTCTCAATATATGAGAATGCCAAATTTAATTGCCTTCATGAGCATTGTGTAGCATCATGCAAAATCGATGAGCTTGAAGCTCATGTATCATCCTGCCAACGAGGAAAAATCATGGATCCTCCTGATTTTGGTCTTGTCCTCGCTCGTACTCAAGACATCCCTGAGTTCGAACAATGTATCTACGATGCTAAGGCTTACTATGATCGATGTAATGCCTCTCCAGCTCCTTCTCCAGTACCCCAAAGTGGTATCACACCGTCTCTGCCACCAATTCCGGTAATGTTGAACCGAGAACAATCAGACTATCTTGCATCAAATGATCAACATTTGCTCCCAGTCCAAGCACCTTCTCATCAAGAGAAAAATGTTAATGCTTCCATTGCCTGTGACTGGACCGAAGAAGAAAGAAGACGTCTTGATGACGTTTCCGATCCTCCTCTTTCAGTTAGTTCTACTGATGATCGTCTAGCCGAAGAAGCTCGACGAAAACAAAATGAAGAACTTCTTCGGCTTGCTCAAAGTTCTGATTCAGAAGGACCCGCACCTAATCAAGCTCCATATACTGAAGCTCGAACTCGCTTCAATGAATTCTATGATCGCCACCGACCATTTTCTGATGATTCTGGTGCCAATTCATGTCCATCAACTGCAAACAGTTCTCCAAATCATTCTCTCCAGGTTGATCCTGGTAGACCAGCCATTGCCTCTCAATCCACTGCCTCAAGTTCTCAAGCTGTAGCTCATCAAGAGCCTCAAGCCAGCTCAAGTCAGGAACCAGTCGAGTTACCTGCATACTATGATGACCCTAAGGTCACTACTGGTATTTGGCCTCCTCAAATCTATTATCCTAAGCCTCCTAAGGAGATACAAGAAGCCCGAGAAAATGTTCAGCGACAATATCTTCATGATATTAAAAAGTATCTGGTTGATGGAACTCTTCCTGCTCCAGGTACATGGACATATGCTCCATCGTACACTGAGATGAAAAGACAGCAAGAAGCTGCCATGGCGAACTTCAAGATTCCCAAAATTCCTCCATCAGCAACTGTCACCTCAGCATCCGCATCACATTCTCATCCTCCCGCTGAATCTCCAGAATCTTCTCGTCCCTCATCAAGAGCATCAAGCTCTTCATCCGAATCATCTCCTGCTCCTATTCGAGTTCCCCAACAAGTGAGAACTCATCGACATCAGGAATACCCTGACAATCGAGCTCCTAATCTCGAGAATAAAAGAAGAATCATTCTCCCTATTCATCACATCACTCTCCAGATCCGTGATCTTCTTAATGAAGAGCAGCGAAGAAATCTCGAAAGTCTCTATCGAGAACTCAGAATCGATTCTACTTACCACACGAACAGAGAATGTCCTAACGTTAATCGCAAAGCTGTTCGTGAACGTGTGGATAGTTGGACTACTCGTCCATCAGCCCCTACTCCTAAATTCCCAAACTGGATGGAAGAGTTGATCTCTTCGAAAACCGATAAACGGTTCCCTGTCAATTCTGTGATATCCTTCCACGTCGAATGTATCTTATTAAAAGATGCATGGCGTGAGGAAGGCATTGAAAGAGCTGTTTGGCTCTCCATTCAAAAGTTCGATATGGAAACCATATACGAAACATTCATCCGGTACAAGAATACCGACATCATCCGCGACTATCATGAATTTCATGGCATTAATTGGTATGATATTCGACATGGCATTACTGCTAAGGCAGTAATGAAACAAGTAATCGAATATTTCGGTACTGCTCGAGCCATCGTTGCCTTCAGTCCTGAACGACAACTTCGTTCTCTCGGTTTCTCTAACCAACAAGTCCGTATCTTGGCTCCAAAATTAGTCGACATCAGTCAATTCTATTCTCCTTATAGGGGATTCTCATCCATCAGCCATCGATGCCTTGTTCATCTCATCTCTAAAGGAACCATCAAGTTTCCTTCTCCTCATCCTCCAACTTTTTCGGCACGCCTCGCTCTCAAATTGTACTTCCTCTCTCGTGATAAAATCGAAATGTGCCATGAACAATGGACTCCAAATGCTTGGGTATCCAAGCTTATGGCTCTTCACTTCCAGAACAATCAAGAATGGCCTGAAGATCTACTCAAGTCATGCTACCTAAGCCAGTATAATTATCTCCCTGAATGGGACAATTGCCGTGGTATGGTACGACCAGAATTCTGGGGTGGACATCATCCTAATCCGGACCTGTCTATCGACCCCGATATGCGCACTGAAATCACCATCATCGAACCTGAAGATCCTGAAGATGCCTTCATGTTCTGGCGCTCTAGTAAACCTCTCCCTAACATCGATTGGGATGAAGCTTGTGGCCGCAATAAGCCAAAAGAAGATCAGCAAGATCCCTCTCAAGTTCCAGTGTCAAGCACTGACAATTCTGCTCATGAAGAACAGTCTCAATCCGAAAGTCATCATGTTGATCATGGTGCACATATTGTTCCTCAGACTTCTCTCAAAACTCTTATCGAGAAAGTCACACCTGAAAATGCTCAACCCCGGAGTACCCAGCCAGGGAATACTCAGCATCCAAATTCTCCAGTCGATGAATCTCAACCTTCCAATATGGATGTTGGATCATCGAATTATCTCTCGGCCGTCGATTCTATCATCCATCAGCTAGATGAAGCTTCCGAAACTGTAGCTGCTATTGCTGCAGACAATCTCATGGATACATCGAGCACAGCTAATGAATCCAATAATCAAGTTCATGAAGAACTTCGTCAGACCATTCACCGAATGGCTGAAGACTTCCAACATGCTCCTGCTCAGAATACTGATATTCTGATGGATGACTCTCCAGCATTCTCTTCTCTCTCTACAAGGAATCCAAGCCCAACTCATAGTGAATCTGAGCAGCTCTCAGCATCTCAAGGAGTAGCATCTCAAACTCCTCCAGCATCCCAAGATTCCTCATCACGACAGTCGGCATCCCAGTCTGCATCACTGAGTGATCCAGCACCCAAGCCTAAAACTTCTACTCCTGTTAAAAGGACCGCTCGAATGTCCACCTATTTAGGTGCTATGAAGCCTCCGCCCAAGCCTAAAAGTAAAGCCCGTGGTGGAAAACGGGACAGCCTCCTCGCATCAACCTCTTCTCAGCCTGCCTCTGAAGATAGCCCATTTGTCCGGAAGAAGACACGTTCTCAGCTTCCGAAACGTCGCTCACCTAGAACTCTTTCAGCATCATCCTCTTCTTCAACATCATCGAAGAGGTGTTCTGATCAAGAAGCGGGGGTCTGTCAGCAGAATTCCTGACCTCCTCGATGATGTCTCATCATCGGATATAAATAATCAATATTTATATATGTATTCCTTTGTTTAAGAACTCTTTCCCTCTCTTTTCCGATGGTCTACGTGACCACTTTGGTTGGACCAGATGTCCAGAAGATGCCAAGCCATCAAGACTTGACATCTTGGTGTGAAAAGTCGTTTTGGCCAATCAATGGCCTCAGCGCTGGACTCTTGATGAGTCCTTTGCTCTCTCATCTCTTTTTCCCACATCCTCTTCCTCCATCGCCGCTATATAAGGCGAGTTTTGTCCTTTGTTGGACAACAGTGCGTTTGGCTCTTATTTAGTTAAGGCGAACCTCTGCTCAATTTTGCACTCATTAAACTTATAATCAATATAAGTTAGTTTATTTGTTGGCAATCAGTGCCTATCTCAGTCCCTGTTAGGGCATATTGTGAAGCCCTTACAGCCGTTCGTGGCCCGAATAGGCTGTTAAACTGAAAGCCGTATTTTCGATACGAGCTTCACTCGCGTTATAGTTTAGTTCGTGTTGAAATCTCGGTTTTTCTCTCACATTGATTAACGAATTGGTCTCGCATGTGATGTAAAAATGGTTTTCGTTCTACTCCAACATCCCCAAAGTATTCATTTCTATCTAATATTCGCTCAGCAAAACGAGCTATGACCAGTTGACCTATCTGAGACTTGCAACCTTTTTTATCTTGATATTACAAAAAGATCTGGAACCTGTTCAATCTTCACCGATTGGCTTTGATTGTGACCTTTCTTTTTAATTTTAAATATTATTTGATTGCGAATCATAACCAATTTCATTTAAAAAGGAGGGTTTTGATTATGCATTCGAGAGAATCCGATGGAAAGATTGGTTTGAAATCGTTTGCATTCATTATTATTTATTATTCATTCTGGAAATATGTGATCAATTCAGTGATTGGACAATGGCAGATAGTAGTGCAATAAATATACTGAGAATTTGATTAAGACCATGCATGGTATATTTATTTTCAGGGAGAATTGTAAAGTGGTCATCATGAACGGAGGCTAAATCGAAACATGATTGGCTTTTCAGATACAGTCAACACATCATTCCGAACTTTAATTCCTTCCGGGTTCTCAACACTGATGACGAAATGTTTCACAATATAAGCTACAAGAATTTTCGACTCGACCAGTGCAAGCTTCCAGCCGATACATTTTCTAGGTCCTCCACCGAAAGGTATATAGCCACCAGGAGGAATTTTGGCTCGATTTTCGGGTGTAAAACGATCGGGATCAAAGACTTCTGGTGAAGGATAGATGGTCTCATCTCGATGAACAGCAGATATTGAAATGAACACCAGGGTGTCTTTTGGAATATCAAAGTCATCTAGTACGATACTATGTTCGATTTGGCGTGATGCCATGGCTAGTGGTGGTCTCAGTCTTAAGCTCTCCGAAATACATTGATCTAGATACTTGAAGCTATCCAAATACTGAATCGTTATATCTTGGCTGCTGTCAAAATTGTACAGTTCTTCATACAACTTTTCTTGAGTATGTGGATTACTGGCTAAGTGAAATAGAGTCCATTTCACAGCATTCGCAGTGGTTTCATAGCTTGCAAATATAATCATCACAGTTTCAATCAAAATCTCATCATAACTCAGAAATGGCTCTCTTGATTGATTCATGAACTGATCCACCATAAGAGCGAGAAATGGTTTTCTCTGCTTCTTACCAGTATCAGAATACGAATCTGAGACATCATTTTTCATGCGAGCTTTGATCACTTCATCGATTGGAGATTTACAATCTTCAAGAAGATTTCTTTTTCCTCTCAATAAGAGACGAATATCATTGAAAATATCAATCCATAGGTATGGCTTCCCAATACGATCAACCTGAAAAATTAACCATTCTTTGAGTTTACTTTGAATGATCTTCTTACCAGACCAATTCAAACTTTTTTCCAAGCAAATTGAAGTGTCCAGAGCGAGTGACAATGAGTCGTCAATGATAATATCATGAAAATCAACGCTTCTATCACCTTTCAGTTTGATTTCCTCGATCAAGCTTTCAGCATGCTGAACAACAGTAGGTACAAATGATTGAATAACATCAAGTGAAAACGATGGATTAATGATGGTTCTTCTGCTCTTCCACCTTCGACCTGCCATACTTATGAGATTTTAATACTTGCTACAAGCTTTTCTTATGCACCAGCCTCTATCTAGAAATGAAGTTTTGCCTAGAATGATCTGAAGAAACAGGACATTTAGTTCCAATCATGAATACCACTGAAATTTTCAGCTCACATGGGCTGGTTTTGACTTGAAAACCATGATCACTGGATAATAGCTTGCCCATACCGTTAACCATCCGAATTTTTTGAACTGTGACTGATGAAATTTTTCTGGAGAATCTGTAAATTGAAGAAATTCAGCTAATTTTGGCTATCAACGGAATAGAACACTATCGAAAATTGTTGGACTTACTTCTTATTGCCGAAAAGTGATAAAAATCTTTGATAATCGGAGGAGAATTCATTTTTGGAAAAGTACTCAATTTGCTGGACCACTTCACATAGTCGATAACTTTTTTTACCAAAAAAACGACGACTACAAAAAAAGCTGTACCCAATAAAATAGTTCCAAAACTCTCCATCTCTGCTGTTGGCTTAGTAGGAGCAGACTAACAGTGAATATTGGTGAACCGTTGAGAATAAATTTTCCATAAGAATTCTGGGTGAGAATCGTACAGAGGTATAGAAGGAAAAGTCTCCCGCCAAAACTTGAATTATGTTTCACTATGGAATTCCACTGCCAATAGAAGTAATGCCCAAAAGAGATAGATTATGAAAAAATGGTGGGAAATAACTAGACAGTGATGTGATCTGGAATGATATCTGAGTTTTAAGTCGTTGAGAAACCATTGGAAAGTTCAGCATTCCAACGCTAATGAGGGATGGGAAATCATAAAATTCATACAATGAAGGAAATTTCTGACACTTAACAACATTAAAATACGATTAAAAAGTTTCAAAAATTGGGAAAAAAATCAGTAATCACTGAATAAGATGAATTGAAGCCTAGATGAATCATTACTTCTTTTTGATGATCTTTACAGTAATTTTGCCTCTTCTCAACATATTTCTCTGGAAACTAGACAAGGCTAGTCATGGCATCCCTTCTAGCCAATCTCTTTGAAAAAAAAATCCTCAGGACTTGAGAGTCCTTGATTCTGCATTCTGCATAGGAATTCCTACAGGCCCAGATGACAACCATTCGGCTGGTCATGGTTTATCTTTGAAATCTTCCAATAATATGTGCTGGTTTTGATTTAAAAACTGCAATCATTGGATAATGCATGTATATTAAGCCAACTTGACTTTATTTTCTTGATCTCATCTCAACGAAATTTCACCATAAAGCACAATATTCAATCATAAGTTCAACAGTTTTCGAATATTTTGGCTGGGCTTCTCAACAAAGATGTAGAAAAATATTGAAGCTAAGTAAACAATGAAAAATGCACCACAAAAAATGCTCAAAACTGAGAATACATCAGGAGCCGATGATATCTGAATTGAATTTGTAACAGTAGTTAAAACAGGTCCATGAATCAAGTAAAGAGAATAGGATAGCTTACTGATGTGAACAAGAAAAGGGTAAGTTCTGAATGATAACTTATAATCGATAAAGCTACTTTGGGGGTGAAAAATGAATATTAGCAGTGAAAGAATAAGTCCTACAATAATCGGGCAAACGGTAATAAGCAAAGAGTAGGTAAAATAATTGTGCATATTAATTATTACTGCTGGAATGAGAGAATAAAAAGTAATAATCAGTGCTGAAGTCATCAGAACAATTTTTTTCTGCAGATGATGCGATGTTGCTTGGATTTTGGGTAGAAAATATGCAAAAATAACACCCATCATTGCTGGACATAGCCATGTAATCGTTTGGAAGTAGAAATTTTGGTAAAAAGAGCGCCAGTTACTAGGATAAAAAGAGAGGAAAAAGTTTTTTTTGGAATTAAATTCATCATTAGAACAAAATTTGGGTTCTACCTCTCATGTCCCAGAATGTTTTCAGCACTTTTGAAGTTCCCTTTTAGTCCAAGAGAATATTGCAGCTGTAGCTCCTCAAAGATTTGAAGAGATGTAACAAATTCATTAATGATGAACAGTATTACAGTGGTTAATCCAACAAGAGGAGACCTGAAAACGAATCAATGTATTATAATACCATGTTTAATTGACTGATGCATTACTAGGATCAAATCACACCTGAGCAAGAGCCAAACAATGAATGAGCTTAATACATGTAGTTGAAACGTCACAGACATGGACCAGAACATGGGTTGACACTGAAAGGGACGAAAATTATTCAGGTTTGAATAATCTCTGGAATTTCAGAACACGGCTTACCATATCATCGAATGGTAGATAATTGTAAGTGTAAAAGAACAATGCTGGATAAAATTTTGAACATTGACTTCTATCGATGGAAGCGGGTCCAAAGATCAGCGTGGATCCGAGGCCGGACTTGCTGGCAAAAGTATTTTGGGTTAATATTGCAAAATAATACGATGGAGAAAGTCGAATGAAGGCTTTGAAAATTGATCTGAATGAATTGAAATTCTGATCGTTGCTAGAATTGATCAAAAAGCCAGTCAGAAAGAAGAACACTGCCATGATTGAGCGAAGAAACATCCAAAATTCGGGTGCCATTGGGAGTGAATCCAGCAAAATCTCAGGATTCAATGATAATAATGGCATAAGATCGAGTCCAGTATGAATCAGGACCAATATGATTGCACACAAGCCTCTTATGTAATGAATGATTAGAATGTCATTTTTTGATACATTTTCGCCACTTAATGATCTTAAACCTTCTGAGATCAAGAAACTTGTGAAAAATGATATTTTATGGTCAGTAGAATTTTCTTTGATCAGTCTATTGATTGTTTGTTTCATGAATCGCTCGTAAATTGTACTCAAAATTCCAAGACTCAATAGAATGATGCAAATATAATAGAAAGCAGCTGTTGTCTCTGTGGACTCATATTCTTCTTTGCAGCTAATTTCGATAATATGAGATGAACTTGATAGTTTGAGAAAGAAAAACTTCTCCAAGAATATCTTGAGATACTTGGAATCTTCCGCATTACATGAACTTGGGACACATACCCCTGTATAATGGCTCAAAGAATGTTCAGAAGTCAGTTGTGTATTCCATTCGACCCTACAATATTTACCAGGAAAATTTGAAGGAGGACCGTTATCCAAGCTTACCGGAATGCTGGTTGATTCACATTGTGCCTGATTTCCATGCCAATCGAGATTACCATTCCTTATTCCAGGAGCAGGCTTTGCAAAAGAGTCTATGAAGGATAACAGAGAAATATCATACCGATTTGTCCATAGTCTTTTGATGATGAATTGAAGATGAATGGCACATGAACTCAATGAAGAGCTCTGATTGACATTTGAAAAATCGTTATTGGAAACTTGATTGAAAATTGTCCCATTAAAATCAGTGTTTGATGATGTGTCCAATGAAAGTAACGAAATTTTATAATTCAAATAGAGAGATTGAGCGAATCTCTCTTCTTCGATCCAAGGTAGAAGTCTGTTCAAAAAAGGCAACTTTCTTCGCTTACAATAAATTTGGCTGATTATGAGTAATGAAACAAGGATTGAGAACTTAATTTGAGTCTTGAAAAATTTCATTCTGAACAAGTTAAAATAAAGTGGAGAGATTTGATAACTGTTTCGTATGTTAACAATTCAAGTTCAAATTGAGAATCGAATGTGGAGTCCAATCTCAGGGGAATGTCTCAAATTTTCAATTCGTCTGGTGAATTTCAGATTAACTGGTGGAGAGACATGCATTGCCAGAAGGCTCAAAGATGGAGCATAGTTTCTAGTTATTGCCTATGGCTTTAGATTTTCCCCAAGAGTGAGAATACATTCTCACGTATTCTTGAAAAATTGTTTATCATTCAAGTTCTAGTCATGCTAGTCTTCATTTCAAACCATAAAAGTTCGAATTGAACTTGAACTAATATTAGGTTGGTAAATGTGTCCACTATTTGAATAAATGATTTTTCCAATTTCCTTTTCCAAAGCTCATTCACCAGTAGCGAGGCACGCCTCATGAGTAAAAAGAAAGAGAGAGAGAGAGAGAGAGAGAGAGAGAGAGAGAGGCTCTACTCACTTTTTCAAGCAGTTTGTAGGACGAGAAACTATCTAGTCTTAACTATTCTTGCTAGGATTCACAGTTTGAATCATTGCCTTTCAAATTGGGTACTTGATAAGACCATCTGTTCACTTGCTTTGGCTGGTAATAAGATTGAAAATCTGACGAAGCTTTGTGAAAATTTTTTCAATGGGGCTTTAAAGTGAGACCCTGTATAAAAATTAACCTCTCTCTCTCTCTCTCTCTCTCTCTCTCTCTCTCTCTCTCTCTCTCTCTCTCTCTCTCTCTCTCTCTTCTCTTCTCTCTCTCTCTCTCTCTCTCTCTCTCTCTCTCTCTCTCTCCTATATGCTCTAGGTATAGTTCATCATTGGAAAAACTGTAGTCAACTGTGCAAACATTGAATATTTTCATTCGGCACCAGATTTCACTCCTTTTATCTTTGACAAAATCTGAATATCTTATACAGAGACCACATCTACTTGAAGTCTGTATAGTGGACTATGCCATAAAAATCTCGGATAATGAGATGGCGATTGGCGATTGTGTCTGGGTGAGAAAAGAGAGAGCATCTTTCCTTAAGCTAACTATTCTATTCTTGTGATAATGAATGAGAAATGCGAACATATGTGTAAGGGAATTTTATCAAAAATTCATTTTCATAATACAAGTAAATACGAGTAAGATGTGAGATTATAATTATAATTCGAGGAGAAAGGATTTGTTGTTGAACAAGAAGTTTTCAGATCGACTTTTGAGTCCATCTTCAAATGGTTTTCTTGTCTCTAGTAAAATAAATAAAAATTTATTCCATCTAGACAGAAAATTTGGCATATCAGGAAGCTACTAATGGCCATAGAAGTATTTTTTTAAATTACTAGAGGAGCGATTGGATGCCAAGGTAAAAAATGAAGATGCAACAGATTTTATTGACCAGAAAGGAGGGGAAAAAATAATTGAAAAAACAGATATTGATGTTAACGTGTAGACTGTTAGCTATCATTGTATATTATTCAATCACGACCACCGAAAATTGATTGCAATTGGAGCCTTGAATTGGCATTCAACGGCATTAGGACAGAGCTTGAGGGCTCGAGTGATAATGGTGTTTGTCTTACTTCTGAATACCAATCTTTTTCCTCAATCTGTTTCTCATTTAATCTCTTCTATTGCCTGTTGTCTATGCAAACGATGGCATTTGAAAACATCCAAAGGTTGCAATCATGAACTTTTGAGGAGGAAATTTTCCACTCAAAAAAGTAATGTTATCAATTATTATTGTTATTGAGATCAAAATTGAAAGAAGGTAAATACTTTAAATGGCAATATTATGGCAACCAAACCAAAGAATACAACTTACAATCATGAAAAAAGTTACAATGATATGAAACTCTGGAAATGTTCAGAAAAGAAAGTAAAAATAATCAGATGAGTATATCAGATCAATTGGATTCGCTTCATCAATGTCAACTGACAGACTAGTCTGAAGTCTAACCAAATCAACTGATTGCAATCGTTTACTCCAAACTATTAATAGGACTTTTTCTCACCTTGAAATGTATTGCCGCCATCTTTACCTGGACACACTTTTTATATTCTTCATACTGAGCAACATACTTCAAAATAACAAGAAAAACTTGTTAAAGGAAAAAACTTTTTTTCACTTGAGGCAAAGTTTGCCTTCTTGATTCAGTAGTTTAATGATTGCTGTGTTTTGACCAAAAACATTTGATCTCTCTGTAAGTGAACAGGTTTCGATGACTGATAAACTTTCTGAAGTTATTTTTTTTCTTATTTCAGTGGATAATTTTCCACAGCATTTCAGGGGCAGATACAAAGTGTGGAACTTTGGAACTTTCATCAGATTTCCAACATGTTCATTTAAGATGATTGTCTTTGACCAGTGATTGTGGTTATCAATTTACGTGTGATCATGAAGGTTTACAATATTATTCCACTGTTTCCAATTGTGCTGTGCACTTTTGGAATCGGATTAACACTACAAAGTGAATCAAAGAAAATTTATGAAATCTCCAAACATCGAGCCGATGAAGTGCGTGAAAGAATTGGTGATGTGTTTTGGAATTATGTGAAAGTTAATGATTTACAGCATTTGCAAATATCGCAAGAATGTTATCAAAATCTTAAATCAGCAACTTTGAAAGCCAATGAAAAATGGGGAAAAGAATGTGAGTAATTTGATTCATATTTTCAGAAAAATCCAAAATCAATCTAAAAAACTTGGAAAAAAATAGTATGTTTTTCAGTCTATTTCTCAACATATTTCAATTATTCACATAAAATAATTTACTCTAATTTTAATTGTAATCCGACTGATTATTTTTTATTATGTTTTCCCGCAATTTTTATCCACTTCAAACATGTGATCAAAAATGTCAACAGTTGATTAAAGCTCATGTTGATCATATCCGACACAATTATTGTTTCACAATTGTAATTTTATGTGTTAATTTTGTTTGTGTTCTCTTCACTTTTGGACACTAGTGCAATCTTTTGCAGGACAATTTCCGAAAAATTTTCACCTTGGCACTCTTGGTGACTTTGGTGAATATGATCAGTGTTATGAATCAAAATTGCCAATCAAAACACGCTACTGTATGGCATACCTTTTACCGGGAGATGAGCTACTCGAGGTGGAAAAAAGTGTCAAGAAAGTAGATTCATTTGATCGAACTGAATTATCACCTCAGATGGCCGCATATCTCAGTATTGGACTATGTGTACCGGAAACATGTTCATCAAAAGATATAAGTATGATCCTTGATCATGGTAAGTAATCATTCATGCATACACGACATACACATGTACTCAAGATGTATTCAAGACAGCAATTTATCAGATTTTTTTAAACCATCTTTTCAGCTCTTAACCATTCTTCCAAATGGTTTCAAGCCAGAGAATGTCGATGTGATGAAGACAATTTTCATCTGCAAAATCTGACCAATCTTCAAATTACTGCTATGTGAGTTGCCACACTTTTCGTTGACAAGTTGAACAATCAATGATAATGATTTAAATTCCAATCAGATTATTCACAATCATACTAGTCTTTTTGGTCTCATGGGCTGGCTTAGAGGATATTCGAAGGATGATAAGTGGCTCAAAAGCATCAGTTCCGAGTCTATTATATACATGTTTCTCACCGAAAAACAATCTTATCGAACTGTTTTCCAGTTCAAATGAATTGAGATGGCGAAGAGTTGATCAATTGCGTCTGTTATCCTATCAGATTGTACTTTGGATGCACATCATATTTTGGCCAATCCTATCTGGACCTCCGATATTGGGTGAGTTGGGCATCATAATTGATATCAGTATTTACCCTACATCTAATGTGTATTCTTATGGCCACTCAATTCTATGGATAAAGACAAAACGCAGTCCGCTAAAGAATCATGTAAAAGCATTTGGATCCAGCCGTTCATCAACACTTACTACTTTGAAGGTCTCTTGTGTTTAGGGTAAGAAATAAATTGGTAAATACTTCGAATAGCAATGATCATTAATGATTCTTATCTTGATTTTTATTTTGTTAGAGGCATATCGTCAGCGATCACAATAAGGGGTAAAACAACCAGAAATACAAGGCTTATTGATTACTTTAAAATGATTTTATTAAGATTTTTTTCGTGAGTACATCAAACTCCACTAGTAAGCTATTTTTTTATGACTAAATTTGTATTATTTCATGCCCATAGCACTTTACCTCTCGTGATTGCCACAGTATTTTTTGAGCTTTCAGCATCATTATTCTACAGAGGACTAGGCTTATTTGCTCTTCGAGAAACGCCAACTGAAGCTTGTAGTGCCAGTTTTTTGTATCATATTCTACTAATTAAGAGTGTCAAAGGTCAAGAGACAATGGTAAACTTTGAATAGCTTTCTCTTATGTACCACTATGACTGGAACATTAAGACTTTTCTATAACTATTCCAACATCTATTCTACAGTGTGCACCACATCTCTGGTCAATTTCAGCAGAATTTCATCTCTATGTCTTAGCATGCCTGCTCATGTATCTTTATCACCGTAATCCAACTTTTGGTAAGGTAATAATGTATCTCACTTCAATTGGTGGACTTGCTTATACGGTGTCAGTATTCTATCGTCTCAACATTACCGCATCATTTTTTGTCCATCCCTACAAGCTGAGGTTAGTGAATATTGAATCAGCCACAATCAATATTGAGTATCGTTCTTTTCATCAATAGTGATGGATATGATTTCACCCTTGGTCATTATATAACAACATCAACTCACCTTTGGATGTATGTTTTCGGTGTCATTCTGGTGATCCTCATGAGTGAAAGATTTGATCAAAAAATCAGCCATGTAAGAAAAACTCTTGATTTGCTTTTTGATTGCTAATTTGATGATGTTTTCTCTTCTCTCTAGAAATGGCAACGATTTTTCATTCAACTTTCCAAGCTACTCCTCATCATATGTTCATTTTCCTCTGTGATATTCAATGTTTTCAAAGTAGAACCAACTCCTCTCACAACCGCCGTATATGTAGCAATAGTGTATTTAACTTATGCTTTCTTCTGTGTATGGACCATTTTTTCCTCTGCTGACGAAGCTCGTGTAGTTATTTTTGCCAAAAATCCTGAGAAAATCTCAAATTCTTCCGATATGAATGCTAACACTCAAATGCCTACACAAGCTAATAACTCCCAAGGATATGATCTACTCCAAGTTCTCTTGAAATTATCCAGAGTGGCCTACTTCCCATCAACAATGGTCATTCTTGCATTCTATTCAGCTGTAAGGAAGCCTATTGATGGCACTAGCTTCGAGCAAGTGAGTTTATTCTGTGTTTTGAAGGAAGTTGATACGAGAAGCTCCATGGAGATAATTTTTCATGAACTTCCATGGATTTCGAATATTTTATTCACCTCGATAATTTATTTTTCTTTTCCTTCTTAGATATGCAATGACTTGATGATGTATGTATGTATCTATGCAACAGCACCCATTTTTCATATTCTCATCTCTGGTCCATCGGTAAAACTTTTACAAATCATCAGAGGAAGCCGAAAAAAGGAAAAAGGAAAGCTTGAATAAGAAGCTCACCGAAAGGAGAATCCAATAATCTGTGATTTACGTGATTGTCAACGTACAGTCAGCTATTTTCTGATCTTTAAGCATCCTACTTATTAGCAATAACCAGGATTTCTCTATTTATTGGACTGAAATCGATATAATTCGATGAAAAAATGTAGTATTCAGTGATTATTTATATGAATATCGTCGTGCGATTTTTATCTATTCTTTTACAAGTGAATCAAGTGATCTCATCTCTTATTTGCAAGAAAAACGGCTTTGCCTACTGATTGCTCACTGATCGCCTGATCGATAATGTATCTACACTTTTAATTTATCCTGTTATTCGTTATGAGTTAATCCCCGAAGTTTCTGATTTACACTTGCCAACCTTAGTAAGCTGTTAGAGAATTACATTGTAACTCGAAAAAATTTGTTGACTTGCCATATTGCTCATTAAAATGAGCTTGTTCCTTGCAGCTATTCGTACATCTCAATCATTAGGACTATCATTTATATGAGCTGAAAACTGTTTAAACATCAACATGTATACACCATTAATTTAATGGAAATTGGTTGGCTCGACACACGTTGGATTCATACAAACATGATTCAATAACTATTAGGTGATTACATGAGGAGACCTTGGAGGAGGCAAGTTTATACAGTTAATCACAACAATTTTTACTGATGGATTCTGATACTTGACGATAGTAGCAAATTGAAGCTTCCATAACATTATTTTTTGATTTTTTGTTGCAAAATTTGCTTGGTAAACGCTAAAATCAAGAGAAATCGTTTGGAATCGGTTCCATTTTTTCGAAATAACTGAATCATCAATCAACTGATGTAAATTGTAATCACTGATAAGAATATTGTTTCTACTGCTATTGATTCACGATCGGATTCGCAACATTGGCATCAATCAGTTATCAAAATGAGTGTCTTGTTAAAAAAATTTGCCAAATTAGTGATTAAGTTTCGAAATTGCTGTATTCAATTGAGCTGTACTTGCCCGACTATTGGCTTTTCAATTTTCTATCCGTTTTGCGTTGTAAATTAAGAATGGTAGACAAATGATAAACATGAAAATAAATTATTTGATTGTATCAAATGCACTTTCTCCCTGCACATTCAAATTACAATGAAACATATTGGTACAGTCATTTCAGAATCAAATTTTTCATTAACATCATTAACAGTTAGATCATTTTCTTATTATTTCGCTCAGATATAAATTGTTCATTCTATTTGATTGAAGATCAATCGTTGAGCAAGAATGTAATGAAAATTTTTCTTTTCCTGGTTGCTGCTTTGGAATTGGATTCAAACGAAAATCAGCTCATCATGATGAGCTATATACATTTTACCAATTTCTTTTGAATTTAACACTTTTTATCGGTAAGATGCATATTTTTCTCGCAAAGATGTTAATTCTTCTTCAATTGTGAGATCTTCTTCCCGCTTAGGATCACATTTGACAGCAATATCGAGAGCTTTGATTGCCTACAAAGCATAGAAGTACGAGATTACCAATGAAAAAAGAGGCTATTCAGTTCTGCCACATTGGTTGTCATTTTATCATGATAGCATCAGCATAAGCGATCAAAATTCAGTATGCAAATTGCAATTTAGAACTTACCTCATGATAATTTTTCATACCAATGTGAGCTTTGGCCATCCAGAAGTGAGTAACTTTCGTATTTGGTTCAAGTTTATCTGCTTCAGCAAGCTTTTCCAGAGCATCCTGATATGTGGCTTCTGGTGGCTTGGTGAATATGATTGCAGCCAATTTGCGTTCGATCCATGTTAATTTAGCCACTTCAATACACAATCGGCCGAATGCCAGATACACACCAGCATCGGTGGTACCAAGTCTAATTGCTTCTTCCAGATGATGATACACCTCATTACCACGTTGAATACGCTCTCGCTGGCCAACGAAGTAGCTTAATTTTCCTGATATATATGCAGCATAGGCATGATGAATTGGCTTCTCAGCATCCAGTTCCAAAGCTTTTTTGATATACTTTTCAGCTTCCAGAAAATAATTTTTCTCCTCCTCTTTATGGCCCTTAACGGCAGCTAAACACGCTAATCGATACAAATTACGAGCAAGACGCCACAATATTTCGGTATTTTCGGAACCATTGAAACGTTCATATCCTTCCATTATCTTTGCTAACACCTCAGTTTTGTCCATGTTTATATCATCAACTTCTCGATCAATTTCCAACAACCACTCATCGTATGTAGGTAATGTTGTGTCCTGGGACGATCTTGATTCGATGGCCACTTCCGGCATCTCTGCATCAGGATGCTGATCAGTATGTTGAGATGTTTCTTGAACGGAAGCTGTAGCAGAAGACATCATTGAACGGTCAACACTAATGACTTTCTTCACACACAAGATGAGGATCACAGCATAAATTGGTGTCTGTGAAAAGTGAAGAACAATATTTCAAATACACTTTCCCAGCACACTGTGGTAAACCTTGCAGAATGATAACCTTTGACCACAAGCACACTCTTATCGGGAAAACAAATCACTGAATATGTCAAAGATTAGCACTTCGAAATATCAGATCAACAATCAAATAGATTGTTGATGTATCAAGCAAAACAGCATGTATCAAGCAAGTGATAAGCCTCAAGTATCAAAGTATACATCAACTGGTTTTGAACCAGTTTGCAAGAGTTAATATAGTTAATATAAATAATTACAATTTAAAGAGAGAGAGAGAGAGAGAGAGAGAGAGAGAGAGAGAGAGAGAGAGAGAGATAAATTGTTTGATTACTGCTTACCATCGATAGTAGTGGCTGGATTAAATCCGAATATGTTGGGATCAAAATTTGGCAAAGATGTGGAAGAAAGAAGGGATGAACATGGGGATTCAGATGATGATGAATGTCCAGGAGGTTGAGGTGTTTGTGGAGATGCCATCAAATATTGTGAGAAGGATAACATTGGAATGTCACCACCATCAATTCCATGTAGTTGAACGTGGGATAGAGCTGTTGCATCATCTTTACTTGCGAACACATTGATGATGATCAATGAAAGTAGGAATTTTATCAAGTGTTTATGGCTCATTCAGGGAAAACATATTTTTTTAAATTTTTATTACACTCGGAAACGCATTCCAATCAAACGCTTCAGCCAAAGAATCAGTATGAGCTTTGTGGGGGGTAAATTTTTCTTGAACAGTATGACAAATTGTTCTATTGTTATGAGAAAATTTCGTTACATGAGCTGAGTGACGATTGATCATCATTTGGCACCTCAAAGGCGACATACATCAACTCTCAAATTCTGAGCTAGACAAAGGAATTACTATCTTACATCGACTATTGGTGAACAGCTGGATGATTGGGAATTCCAAGATGATCAGATCTCATTAGGCCGAAAAAAAGTCAGATGAACGATGTCGAAAGTATATCTCAATGGGCTTATTTGGTAGAGGAAGAGAATCAAATCTGATCGGCTCGACGTTCTCTGGATGAACTGGTAATAATTCGAAATTTTTGACGATATGAGCAACGAAAAGCTTGATCACAGTTAGAGCTCCTATTTTTCCAACACACGACCGAGGACCGATTCCAAATGGAATGTATGATCCTTGTGGAATTTTTGCCTCATTCTCTGGAAGAAATCGATCAGGATCAAACGTTTCTGGAGATGGGAAAACATCTTCATCCCGCTGGATTATGAAAACAGCAATCAAAATCAGAGCATCTTTGGGAAGCACACAGCCGTCCAAAGCCAATTCCTCTTCAACAATCCTACTCATGAATCCACCAGATGGATATAAGCGGAGAGTTTCCTTAATACATTGATCTAGATAAGTGAATGAATTGATTTCCGAAAGTGTAACATTCGGATCACCATCCTGGAAAGTTATCAGCTCTCGATACAATTTTTTTTGAATTTGAGGATGATTCGCGAGACAAAACAATGTCCACATAATTGCTGAGGCTGTACCTTCCATACTATTGATCATAGTTGCCAGCATTTCATCACAAATTTTGGATATATTGACATCATCACCATTTTTTTGTGATTGATTGAAAGAGTCAATCAAGTGGGCGAGAAAAGGTTGAGGTACATTATTGTTGCGGTCATGAAATGTACTCTTGCCACTATAAAAGATCTTATTATGTTGGGTCGATTCGATCAAATCGGACATCAAAGACATCATGGTATTATAATCATTTTGTTGACCTCTCAGAGTCAAAAAGAGTCGATTAATTCGTTGAAACCACAGAAGAGGATATCCGGTACGATTTGTTTGAGAATCTATCCAGTTTTTGAGTTTCTTTTTGAGTATTGATTTGCCGAACCATTGTGAACTTTCATCGAGACCGAACGATGTTTCCAAAATATTCATGAGAACATGGTCCCGAATTATCGATTGAATTGCTACCCGATTTTTTCTCGATCCTACCTCAGACACCAACAGTTGAGCATATTTTACGGTATTTGGAATCATTGTTCGAACAATTTCCGCTCTGAAAGGCTTTATCATCATTTTTCGTCTAACTTTCCATTCTTTACCGGCCAAATTACTCAAATTTTGGATTCTATCGAAAGCAATTTGTGCTGGAAAACCACGATCTTGACTCTTTGAATTACTGAGAAAAAACTTCCGAAAGAGAAGACCAATATTATCAATCATCTTTGCTTACAAATTTCCTAAACCTTACGAATGATGCCTTTGCTATGTCCCCTTTTGTCACAAAAATGGCTGCATAAACACCCGAACTAATCGAAAACCAGCCAAGATCATTGAATAACGATCTATCATATTTTGATGGTAGATCTGGTTGGGTGAGAAATTAAATATTAATAAATAAATAAGTAAATAAATAATAATGAACAAGTTAACAGAGGATTAAATTAGATTCTGAATTACGAGAAATGAATTCTGTCTATTTACACAATACTACTTACACCTGCTGCGTAAGAACCAGAATAAATCGGTCAAATCCTTTGAGCCCCCTTTGCGTCTAGGAAGTGATGATAATCGGGCTACCCATCGTAGATGGTTAATTATTCTGAAAAAATAGCCTAATATACACACTGAGAAAGCGAAAAGAGCCACACTGAGAGGAATGCTTGAATGGATCATCTTCTCAAGAATACAATTTTTGTTGGAACCAAAATTTACCAAGAAATTGAAGAATAAATTTTTTGAGATTTTTTTGAGAAATTGAGAAAAATAGCTAATTATACTAAACTTCGCTACCACTTGATGACACAACTAGGGTGGAGATCGATTCACTGATCACATGCAAATAATATTTTTTTTTTTACTATAAATAACAATTTAACTACTTAATCATACGAGAGGCCAGCTAGATCAGAGTGAATTTGGAGTTGTGTCCAGGTTGAGACGATCACAGCTCTCTACGTACTGGATAGCACGAAGCGCGTTCTCTCTCTCTCTCTCTCTCTCTCTCTGGCCTCTAGCGATGGAAGAAAGTGTAAGAAAAAGAGAAAGAGAAAGAGATTTCGAAATGCTCAAATGACTTTTTATTGGTTTGCTGCAGTAATAGCACACAGATATAGATGTAGAAGATAGGAAATGTTTTTGAAACTTCTTGATGTTGAGACACTTCAGGATCTAATGGCTTATCGATCCAGTATTCTGGGGCAAACAAGAGGTATGCTCATGGTCATTTTTGCAGGAAATAGCATCAGCATTTGAAACTCATGGTCAATCAAAGTAAGCCAAATGATTGTATCAATTCGTAGAGTAAACTTTACTGTCGATTTGAACAGGAGTAAAAATCGCTCTGATGAAATTTCTGGACTAAGATGAAAATTTGAGCATGTTTTGTAGCCTGATGAACATTTTAAATATAATTTGAGAATCAAAAGCCTTCCATGAATGACAGAAAGCTGTAAATCAAAACAAAATGACAGTAAATAAGAGTTGAAATTTGAATTGAAATAAGAGGTTGGAATTAACTGGGAGGATCAATTGAAACCATAGAAAAATGAAAAATTTATTTTCATCATCATTTTATTTTTATTCGTTCAGATTCGAGGGAACTTCATCCAATAAAATGATCAAAACTTAAAGCTATACTCGCACGATGAACTTTTATCGGGGAAAGATCATGAAGAATAGACAATTGGTTGAGGAACAGTTCAATTTGTGGGGTCAACGCTGAGACTAATGAAGAATATTCATTCGTATGAAAATCAAAATGTAAATTACTGAATGTATTAACAGTTCAATCAATGACCAAATAACTTTTCCAGATGAAAAATCCATTCCTCGAATCACAATGTCCACAACTGCATCACCGCCTGCTGGAGAAGGTATTATGTGAGGCAATAAGTTACCATAGTAAGGTAACGACTCTTGTGGCCACAAAATGTGTCCAATTGAAAAGCCTGAAATGACGAGGCCAAAATTAGCCAACAGAATGGCCGTTATGTTTGGAACCAATTCAACCAGAATGTGAGTTACCAGAACAGAGTTTATAGTCATTATGGAAACTATGATCAATGGGAATATGTTATCATTCCTCTTGTTCACCAGATCTGCCAAAGGAATGGTGATAAAGTAAGTCAAATATGAGATGATGAGAGATATCAAAATATTCCATATTAAGTTGTTTTCGAAAACCAATAGCAAGTTTCCTTCCAATAGTGGAGCTGTTTTTATTGGAAACTAGGGCTTCTCCTAATAGTAAAAGTGATCCTGTGAATGTTATATGGACGATCACACGCCAAACTATTTCATGATATGCTTTCCGATAGAAATTATCATTTACCGGTATCTCAGTTGGCTGGAGGTGCATTTGAATTATTGTACTTTAATTTTGACAGGCAATAGTTTATGCTGTGATAATCATTCTGTGTGTAACGGAAATTAGTCTTGATTGTGTGAAATAAGAATGGATATGATTATCTTCAGGAAACTGGTGAAATGGTTTTTACCCATTCAATAAACATCTAATGATGAACGATTGGACATTGTTTCATGATGGAACTCTTCTGTTCAATGACCCTTGAATTAGTCTTAGCGTTCTCATTTCTAACAGAGCCTGGAACTGATTGCTTGAGGGTACACTATCAACCATCAGTTCATTCAATTTTTTTGACCCAAAACATTATCACGGTTATGGGTAGGCATAGTTGAGCTATTCGATTGCTTCATTTTTTTCTGTGGTTAATCTTTCCGTTCAAAACAAAAATTCTTTCACAATTCATATGATGAGAATTTTTCTCACGATTCTTTTGGTCGTCCAAAAATGATAATTAATATTTTTCGATGATTATTTTATTGACGAAATCTTTTTGAAAATCCAAAATAAAGATTGCTCAATACTTTAGCATCCATTCATGGTAGCTATCCCTTTTATTTTCGTTTACAAACAAACAAAATCTAACAATACTGACAGATCTCAGTTTCAAACTGATTTTTTTCATTCGTTAATTTTGCTAATTTTTATTGATAAGTAAGTGGACGAATGTGAATATGATGATACATGGCATAATTGATGATCATTTACATCAGATGACCATGTAAATATTGGAATCATTATGGACGCAGATATGTTTATCATTGTTATGCTTTCATTGTGTCTTGCATTAGTTGCATTCCTAATTGTAATGTGCTTATCTTTTCTCTCAAAACATTGTAAGTAGATGCCTAACTTAACGTAATCAATATGATTGATTGATTTTATGTTTTCGATTTATTCTAGCTAGTTCTAGTAAAAAATTTGGTAGACACTCAAGAACTGCAAGTTCCGGAAGTAAGTCTTCACTCAATAAAGGTCGATCAAGATCTATTTCATCGAATTATGTTCTCATGTCCGGACGAACTTCACAATCCGATAGTTCACAGGCCCAGCCATTGAATATGAGCAAATTTATTAGTGTACAGCAAAAACAAGAGGGCTTCGAAGAGGAAAAAAGAGAGGAAAAAGAAAGTGATACCCAAGGAACATAAAACATTTCACCTTTACAGATTCACCTATTAATGCTGTTTTGGATCACATGTGTTTGTACAAATAGTTGACATCATATCAAATGAACAGTTAGTTTTCCTGTTGAATTGTTGTGACTTTTTGGTTGATGCCTGTAAAGATCAGAATCATGAAGTAGGAGAGAGACTAGACTACTATAAAAACTTCGTGAAGATCTATTCTATTCAAAGACTTGGCCATTATCATCGAGTATTTCACGATTTTTATTTTGGTCATACCGTGAAGTCATCGAGTGCTTGGATCAGCATTTTTAGCGAAAATTCTCGCTATGAAACAATGAAAAACTCGAAAATATAATGACCAAATCATGATTTATTCTTGACAAATGAAGAATAGAAATAGTTTCTCAATTCAAAAATCTCTCTTGTAACTGTACCATGAATGTTGATATTCGTCTGGGAATTTTTGGGACATGAGTGACGAAAGTTTTTTTATGATAAATCATAAATTATGTTCTTTTAGTAGTGAGCGGTGAGAATTATTTCTCGAGTTATTGTCAGCGATCTAAAACAAATGGAATCGGAAGCTATACTCAAGGAGTTGGTGAAAATTGTCTCAATACCTTTGATTATATTTATTCTAGTGAAAACAGTGAATTATTTAAATTATTTGAGCAGATTTCGAGGTTTACCGACTTTGGATACTCATATTTTACTTGGTGACCTACCAAAATGGTGGAAAAATGGAGGTCAGTATATTTCTACTCTTCAAAATCTCTTGTCCAATTCATTGATACTCAATTAATGATCTACAATCGAATGGAAAATTCTCTCCAGATGATGAATTCTGTGAAAAAATCTTGAGCAAACAAAGAGCAAGAGGATGGTTTATCGCTTGGATTATATTCTATCCGATTCTTGTTGTCTTCTCAGCAGATAAATCAAGAGTGAGTCCCTTAAGAAATTGTTATTTTTGAAGGTTCATTTTAAATTCTGACGGTCAATTGTTTTGATAGAAAATTTTGGGTAACAAAAAGTTTCTCGATCGCGGCTGGCCATCCAGAGCACTTGCTGATGGCCGGAAAAATTTGATCAGTTTAGCTGATTCAGATTGGTATGAGAGACGCAATATCGTATCACCCTCTTATTCCCTGTCAGTTATACAAAGTTTCATTCCAACAATAGTTGAACAGTTAACAGAATTGATGAAAAGTTTGCTGGAAAGTGATGGTAAATTGGTTCCCATTCAACCAATATTACAGCGTCATGTGTTGTTGATATCGCTTGAAACTTCCATCGGACTAAAGGGAAGAGTTGATGATAACGATCGAAAACTCATCAATCAAGCTCTTGAACGATTTCTTCACTCCCAATATGATCGAACGAATAAAGTTCATCGATGGAATGGTTTCATGAATTGGATATTCGATTTAATCACCGGTAATGACAATGGATCATCGAGCTTACAAAAGTGTGGACTTGAAATTTTGTCGAGAAGACTTCAAGATTTTGGAGTAGATTCAAATGGAAATGGAAAAATATTCACAGATTTCAAGAACAGAAGGCAACAAGCCTTCATGGATCATATGATCACCATGCTAACAGATTCGAAAAATTCTCGACGTAAACTGACAATAGAAGATGTGCTCGATGAACTGATAGCAATTATGGCCTCAAGTTATGAGAGTATTGTGACAGCAAGCCAATGGATACTCCATTGTCTTGCATGTAATCCGAAAGTTCAGGAAAAACTATTCGAATCTCTGGCAAACTTCAACGAGAATGATCTCAATATGACAATTACTTTTGTCAATCAATTCATCTATCTTGACCAGTGTATTAAGGAGACTTTAAGACTTAGAAGTCCATTATTTGCAATGTTTCGCTCAATCAATGAGGACACACAAATCGAAGATGAATACACAATACCTCAAGGAACGTTATCTTTGATTTTTCTCTACTTTGTCCATCGGGATCCGAAAGTGTATCCAAGCCCAGAACTTTATGATCCAGATAGATTTTCACCAGAAAATGCCCCGAAAATTCCTGCTCATGCTTATGTGCCTTTTGGAGATGGACCAAGACGATGCATTGGTGAAAAATTAGCTTATTTAGAATTGAAATTGATAGTAGCAACGATTGTAAAGAAATTTAGAGTATTCACAAATGATCAAGATGTCAGAGTAAAAATAGGCTTAGCTTCTCATCCAGTGAGACCCATAATGCTCCAGTTTATTGATAGATGTCAAACTGATTAATGATTTGAGGATAAGATTTCTGGATCATCCATTCATGTCTGCAATCCTGTGAACCAGTAATTCTACTGATCTTGATTTTCTGATTTCAGGGCTTTCATCGATTATTTATTTATTTTTCCTCCAAATTATGGATTATTATTATTATTTATTAAAATTTCAAAATTTCTGTACCATGAACGATCATATAATGATGATATCAGTCTTGATGTAATTGAGTGGTATAATGATTGAAAAAAATGGAATTTTGGAGAATGGTGTTGGAAGTTATCTAGCGTTGCGTTTGTCAACTGGAAGTTTTGAAAGGTGAAATGAATGTAATGCTAACGGATTCAATGCCAGATCAAGTGCCCAAAATTTAGGCTCCATCATTGCCTCCCTCTTAGTTTGGCTTGTTTATTCACATATTGGTAATAAGAATCAAGATTTTTGATGCTGATGTCTTTCAAATGAGTTGAGCTAGGGTATTTCAGCGAAGCAGCTGATATTTTGATCGTATCTCGGACATGGTTGCTTTCCTGTGTCCAGTATGATAGTTAAATTATTAGGTCAGAGGGTTCTACCTGAGTAGCGATATACAATAATCGATAGTAATAAAACAGCTCAGAATATGCCTAATCATTACATCATATGCTTTGAGTTTGAGATCACCTCTTTCCATATTAATAAGAGGATATGCAGGATCTCATCATTGGGAAACTGATAATGAATGATAATTGCCATTCTCTAGTCTGAAGACTACATTGATGATGATTGGTTCGAAAATGCAGAAATAAATGTATATCCAACTCTAATCATATGGAGAGTTCGAAAATGAGGGCCGGATGTCACAATGGATCGAATGAATAACATCTGATGATGAATGATATTCGATGATTTTCTGAGCAGTTTTGATTCTTGTTTACTAGTTCCGTGGAATTTGTGAAACTGAATCATTTTCGGTGGAAAGAGATGCTCATATATGAATTCAGAGATTAAACAGATAAAAACCATAAGACCTATCGAGAATAAATATTATAATCACTCGACTAGGTGGATACTTTCTTCGTATTAGAATGTTTTTTTTCCTTTCTGATACCCTCTTCCGATCTTGATGTTCCAGAAGCCCGGAATCCTGTATCACGACCCCATACTGAAAACTCGACCGGCGAATTGGAAACACCAAATAAATTCGATTGTGTTAATGAAGAGGTGGAAGATTCAATCACTGAGCTTTGGGGAGCTGACGGTTGAAATGAAAATTGATGGAAATATGATTAGTTGAGAATTTCAAGTTATTAGCTCGTAGCAGATACCTCTGATGCACATGCCTTTGGAAAATTTCCGGAATGCAAATATGAACAGAATGACAATCAGGATAAGGGCAATAAGCCAAGAGATCAGTTGTGAATATGATGGGGACTCGCCCGAGTTTGTTAAATGTGCTAAATTGAATCGGACAACACTATTTTTAATTATTTCATTATCTATTTCGAGAAATAGATCAACTTTTCCAGCTAGCCAATTCGCTAGTATGCTTTCAGGAGGCCGAAAAATTACTTCATGATCTTGGGTGGAAACAGGCTTGATCTTATTTTCATCTGGGGCCAAGATATGAACTTTCATGAACGTATTCGTTAGACGTACACCTTTGACATTTATCTCAAGTGCACCATTATTTTCAGTAATATTCCTTAAAGATATGCACTTCTTGAATGGCTCTTGAGATTTACTTCGAAGACATTTCTCACCATCCCATGAACAATATTCACCATTACGAAAAACAGACAAACGGCAACCATAACAATCGTTCATCAGGAAGCATGTTGTGATGAAATGAGATTGAAATATGAAAGTGTCGTTTGGACCAGATGAATTCCTGAAGGCAACATGAACACCCAATTCTTTAAGGAACACAAAAGGAAAGCATTTATAGAATGGGGAAAAGCTTTCTGAGCATACAGCAGTATGAGATCCATTCCTTCCATCTTGAACATTGCAGCCAGTCACAATATGTGCTGAATAGGGGATGTCAGGAATGATTAGATACCATCTTTTTTGATAAATGACGGTGAACATTAACGCTTGCAACTTATATGGGTATCGTATCATGATGGAATGCAGAAAATCTTTTTGGCTCAATAAAGGTTTGAATTCTAGCGAGTGAGTCAGATTGAGTGGATATGATTCACTCTTTTTCCTAGCGGCTCCAATTATTTCTGATACTGAGTAAACGTAAATCTGTATCTGCTTGCTCTTTTCGTCCTGAATCAGGATAAATTTCCGATCTGTACATGGTTGAAAACAACTTTGAAAAGTCCCTTTTAGCCGATTCTTTGGTAATTTTATTGATATTCTTCCTGTTAATTCGGTATCTGATTTGAGAGAAGAAATGCCAAAATTTTTAGTTAGAAAGATAATCCATAACCAATGTACCTTTGTAGATAAACTCTGAATTATCATCCTTTTGGATTAGGAATAGAATCATGGATGAATTAGTTACTGAAACTACGTCTAACGGTCTCCATCCATAAATGTCTCGCAATTCAATCCCATTTACAAAAATTTTTGAATTAAAAATCACCCAACACATCCTACGTGAAGTTAGTAGCACATGCACCTCTTGACTACCGAAATTTCCAGGACATCTTCTCTCCTCTGTCCTATTGGATGTGTGAGATTTAACATAGTATAGCACTTTTTGGCTCTGCCATAGTGACCAGAAATAGGAATCTCCTTCTTTTTCCATTACTAAGCCTTGAAAACGATCGGGGGCTCTGAAGCTTCCTGGACCGAATTCTGGACAGCTTTCGATTCGAGTTAAGCTAGTAGGTCGAAAGAAATAACAATTGCCATCTGAGTAAATGAACAGGCCTAAATCACCACATTCCTCGAATGCAAAGCCTCTGAGACTACCAAAAAAGCCGAATAATATCAAAGATCCTTCAATGAACACTGGAGCTCCCTCAACCATGTTCTGACTGAATAGCTTTGGTCAAAAATCAAAAATTGAATAAATGGCTTCGGTGAGCTAAGAGTAAATTAATATCTAAGAATATTGATTCCACCTGAAACAATTGAGATGATTTTGATTTTGATTATGAGATCAATCCAAAATACTATCCGATGAACACATCATTAGTGATAATTACAGAGTTGTCATTTCAGCTGAATGCTTTACCTCACAAGATGGCTTGATTGGATCCCAAATATTACATGTACTTCAGTGCTCTTATCGGTAAAACCATGATCAAAAACTTCAGCGGTATACATTCAATCCATCAAATATTCACGATATCCCAACAATGTAAATGAAAGATAGCTGTTGGTAAAGTCTCATCTGACCATATCTACGAGCCAGGAATCTTCAACTTTGAAACAATAATTTACCCCTAATAGACGTATTATATCAATAGAGATTGAGGGGGAAAATAAAGTTAGGGGTAATTAATATCATTCTTGATATTTTAACCCACCTTGAGTGTGAAAATTACAATGGGTGTAATTTTGAACAATATACAGCAAACATTCAACAGTTTCTGCAGGTCTGCACCCCAGGCACATTCAAGATTCTTGAGCGTAAATATCAATTAGCTCATTTATGAATATTGGACATTAGTTTGCATTCTCATTCGCTCTTGCTCAAATTTTCTTGCAAAAAAATCACTCTTTTTGTTAATTTTCCTGCTTGAATGATGCACAATTAATGGGTATCATCGATACTTGATTTGATGTTTTTCTTATCATTGCTATAATTCTAGTAAGCTTCAATTGACAACTCCACAATTATTGACTCATTTCGCTGGGGTTTTGTACCTCATCCGATGGAATTAATCGCTTAATCGATGAATGAATGACGGATAAACTGATTGATGGTTCGAAGAGCGAATTTTGTATTCTTTCTTTCAGCATTTCTATGAGCCTGCTAACTTCCTCAAATTGTCATGCTCTAGTGTTAGATTCTTTATCAGTTATCAATTTTTTTCTCGTGATGAACAGCATTTCTCACTCAGCAGAGCTATCTGAATTTATATGGAACAGTAATGAAACGACGATCTGGTGAGAAGAGACTTTTAAGTCTACCTTTATCTTTTGGAAGTTTTATCACTCATGAATAAAACTGGGTCTATATGCTAATACGGATTGGGATGAAGCTCTCATCCATGGGAGAAAAGATAATTGAACTGAGTCTGAGGAAATCATCGATTTACATGGGGAGTGATTCAATTTAATGTACGAGGAAGATAGCTCTTAGGCATCACGACGAAAATCTTTCTCTCTTGAAATGTACACGAGAATGAGTAATTCTGATCCATGATTTGGGACTTAGAGCCTGGTTGAGGTAGGGAAAATGAGGCTATGGATTTGAGTTGATTGTTTCACTGAGGAAACAGGGAGATCAATTGGCGAACTTTGTCAAGCTGTATTGAGAGAACATCAGAATCAGAAAAACATACAGTTACAGTAGTTCAAAATGTCCAGCTTTGATTTTTCAACACATTCCTATGACTCTCAGACAATTTTCCACCTCCGATAGCAGTCAGAAGGACAAGTACTACAACAATCAGCAAGAAAACAGACATGATAAAGGGATCAGAGGAAAATATGGTTGCTCTCGGGGTGAGCCTTACAAATTAAGTCGAACAACATCATTTTCGATTATTTCATTTTCTATGTCAAGAAAACGATGGAGTCGAATTTACAAGCTGTCTATAGAGTGGCTCAAGAATTGCTTCATTTTCTTGAATGAAGATGTGCTTGGTCTTATCTGGGTGTCAACATATTAACTCTCCTTAAAATGTTCATCAGGTCTACTCTACGCATCTCAAATGTCCCATTATTTCCCTATCCTCTTCAGAGATATGAATTTCCTGAATGGCACTTGGGATTTAGTTAGTATGCATTTCTCACAATCGTTTATCCGGAAATATGTTTCGGAAAAATGAGATTCGAATTTGAAAGTAGTGTTTGGACCAGCTGAATCCTTGAAGACAGTTTGAGTATTCAGAAATTAGAGGTGTGAGAAGGGAAAAAATGCATAGAATGGGAAGAAGCTATCTGATAATACAGCAGTACTGGTCCATTTTTTCATCTTGAGCGACGCGGTCAATGAAGATAGGGAGCGGATATATAATCAGATTGATTTGATATATGTATGATCTGTCTTCTTGTTCAGCGGTTCTGATTATTCCCGGTACTGAGTAAAAATAAATCTGTATCTGGTTACTTTCCTTCAAATCCAGAGAATACAAAACATATCTCAGATGGAGTTATGAATGTCAATGTCATGCAGACATCAAATTTCCCTGAGTACTCCTCATCTTCCATTTTATTCTATTCTATCGGATTTATAAGGCATGACGTATTATGCCACTTTTAATCCGACAACCATCGTGGATGTGGAATCCTACTTAGTATCATCACTTGACTGGGTGGATGCTTTCTTCGCATTAGAGTATTCTTTTTCTCTCTTGATCGTTTCTTCCAGTGTTGATGTTCGAGATGCTCTTAACCCTGTATCACGACCCCATACTGAAAACTCGACCGGTGATTTGGAAACACCAAGTAAATTCGATTGTGTTGTTGACGAGGTGGAAGATTCAATCGTTGAGCTTTGAGGAGCTGATGGGTAGATTGAAATTTGATAAGATTAGTTGAAACTGTCAATTTTATAACCATCAACAATTACCTCCAATATGTTGGGAAAATTTTCGAAATGCAAATATAAGCAGAAGAATGATCAGAATTAGAACGATGAGCCAAGAGATCAGTTGTGAATCTGAGGGTGATTCGCTTGTGTTCCTTAAATTGAGTCGAACCAAGCTATTTTCGATTAGTTCATTATCTATCTCCAGAAACAGATCAATTTCTCCAGCTATCCAATCTGCTAGTATACTTTCAGGAGGCCGAAAGATTACCTCATGATCCTGGATAGAGTCATTTTCGATTTTATCTTCTCCAGCAGTCAACAGGTGTACTTTCATCCCACTGTTCGTTAGACGTACACCTTTGACATTCACTTCGAGGGCACCTTTATTCTCATTCATGTTCCTTAGAGATATGCATTTCTTGAATGGATTTTGAGATTCACTTAAAGAACATTTCTCACCATCCCATGAACAATATTGACGAGTACGAAAAACAGCCAAATGACAACCATAACAATCGTTCATCAGGAAGCATGTTGCGACAAAATGAGATTGAAATATGAAAGTCTTGTTTGGACTAGATGAACCAATTAAAACTGTGTGAACCCCCAGTCTATTGAAATGTACGAAGGGAAAAATTCCATAGGATGGAGAGAAGCTTTCTGAGCACACCGCAGTACGAGATCCATTTCTTCCATCTTGAACATTGCAGCCAGTCACATTATGAGCTGAATAGAGGATGTCAGGAACGATCAGATACCATCTCTTTCCATCTACGAGGATCAACATAAATGCTCGTAGCATGTATGGATATAGTATTATGATGGAATGCTTGCTATCCTTAGGTTTTAAGAGAGATTTGAATTCTAGCGAGTGAGTCAGATGGAGTGGATAGGATGTATTCCCTTGTTCAACAGCTTTGATTATTCTCGGTATGGAGTAAACATAAATCTGTATCTGCTTGCTAGCTTCGTTCTGTATCAGGATGACACTCTCATTTTTACATGTTTGAAAGCTTCTAATAAAAACACCTTTAGTCCATGGTAGTTCTATTGTGATGGTTCCTGATTTGGAGGTGTCTAATGTGAAAGAAATGATTATGATACATGTATCTCTAGTCATATCATTCATAGTCAATGTACCGTTGTTGGTGTAAAAGAATTCCAAAGACTTCCTCCCATTAATTAGGATTAAAAACATGGATGATTCAGCATCTGATACTTGGTCTATGACTCTTGATCTATCAACATTCTCCAATTTAAAGCCATTGAGAAAAGTTTCATTTCCAACAACTGCAACGCATAGCACGGATAAAGTTAACCTTACACTCACATTGGCAACACCAAAATCTCCTGGACAACTCTTCTCTTGTATTTTTTGTGATTTGTGGGGCTTGACATAATAAACCACTTTTCCCTGCTGTCTATATGACCAGAAGTAAGAACTTTCTCCTTTTTCCATTACAAAGCCTTGATAACGATTGGAGGGTTTGAAGCCTCCTGGATCAAATCCTGGACAGCTTTCTATTCCAGTCAAGTTATTAGGTCGAAAAAAATAACAATTGCCATCCGAATAAAAGAACAAACCATATTGACCACATTCGTCGAATGCGAAGCCTTCAAGAGTACCGAATAAGTTGAAAAAGATCAGGAACAGTCTCTTAATATTATCATGAGCATACCAACGCATCGGAATCAACATTATAAACTAATCATCCAAGCTGCCATATCTTATCCTAAAGGATACACTTCATGAATTTTGAGCTCCAATCAGTCAAAATAAATTATCATATTCTGGGATGAGTAAATATTGTGAGACCGGTTTGAACTGGTCTTCAGCAAGATGTAGGTCCGGAGATCCACGACTACAGTAATAAAATAAATGAGCAATAAAAGTATGCACCGTGGAAGCAGGGAAAAAACATTAGCGAGAAAACAGAAAATTTTCCAAATAGGCCAACTTTACTGACCAGTCTCCGCGCTAGCTAGGTATAAATTTGGGTCACCGGGATTGCGGAGACCACTGTTAGATCTAACCGACTACAGCTTGTATCAGACTACAATTTTGTTCTATCGAATAAAAGATTTGTGCTACCGTCATTTGCTCTCTTCACAATATGAACAGCTTGATAGATGAATTCTTTTCTCTGGCTGAATAAACACCCAACTCATAACTCATACATTCACTCAATGTTCATGTCCACTCAGATAAGTATCAGGAAAACTATTTGTAATGGTGGATCAATTTGGGTAAAATTGAATGGAAATTATAGAATCCATGGAAATCTAATGATAATACATGTATTATTGTTGCAAAATCTCCATAAATTATACCGCCAAATAAATTCATTTTAAAATCTTGAAATACTTCGAAAGTGATGAGATTCTGGTGATTCTGAGTTGGAGAAGAAATATTCATCGTTCCTCACCCAAATGTGGACGCTTTCCTATTGCTCTTGACTAGTCGTCTGAAAATATCTGGATAACGACAGAAATCGAAAATTGCTCTGTCGTGCCCATTAGTCAGGTAGAACTATCTTCAATAAATATTATCATAAAACTGAGGGAAAGGAACATGAGAAGCCGAAAAAAGGAATGAAATAGGCTAGATAGATTTTATGGTGATAATCAGATGTATGAAGATAGGTGGCCCATGGAAGAAATAAATAGCTGATCACATTGATGCACTGTAGTATTCGAATCTCTTTGGTTCCATCATAGACCATCTCTCAGCTGGATTCACTCATTCAAGTTTCAATTTTGGTATCAAAATTTGCAACACAGATGTCTATTGTGATGCGCTGGACTGGATATTTCAACGAAATATTTTGATTTCGTCTGGAACACAATTGATTTCAACACCAACTGTGAGAGTTAATTGGTTGGGCCGAAGATTTTTACTTGAATAACTACGGTATTGAAATGATATTGAAAAAACAATTCATGGAGGACCTTTTCTTACTCACTTCAAGTTCAAAATGCATGAGAACCAATTGCATTCTGGTGTATATGAAGCCATGAAGCAAGCAGGTGGGTACAGATCAAAGAGTAGTAACAAGAGGGTCCACTTAAAGCTGAAATGAATCAGTATCAGAGAATGCCCTATAGAGGCGCTGAAACACCACAATCAAAAGATGGCGCTGTGAGAAGCTCCAGCTGTTTCCGCTAGAGCGAGCACCTATCTGTGGGTTGAATAACGAGACTACTAGCGCTCTCACTTTAGTATGCAGCCTGGGAAATTCTAGGACACAGCCTAACACTAGCGTTGGAACACTAGAGTTGACAAAGTACTGCATAGAAGTGCTCTCTCTCTTTGAGCTACTCTTTGGTACGGATAGAAACAAGCTCTCCATGAAACTGAGGTTATAGTCTGGGAATTTTTCAGATCCCTTCATGAGGTTTTAGATAAGCTTTTTTCTATTCTTCTGAGTGATCTCTCCAACTGCAAGCTCATAAGGGGGTGAATCTCAATGAAGATGAGTAGGAAATAAATAATAATTAATTAATTAATGAGAAGATCAGACCAAGTTTCAGGTGAGGAAAATCAGCATCGATTTCATGGGAATAGAATGAAAGGCTTCGAAAACATTGCTTAGGATTTTGGAATTGGGATAGATGTGATGAGAAATCTAAATTATCTGATAGACATACAGTTTCGGAAAATGAGTTTGGGCTATGTTTTATATCTCGTACGCATCTTCCAGTGAAATCAGTTGACCAAGAAAATCAACTCAGATATGGCATAAAATAGCACTGATTAGGCATATCAGGTGACAGGATTAAGCATATCAGGTGTTAAAGATTAGCAGTTTGTCCATTATCATTGTCATTAGTGAAAACAAATAGTGAATCTAATCTGAATTTTTCGTTCTAATTTTCGAATTGAAAATGCCTCGAGCAATTGATCTGGACACTAGATTGAAAATTATCACAA
>QZCP01000834.1:208597-389379 GCA_003956705.1 Brevipalpus yothersi
AGATTGATGATAATTGTCCTGCTCATAGAGCATCTTTCGTGGGATCATGGTTCGAGAATTGCAATGCACTTCATGGAATCAATCTCACTCTCCTAAAACTTCCCCCTTATTCTCCTGATCTGAATATCATCGAAAACATTTGGGGTGATACTAAGAGAGAGTTACTCTATGATGAAGCTAATCCAAACTCTCCTGATTAAATGTTTGAAATAATTTCTAGAATTTGGGACTCAAAAAATGCAAATTCAAATAATTGTAGACCATTCATCGACTCAATGGATGATCGTCTCGATACTATCATTCACAATGATGGACATGTTACAAGATGGTAGATAAAGTCGTTATCAACTGAATCGAATCTGATAATTCTTGTTTGGAGATATTATCCTTCAAGAGTGCGCAAAAGATATAAAACATAGCCCAAACTCATTTTCCGAAACTGTATAAGTAGTCATTGATGAAGGGCAGTAATCAGACTCTGATCCAATACTGTTGTATCAAAAACAGACTGAAAACTAGTCCATAGACAATTGACGATTGCTGCATCTAACCACATCATTTTGTTAAGGCAATGGAGAGACAGCGCTGTCACAATTGATTCAACCTACCAATTGTATGATTGAAATTTTCAGCTCAACAACCATCAGGGCTGGTAATGAGGATGGGTAAAAAAATAGTAGCTTGCGGGTAGCTTGGGGGTACTTGAAAAATTGATCTTTCTTCTTTTGCTTCCTAAGTTATGTTTCCTGATCACTTTCCTTCATTCTCCTGGAGTCAATACAGACACTCTCTTGCCATCCGAGTGAAAGAACGATTAATGTTGACCACATTGCTCAAATGCGAAGCTGTCGAGTCCACAAAAAAAAGCTGAATAATATCAAATATCTTTGAATGGAGGACAAACCCACCCAACCATAATCAATTGTTAATTGATTTCTCATAATTCTATCAGCAATATGGATTCACCAAGGCCATTAAGTGTTCGTGAGAGAGATCTCCGATGCGTAAATGATCAACTGAGAGTTATGTTCCCATCTATACACACCAAATTAGCAACATTTTGGCTGATAACGAGCGATACCTGTGAGAGATTCGACAATCAGCTGCCCCTCATAGATTCTCGGATGAGATTATTATTGCTCAGGCTGAGATCTTGAGTACATTGTGATCGGGCTATAATCAGGAAGTGACCTCTAATGCTCGTCTCCGTCGGCAGATTAGCTCTCTTCTTCTGCGGAAAGAGGAGAATAAAAACTGTATAGCTGTACTCCGTAGTGAATTAGACCGGCTTTCATTAGTGTATCGAGCAGATTATCATGATCAACTCAATACCATGATCAGAAGATGATTAGCTGATCTAAGAAATGTGATTGATCATGAATATAATGATCGTGGCATTTGATCATTTAATTTTTTATTCTAAAATTCATTATACCATGATTTAATTTTGTGATCGATCAATATGAACAATAACCTATGGGGATCAAAAAATGGAACTCATTCCCAAATCGAATAATATTTTCACTTGTGGATAGAAAATTTGGAATTTTGAGAGTACCAAGAAAACATGCAATAAGTTTGAATCATAGCTTTCACTCCAATCCCAGCGGCCTTGATCAATTTTTTTCGTAGGTTTTTCTTGAGGCGCTCAAAGTAACTTGTGCCGGAGGTTTTGAGCTTTTTTTATCTCATAAATCAGAGAATCGCGGTTTTTGGCTACAAAACCTCTTCGATAAGTTTTTGATTTCAAGTGGGACCAGAAAATCTCGATCGGACGAAGTTGAGGAATGTTTGGAGGATTACATTCCTTTGGAACGTAGCTAACTTCATTGCGTTTCAAGTCTTCGATTACGGATCTCGCATAATGAGATCTTGCAAGATCAGGCTAGAATAAAACAGATGATTTCTCATGCAAATCCATGGAAGGATAAAGTTTTTTAAAGCACTGATTTCTGCACACATGCTGATTTACTGCCCTTGAACTTAGGTGAAAATAGGGTTTCGAATATCCTTCCTCACTGATAGCAATCCACATGAGCAATTTTGGTCAATATTATGCTTTCTGACGGAATCGAATATGATAAGCAACTTTTCCCAATCGTCGATAAGCGAATTTTTTCCCACCGAAAAAATTGTGCCCATTCAAATCGAAGTAAGATTCATCATCAAGTACAAACACGAGATTTGAAGAATGTAACGAAGCTTCCTTAATCTGGTTATCTGTCGTTTTTCTTGGTCAGGAGTCACTTTAGGACAGTTTTTTAGACTTCTTATGATATATCCCATCTCCTTAACTATTCTTTAGCTGTTCTCAGATCATAATTAATTTTCCGACCAATAGCTCGCTAGCCACAGAACACTTTGTTTCCGAGCATACGTTTCACTCCAAAACGTTGATTGCGATCATGTTCGATTTTAGATTTCCCTGAACCAGATTTCCGATTATAACTTTCTCCACTCTTGAACAACTTCATGTACCGAAATGCTGTAGTTTTTGGTGTATCAATTCCTATGAATTCTTTCACAATTTTGATTCTGGTGAGAGAGCTCCGTTTCACATTATATATCCTGGCAAAAACCAATTTTTGGTGACTTTTTTTGAATGTCTCCATTTTGAGATCTAATTGATCAATGTGCTTTAAATTTTTTTTGTGGTTTTTTATCAACCTGTTCTAGACCTTGACCGAGGTTCATCTTTCTGGGTCTCCTCAATCCCGAAAAATTAACCCTTAAGATGAGTTCCATTTTTTGATCCCCATAGGTTACTAAGTGTTTCCCCACCAAAGTTACTCTGTTTGATCAGTTGATAAACACTGCCAAAGTACGGTAATAGAGTTAAATGTTCTGGTTTGATCACCAACGAATAGCCAAAGAGTACAAAGAGTGAACACTCCATGTGAAAGAAAGTGAGTCCTAAACGACCCACTCAGTGGCACTGATGGAGATGTGCACAGGAACTTTGGGATGTGAATCAGCAGGTCAGCACCATCTCCGCAACCCGAATTCAGACAGAAATGTTTTTGGTCCCTCTCTCTATCAAACTTAATCATGTAAGTCTTCCTGGTCATCTCCATCATCAACATGATCATCCAAAGGATGATCAGTTATGACATTGTATGAGATTAATTTTCATGATCATCTGGAGGATCATCATCATGTTGATGATGGAAAAGATCAATTATGATCAAAATCATCTGAATTTTTCCTCTCCTCTCTCGCCAGATCTTTTTGCTCTTTCTCCCTCTTCCAATTTATGCTCAGTGGCCATGAAGGATCGGTGTCCTTCTTTTTTTGGGTTTTTGTTGTTTAGTTTTTTTTGTATTGTTTCTGGGTTTTTGATAAATTCTGTTCATTGTTATTCTTCTTCTCTCTTCTTCATCATTTTCCAATCTTTTTTCGAACTCTTCCTCCATTTTCATCCGCCTTCGCTACATTTCGCGGTCTCCGGTTCAGGTCTCGGCCGCTGCAACTGGAGTGACATAAACACAGAATTCTGAATCCTGAGAAACTTCTGTGCAAGATCATGCGTATCTGAGTTTATTTACTTGAGCTTTGAATGTGTTAAGTTTTCAAACTCTCAAAACGTTTTTTTGATAATTGCTGTATGCCATAATTTACTTGATTATTTATATTAATCATGTCTCAACTTATTATCGAACACGATGAGGAGATCAGCAATCATTCCAGTGATCTTGGAAGTGAGAATTGGGAAGATGTTCAAGAATCGACTGGTGAAATTGATAGTGATGGTGATGGTGATAGTGGTAATGGTGGTAATGGTGGTGATGGTGGTAATGATGGTAATGGTGATGATGATGGCAGGGATGAAGATGAAGAAGATGGTGATGACGATTATGAGGAACACAACGAGGAGAACGTGGATGCAGGAAAGGTAACCATATCTTGAAAACTTTGAATTTTTTGAAATTGATTCAATTTTTTTACTCAATTCTAGAAAAAATCAAAAGGCAATAAAAGGCATAAAGGGTCTGGGAAGGATATGGAGCTGATGAGAGCGATGAAAGAACCAAAAAAAGTGAGTTCTGAGCTGTGATGGGGTTGTGATGGGGTTTTTTTGAGAGTGAAAATGATCAATTTTTTCACCTTAATTTTACCTAAATTGATTTTATCTTTTGTTTCTTCTCCAAACAAAAGACAGGGAACATGGCGAAAAACGATGATGGCAACTATTATGTTGTAGCTACTAGTGGTGGGTGATTATCTATATTTACTAATCGAACGAATAATCAAAAACTTCAAAATAATCGATAACCTTTTCGAAAGTTTTCGAAAAATCAAAATTTTATTCTAAGCATCAAAAACGAAGACAGGATCACTACCATGGAGAATGATCAATTTTTCAGCTCTCTTTGGTTCTAGAGATGATCCAAACTTATTAATTATTCTACCAGCTTTGGAAAAAACTCTTTCCGAAGCAACAGAAGTGGCAGGGATAGCAAGGTATTTTAGAGCAACTTTTGATAACTTTGGATTGAGCTGTGTAAGTGAATGCCACATTTTTATAGGATCTTCTTCCATCTTGGACAATACACTATGGAGGAAAAGACGGAACGATTCATCAAGAGGCAAACCAGAATCCACAACATCAGAAGATCTGATATTACGATGAGACCATATTCCACTGCTGCGTTCTATCTGTAAAGGTCTTTGGTCATTGGAGACTAATTTTTTCAAATCTGAATTAATTCGAGAAACTGCTCTCGCAGCGCAAGTTGAGTCTTTGAAATCAGCTCTCTTGAATCGGGGATCCAATATGGTTGCACATGCATGGAGCAAGCTTCTTTCAATTTCACCAAATCTAAACCCATAGCATCTAATTACAGAGGCTTGAAGCTTCTTTCCGATGATTGTTTGAGGAGCAAGAGAATGCAAAGCTTTACTCATAACATTGCAGAGTGGAATAACTTTACTCAAAGTGGCACTTTTTTCAGCAGAAATGTCCTCTGTTGCTTCTAGAAAAGGTTTGAGAATTTCCAGACTATCTTGAATAACTCGGAGATCAGATGAGGCTACCATATCGGGAGCAGATTCCAATTGAATACAAACTGAGCTTACAACTTGACTCAACTTACAAAATCTCTCTAACATTATAAAGATTGAGTTCCATCGTGTATCACATGATTGTTTGAGTTTCAAGGGAGCTTGGTCGCTGATTCTTGCTTGTTCTTCTCGTAGTGATTGTGCAGCTGTATTACTCTTCTTGAAAAATTTTACAATTTTTTTAACTTTCGAGACAATATTTTGGAACTCTCCAATCTCTTCCATGATATCTTGTACACATAAGTTGAGTGTATGAGCAAAACAAGGAACATGTTTACCATCTCCCAAAAAAAGATTGATTGCAGCTTTCACATTCGCACCGTTAGCTGTGACTGAGCATATTATTTGAGATTGCGATATTTTCCATTCAATCATAATATTGTGGAGAAGATCAGCTATGTTTTGACCTGTATGAGTTGATATTTGCTCTCGGACGGCAATGGTAATGGATTTCAGATGATCTTCTTCGATTGAATGAGTAGTGACTGCGAGATATGATCGATTATTCAGAGTATCAGTCCATGAATCACACGTAAAAGCAAGCTCTTTGATCTTAGCCAATCTTTCTCTGATTGATGATTTAATTCGCTCAAATTTATTATCTACCAATCTACTTATTGTCTTGCGTCACGGAACTTTGTATCTTGGGAGCATTCTTTTCATGAAAATGAGAAAAGCTTTGTTTTCAACCAGATGAAATGGAAGTCCAGTGCCGGCGATCAAAGATGCTAGATTGTTGTTGAACTCGATGCTAAGACTTCCACCTTCTTTGTGCTCAGAAAGCATTTCCATGTAAGCTTTGATCGATTGATTACCTTCAGGAGCTGGTTTACTGATGCCATCATCATCATTCTTACCTTTTGAACCAACTTTTGGACCATGTTTGAATCATAAATGATTTCCCATATTTGTTGTACCTCCATGATAAGCAATTTTGGTTAAACAAATATCGCATTCAGCCTGCGTTTTCTTGGGAGTTAACTCAAAATGATCCCATACTTTACTCCATTTTCCCATTATGAAAATGAGAAGATACACACACAGAACTAATAGAATCAAAATTGGAAGTTCTAATCAAAAAAACAATTTTGCACGTGGAACAACAAAACACTGCTGATTGGTGAATGAGTGCAAAGTTTTTTAGAAGACTGCTGCTACTGATCTGATCTAGTAGTGATCAAGCAAATGGCGAGCGCGGTCTATTCAACTCTCTCAGTTTTTATCCAGAACCATTAGGGTGACCTACGTGACCAAGTTGGGGTACATTATGAGAATGAAGTGAATAATTCTTTCGAATAAATATAGACCTTCTCATACGAGTTTGATTCGTTTTTCGAGCTCAGCGGCATAGAATTATTAGGGTGCTCAGCAACAGATTCGAAAAATAGAGCATCGAGATGAACTTTCAGGTGACCTTTTTGACCTTCCTAGACTACGATGTGAATAATTTTTTCGAATAAATATAGACCTTCTCTTACGAGTATGATTCGTTTCTCGAGCTCAGCGGCATAGAATTATTAGGGGGGTCAGCAAGAGATTCGAAAAATGAAGCATCGAGACGAATTTTCAGGGGACCTTTTCGACCTCCGTCAGCCTTTGAATGGTACAATTTTGTGGAGAAAAATCCAGATATTGGGTGATTATTTATTCTCTTTATCTGGGAATACATTCCCACTGTATCAAGCGATAATGTGATGTCGCTATATAACAATAACAAATGAACAGCTGATTTTTGTTTATATTTAAACTAACATACGTGTTATAGTGAAAAATTGTTTGTTCTTTTCCTGGTCTATTAAAATGAACCAGATTTCTGATATTTTCGAATTTATTGATTCTATTGTCATAAAAGGAAGAGGTATTTCTTGGAATAGGTCAATTTTCAGCAGCCGACGAGTATTGAGACTTTTAAAACGTATTTTCGAGACTCGAGGAGGCTTCACTGTGAATGGCTGGGTAGCTCTGTGTCCAAGATTTCTCGGCTATGATAGAGACTATCCCACTTATTCTTGGCATGTTCGAAACTTGGTCAACAGTGTTGCAAGCCAAAAATAGGTTGCTATTGAGTTAGAGAGAATTTGGCATGAATACCAGAGACCTTATTTGGGTATGGAAGAGTTATATCTCCCTCTGAAAGTATGTCTCTCTCTGTCTCACTTGAAGAATATATATACAATGTAACCAAAAAGTTATGATAACACTTGCTTGTAACATTATGAACGAGGAAGATGAATTTTGTTCACTTCCATTTGGCACCCCTGCCGGGATCGATTTGATTTTTGCCAGTGAAAACCTTTCGAAAAAGTAATCTAATGTAGTATGATGATGATAATATGATAAGTGAGGAGATAGAAGTGATGATTCTCTCAAATTGAAGTATAAAATTATTAATTCATTGAATTTTATTCATCATCAATGAAACAGTTGATTGTTTGGACTTACTCGAATTATCATCTTGGACCTAAGAAAAGTAAGTGATAGCTCCTAGTCATGTCCCGGATATAGCCTCCATAAAATCAATTGTGCCTTATTTCGATATCGGTGATATTTTACAGAATTAGACTGTTTCTCCCACCTCTCTATGAGATACTTGGATAGTATTGAAGTAGATGAAGTCTGATAATCTAGCAAAAAGGGATTACATTGAATGTAAACTATTCTGACAATTTTGTTTAATTTCGAGCTTGAAGGACGAGAGATGTCAACTCAAATCATCCATATTATGAGATATTCGTTATTGAAAATAATTTTAGTGCATGATCTGAAAACAAATTCTAGTCAACTAACCTGTCATCGAGCCTTTCAAGAAACATGATGAGCATTTCATGCTACCTTAAAGTAAGAGTTGAATGTTATTTCCACTTCCTGGATATACATTATATATTCGTTTCCCATCAACAATTTCTAATCTTATCACTAATTCCCATGAATAAATCTACTCAACATAATCAACCAAAGTTCTACAAATATTCTCTATATTTGCCTTGAAATATATTGACTCACATGAAATATATATCTTGCAAACCAAGTGAATGGTAAGCTTTTCAACTATTTCTGATACTGAGAACCTTGAAGCTTAAATGAAATGTAACGTTAGTGCATAAAAATAGAAATTTTCGACTCGTGACTGGAGATAACCGTTAGCTTGGTGATAGTTGATGAAGGAAATGAGCATAATATGAGAACCTACAAATTGTTGCCAACCACAGGCAGCTTATTGCGTACTGAGTCTACTGATTATTATTCAAATGCTAATGATTTGAGTCGAGTAAATGCAATTTTCTAGTTATTATTCAGAGCTGATAGTGAGGTATATTAGCGTTTTGTCAAGATTCATTGAGTTTTCCGGCATCAATTCTATTCTATCATCATTCATTCGTTCTCTCTCAACAAACTTGTCATCTTATTTCAATTGTTTCATGTCCAAGTGAATGGATATGATAATCATAGTAGCCTATCGTAATCGATTCTCAACATCTCAATCGTGGAAAACTATTCGAAAATCTAGTGAAATTCATTAATAATCAAATAAACTATGTATGTGTGTGTTTTAAATTTTGATTCAAAGACACAGTCAGTAAACCATTGAATGATTTTGAGAATTATTCAGAATTTATTTAATTGAATCAAATGATGCTAAATTTCGTTGCTCTTATGCGTGTATGAGATATATATTTTGATTTTGGTTTGATCTGGTTATTCTTAATGGTTCTACTGTGTGTAATGTTGAGATATGGAAGCATTTCAATTGATCGATTTACTTTAATTATTTTGTGAGCCAGCTAAAAGCTGATGAAGAGTCTATAATGTTGAATAACTTTTCAAATAATTTTATCACCACTACTAGAGGTGAAGATGGGAATTCAATTCCATATTTTTCTGGAAATCATATTCACGATGATGTTATCGAATGGTTGGATAATTATGAAGAAATTACAACTAGATTAGGCTGTAAGAACTATAATCGTTTAGTCTCTCTTCCAGTTTATCTGAGAGGTGGTGCTAAAGCTTGGTACAAAGCAACAAAACATATGATCGGTCCTGGTAAACTTTTGGACACTTATGAGAAAGTGAGAAATGAAATGATGAGAATAATGGTGTCACAAGATTATCCATCAGTATTTTTCAGAGAGATAACGAATAATAAGCAACGAACAAATGAGCCTAGTTATGCCTATATTTATCGGATGAAATATTTGTGTGAGAAGTTTGATAAGAATATGGATGAAGTCAGAAAGCTTTTCTTTATCAGAAAAGGCTTGGATGAAGGATTAAAAGGGAAAATTACCATTTTGGATCCTCAAACAATTGAAGAACTTGTCATAGCAGCTCAAAAAGTTGAATGTTTTTATCAGAATCGAACTGAAGTGAAAGTGGTTCACAGAAATGATTATAATGTGATTCGAATAATCGAGAGTATGAACAAAAATTTAAAAGATTTAACCGATAAGGTGAACAATATTTCAAGAGGATCAAATAGTCAAAACTCAATGAGAAAGAGAATTGTTTGTTATTATTGCCACAGTGAAGGGCATAAAATTAGGGAATGTGAAATGAGAATGCAAGATGAGGAGATGAATGATGGAAATTTCTATCCACAGGCGAGTTATGGTGATACAGATAGTGGTTTCGGTGGGAATGAAAATGGTACCAATGGTTTCACCGATGGTGATCTTGATGGTGGTCGACATGGTGTGGATGGTGATGGAAATGAAAATTTCATGGACATTCATCGAGATAACTCTCAACCGGGTAACTCAACGGTAAACTCTAATGGTCCTACTTTAACTTCAATGCTTATCTGTGGGGACTGGCAACCAGCTGAATTTGATGGATTTTCTCGTGAAAGTTCTAGCTCCCTTTCGACTGTTAAAGATTCTCTTGTGGTTGTTGGTAAAGATGTTCAAGATGTACAACGGAAGAATGTGAGAGTAGGAAGAGAAAAAGACAAAGAAACTTCCTTTGAAGCGAATCCTTTGGTCTATACAAGTGAGATAGTGGAAATGAGAAGTGAATCAGTGGTGATGATGAATTTTTAGCGGAATTTGATGGTCTATTCTGTGCCTGCAGTGGAGGGGTCAGAAGTCGATGATGATTCGACTGTGGAGAAAGAAATAATTTATCTAACTCATTGTCCAACAGGAAAACGAGAGTCCATAGTTAACGCAAGTGAGCTGATGGAAATAAACGATGAGATTGTGATGATGATCAGCTGTCATCAAAAGGAGGTGTCCCATTTTGGCCTATGATTTTTGATTCAAATAAGAATTCACATACAGATAGAACTTGCTGAGTTATGATGGAGTAAACTACCAAAAAAATTTTAAGATTTTTTTCCTAGGAGATAGCCCGTTCCAAAGTGCTAATTCTCGCTAGCACCTCAGAACCTCATGCCACTAACCTGAAACTTAATTCATTGGAAAGCTCTCCTTGAGTACTTTAAGAATACATCAAACTTCTTTCTCACAGAGGGGTGCAACATGTTTTAATTTCGCGATGATCAATTTTTTCACTATCACTGAAATAGCTATTCTGCCCATAACTCATCAACCAGACAAGATATCATCAAAATTCTTGCACCAATAGAAGGATCAACTCAAAATACATAAGATTAGATGAATCATGATGATAAATCATCACAGAAAAAAGATTTGGGAAGAATTTTCACAATTCATAGCTTTTCAATGGTGAACAAGTGGTCATCATCTTTCGCTGAGCTGTTCCACATTAATTTCAACTGATTCTTTTCTTGCGCTGTATATATTCTGTATCTTATATGAAGCTCAATATTGTCAAAACTTTTCATGATTCGGTGGAAATAGCTTACTTCAAGCGACCATCTCTTTCTCTCTCTCTCTCTCTCTTTCTCTCTCTCTCTCTCTCTTTCTCTCTCTCTCTCTTTCTCTCTCTCTCTTTCTTTCTTTCTTTTTCTCTTTCTCTCTCATCCACTCGACAACCCATCAATATCTGTAGAAAAATTTTCAGTAGCATCTACTATCTACAAATCAACACTCAACAAAGATGGGATAGATCGAAGTTTGCATTCTAAAGTGGGCTCAAGGGTTGAGAAACATTGAAATCTTATTTTGAACAGTTTTTCCTTCTTGAAGCATGAGTTAACACTACACAAAAACTTGTGATAATGATTGGCAAAGCATAAATCCATTGAACTTTATCAGTTTTTCAGTTTTTAGTGCTTCACTTGAAGTTTGTTTGCCCTGAGAAAAGTAGCATAAGCTGAATACAAAGTAGCATAAGTTGAATACAAAGTAGCATGAGTCAGATACAAGCGTCAAATGGATGATAAGATCAAAAACCAGCTCTTATCTGGTTATTTTTGGTTGATAAGAGACAGTAAGTCATTTACCAAGTGTTGACTGATTATCATAGAGATTGTTCGAGTCCTGAGATGACACACTATTAATAGCGGGTCACTTCCGATAGAGATTCATATGAATTCATTACCAAACTTGAATTGCCCTAGACTTATGTTCCATCACTATTTGAGCAGGTTTCCTGCATTTTCGTTCTTCATCCTATCAATCTTCGTCTCATCATAGTTTATATTCATACTACTATTTTCCATCATATTACCTCTCACTGCTGCATGCTATTTTCTAGTTTGTGAAGTATTCCATTCAAAAACTCATCCTCATCTTGTGGAGGCTTCTAGCTGAAAATTATTGTGCAAGTGCTTGGCTGTGGTGCTATTGTTCAGCACTACTGTACTGGATTGTTGATTGGTTACCTCCTGTGATAGATTTCATTCTTTTTGATTCGATTGGAAGAAAACACTCGAGTCCAGTGGACTGATATCAATTCACCTTCCCAGGTATTGAAACAGTAAGCTTCTATTCTCTCTCACTCAAATCATTATGACCAATCTATCAATCATTTCCCATTCCGATTTCCCAGCTGTTTATTTTGTTTTGATGGATTTTTTTGAATTGAATCTTTCTTCACTATCATATCAACGGAATCATTCTTCTGCTTACTCTACCGCTTGATGAATGAATCTCATAGCTGAAATAGGTTAATGAAGAAGAATATTCTTTCTTTTCCTGTCCTGCCTCCAATAAATATAAGATTCTGATTTGAACATTTATACTATTTGGCTGTTCGAGCTCTTGATGATTGTGATATGATATCCATCGTCCATGTTGGAATTGCAGTTTATCTTCATCTTTCACTCTTCTCTCCCTTTTCATCTCATCTCTCACCCTCTCTCACCCTCCCTCTCTCTCTTTTGGGTGACTAGATTACCTGAGCTCACATTCAATAGATTCAAATTGATTCAATAATATGCTTACCATGGATGAAGGATGTTTTGCATGTGATAGGACCTGGGAGCATATCAGAAAGAAAGATAAAGTAAAAGGGCGATATAAAATCACCGATGATGAGATGGCTAGCTTTTTCGCCAAGAAGTCTGGTTACACTTGTATGCCAGGGTGGCTTGTGTGTAAAAAGTGTCAGAATGTGTACAATACACAACGGACAAAGAATCGAAGAGCAGAAAGTCAGGATCCCAACCGTCCAAGGACAATAATCGAGGAAGTTGTTGAGCCAGTGGCTGGACCTTCCGGGATGAGTGGTCAACTTGCTAGGATTGAGACTTCAGCCAGTTCAATGACCATCTCCACTGACGCATCAATATTCAGTCCTCTCTCCTTCACACCATCACCAAAAAAGACTCAAGCCTTCCAATTCCCACCAACGGAATCAGTGCAACATTCTGGAGAAGAGCCAGATGATGAACCGAGTGCGAGTGATGATTCAGACTTCGAGATGAGAGAGTATGAAGATACTGAAGGTGAAGTTGATTTCGATGTCACCATTTCAGGTCATGCTTCATGCATCTATGGCTGCGGAAAACCTAACTCACTCGTTAGAGTTCCTGTAAAACTCAGAATTGAGATGCTGATCATCCATCGAGCTTTCATTCCACAAGGAGCTCGTTTGTGTCAATCTCATATGACGGAGCCTCTAAGAGAAGCAGTGCTCACCGAGGAGGAAATGAATATCCCACGCTACAAAGAAGCTTTGAGCTTAGTCATTCAACGTCGTGATATGATCGTAAAGATCACTATTCCAGACTCAAGCGGAAGCAACTCGAAAACGATCAAACAGCTAACAACTCTCACGTCTGATCAATTCGATGATTTGCTCGAATATATCGGTCTCATCAAACAGCCTCGTCAAAGCCTTGGTGCTTACCTATTCAGATCGAGGACTGGATTATCATTACGTGAAGTGGCCATGCTTTTTGAGATTCCTAGATCAACGCTATACCGTCGATTTAATTCAATTTCTCATAACCTTTTCAATAATTTCTGCCCTTTCCATCTTGGTTTTGATCATCTAGAGAATAGAGAACAAACTTCCAGGCACCATACCCAGATTGCCAGTAGCCTCCTCTTATCAGCCAGACAGAGAGCACAAAACTCTAAAATCACGATTTGGGATGGAACCTATATCTATATGCAAAAAAGTTTGAACGTGAAGGTTCAAAAAAAATCATTTTCTGGGCAAAAAAAAGTTCCTCTTTTCAAACCAATGATGTCCGTGTTTCCAGATGGCTACATATATGAAATATTTCCATTCAATCCTGCTGTGATGAACGATGCTTCAATCTTGAAGCAGATTGTTCAGAAGGACTCACGTTTTTCCAGGCATTTTCGTCCTGGTGATGTTTTTGTTTTCGATCGAGGTTTTCGTGATGTGGTACAAAGCTTCCAGAGCAAGGGATTCAATGCCTATGTTCCAGCATCGGCCACTGGTAGAGATCAGCTTTCATGGCAAGAAGCCAACAAAAATCGTTTGATCACAAAAGTCCGCTGGGTTGTTGAGGCTGTTAACGGAAGACTGAAGAAACAATTCCGTGCACTGCATCACATTGTTGAAAATACTAATGTCAACAGCAAGCTCAAAGAATTGAAAATCTGTTGTGCTATAATCAATAAATATGGAGAACGCTTTAGATCTGATAAGGACCACACAGAGGTTATCATAGAAAGAATTCTATCACGCAAGACAATTGAACAAAAACTCAAGTCCGTGATTATCGAAAATGGCTTTGATAGAAAGAGAATTGATTTCCAAACTTTCAACCCTCTTACCACAAGATTCATCACACCTGCTTTCACTATGGAAGAGCTCTATCTGATCTCAACTGGAAGCTATCTGGTCAAATACATAGACCCATATGTAGATGCTTGTAGAGAGGAAAAGATAGAGAAGGAGGTGAGATATTTCAATATTCTGTTTCTAAGTACTAATTTTTATCCATTCTTCTAGCTTCAAGTATATACTGAGAACTGTTCATCTTTGCTCGAACGAGGAGGGATACAAGCCAACATGCCTAAACTCATTCGAATGAAAATGCCATCGAGGCACAAAAGCAAACATCTTTACCAGCTTTTCGTTGTGATTGATACGAGAGCTTCGGGCTTAGAGCGTCTTGTTGCATTTTGCTGCAAATGTTTGAGTGGAATCCGAACCATCAATCCTTGTGGGCACGTTATTGCAGCTCTCCATGTCCTGGGCTCTGAATTTTTGTGCAAAACTCCAGCAGCCTCTTTGTATGGTGTTTTACGTGAATATGAGGATGAGATGCACGATGAAAGTGAGACAGAGTGATCATAACTAATCTTCCATTGTAAATCTTGTCTACCAAAAACTAATCTTGGTGATGAATAAAAACTTCCACTCCAGAATGGATGATTCTGATCATTTAGGACCTTTGAACAAGTTTCTCACCTTTCATGATTTTAAGAATATTTACAGCATGAGAAAGAATCAGTTGAAATTAATGTAGAACAGCTCAGCGAAAGATGATGACCACTTGTTCACCATTGAAAAGCTATGAATTGTGAAAATTCTTCCCAAATCTTTTTTCTGTGATGATCTATCATCATGATCCATCTGATCTTATGTATTTTGAGTTGATCTTTCTATTGGTGCAAGAATTTTGATGATATCTTGTGTGGTTGACGAGCTATGGGCGGAATGGCTATTTCAGTGATAGTGAAAAAATTGATCATCGCGGAATTAAAACATGTTGCACCCCTCTGAGAGAAAAAAGTTTGATATATTCTTGAAGTACTCAAGGGAAGCTTCCCAATGAACTAGGTTTCAGATTAGTGGCATGAGGTTCCGAGGTGCTAGCGAGAATTAGCACTTTGGAACGGGCTTATCTTATGTAAAGAGTTGTTTGAGAGAAAAGTGGTAATGATAACTATTTCCAGTCTTGAGATGAAGAAACCAAAAATCTATTTTTTTTCTGGATTCTCCCCATTAGGCCAATCGCCTATGGGAAGTGGGACACCTCCTTTGATGGTTCATTCTGTGCCTATGTTTGATGAAATGAACTATTACAGCAAGGTGGTCGTGTTGAACGGAACAAGTTGTGTGAAGTACTGTACCAGGAATGAAGCTCCTATCCTTATCTCTGAGGATGAAAATCTATCAAAATTTTTGGACTCAAATGAATATTCAAGCGATAAAAACTGTGACTCAATAAGACTTGTTGATAAAATGCTCCGAAAGGAATATTATCTGATAAGTTATGGGAATGGTTTTGTGATGTTTTTGGTGTTCGTTTTCATGGTAATCATTGCTGATTGGATTCATAATCCATTTTTGTTCTCCCAATGGAAGAGATCCAAAGATCGTTATCGTAAGGTTGGTCGTGGAAAACATTCAAGAGTGGAATTGGACACAAAACTTGATGGACTGACTGAAACTGTCTTCGAACCTTTTGATCTGAGAAATTCATTGGAATCTCAACAGAATCATCCTTCTATTGATGCTCTCTCTCGATTCAATGAAACTTTAAATGTTGAGAATTGTTATTCATTTCTGGTTATGATTATTTCAAGACTCTTTGCTTATCTACTAAAAAAAATATTCAAATCATAATTGTTGTGTTATCATAATCCAGTAGATTAGTCAAGATTTATCAGAATATTTTAACTAATTTCATTGCAGAATATGCCAACGCTTGTTAACTTCACGGCTTGGTGGGAAAACCGGTATCGCCTTAGGAATCATGTTTTCACTTCCACCGAGATAGATGGTGGCTATGAAAAAAATCAATTCTTGTATCACAAGAGATCTGGTGATGTAATTTTGAAAGTTGATGGTTCACATGTAGTTACTCTCTCTCAATCTGAGTTCATGGAACTAATGGTTGAGCCACGGACCATAATTATGTTTAGACGACTAAATGGTCCTCAGTTTAGTTTGGATCTAGATAGATTCATTGAAAAATACTCTGGGAAAAGGAAAAGAGAATGTGACGAAGTGATTGGGGTGATACAAACGAAAAGAAACTTAATGGAAAGAACTCAAGAAGTCGATGAGACTCATGTGGTAGAAAAGAGAATTGAAGCTCTTCGGAGATTAGAAAATTATCTCTATCCAGTTGAAATGACATATGTGGTGTTTAATCAACTGTTGGTGTGGCAACCAGTGGATCTCTCTGAACCCCCAATTATTCAAATTGATTGATAATCTTATATAAATTTAATTTTTGTCGTTCTGTTTTGATATTGTGTTGTCTATGATGTCCACCTATATATTTAATGGAAATTGTTCTAATTATTGATATTAAGCTCAATGAAATGAGGACATTTCAATGGGGGAGGAGAGGTAAAATGCAAGCCAAAAATAGGTTGCTATTGAGTTAGAGAGAATTTGGCATGAATACCAGAGACCTTATTTGGGTATGGAAGAGTTATATCTCCCTCTGAAAGTATGTCTCTCTCTGTCTCACTTGAAGAATATATATACAATGTAACCAAAAAGTTATAATAACACTTGCTTGTAACATTATGAACGAGGAAGATGAATTTTGTTCACTTCCAAGTGTCTCCACTATTTCTCGTCTTATTAGAACTTTTTTAAACCATAACCCAGATATTCAAGAGGTAATCGTTCCTATTCACCAGGCTACCGAGTTCAGACACACTAACTGGGGTCCTTTATCTCACTGTGTGACACTTCTAATTCGTAGAGAAAAATCTCGTCCACAGTTCTTTGTAATCGATTCAATTAAACGCGCACCAGTCTCAAAGTTGATCAGGAAACTTGCAAAAAAAGCTGTCTATAGAGTGGCTCAAGAATTGCTTCATTCTCTTGAATGGAGATTTGCTCGGTCTTCTCTGGGTGTCAACATATTAACTCTCCTTAAAATGTTCATTAGGTCTACTCTTTCTGTATGCATCTCAAATGTCCCATTATTTCCCTATCCTCTTCAAAGATATGGATTTCTTGAAGGGCACTTGGGATTTAGTTAGTATGCATTTCTCACAATCGTTTATCTGAAAATATGTTTTGAAAAAATGAGATTCGAATTTGAAAGTAGTGTTTGGACCAGCTGAATCCTTGAAGGCAGTGTGAGCATTCAGAAATTAGAGATGTGAGAAGGGAAAAAATGCATAGAATGGGAAGAAGCTATCTGATAATACAGCAGTACTGGTCCATTTTTTCATCTTGAGTGATGCGGTCAATAAAGATAGGGAGCGGATATATAATCATCGTGGATGTGGAATCCTACTTAGTATCATCACTTGACTGGGTGGATGCTTTCTTCGCATTAGAGTATTCTTTTTCTCTCTTGATCGTTTCTTCCAGTGTTGATGTTCGAGATGCTCTGAACCCTGTATCACGACCCCATACTGAAAACTTGACCGGCGATTTGGAAACACCAAGTAAATTAAATTGTGTTGTTGACGAGGTGGAAGTTTTAATCATTGAGCTTTGAAGAGCTGATGGGTAAATTGAAATTTGATAGGATTAGTTGAAACTATCAAATTTATAACCGTCAACAATTACCTCTAATATGTTGGGAAAATTTTCGAAATGCAAATATGAGCAGAAGAATGATCAGAATTAGAACGATGAGCCAAGAGATCAGTTGTGAATCTGAGGGTGATTCGCTTGTGTTCCTTAAATTGAGTCGAACCAAGCTATTTTTGATTTGCTCATTATCTATTTCGAGAAATTGATCATAATAGATCAGAAATAGATCAGAAATAGATCGTTAAGTATTAAAACCAATTACTTTCCCAGACAGAAACCAGAGATGGTAATGGTAATTGTTCTGTTTCCGTTTCTCTCTCTCTCTCTCTGGCTCTCGCTTCGGCTCATGAAGTGGTGAGGATCGGCTATCTTAGGTCATTAGGCTTTGGATGCTCTTTGAATAAACTAAAAATGAAATCTTGATCTTACATAGTGATTGAGAGAAAATACGAAGTTAGAAACCCTGGATATCATTTTTGATATTTCAACCCCTTCAAAATTTGAAAATTACAATGGGTATGATTGTGAACAAGACAAAGTGAACATTCAACAGTTTTTCGAGAACAGCGATCCAGAGACATTGACGTCTTGATGATTATTGAATCAGTGTGCATTTTGCTAGGGTAATGTACCTCATCCAATGAAATTGATTAATCAATAAATGAATAAATGAGGGATGAACTGATTGATGATCTGAGGAGCGAATTCTATATTTTTTCTTTTAGCATTTCTATGAGCCTGCTAACTTCCTCAAATCATCATGCTGTAGTGTTAGATTCTTTATCAGTTATCAATTTTTCTTCTCTTGATGGATAGCATTTCTCACAATTTCATCAGCGAAAACATCAATCTCAGCAGAGCTGTCTTAATTTAAATGGAACAGTAATAAAACAACGATGATTCGGTGAGAAGTGACTTTTAAGTCTACCTTTATCTTTTGGAGGTTTTATCCTTCATGAATGTAATTGGGTCAATATGCTGATACGAATCGTTATTAAGCTCTCATTCATTGGAGAAAAGATAATTGAACTGAATTTGAGGAAATCATCGATTTACATGGGAAGTGATTCAATTCAATGGACGAGGAAGATGGCTCTTATGCATCAAGAAAAAATCTTTCTCCCTTGGAATATACACGAGAATGAGTAATTCTGATTCATGATTCGAGACTTAGAGCCTGGTTAGGGAAAATGAGGCTATAGAGTTAATTTGATTGTTTCCCCGAGGAAACAAGGGGACCGCTAGGTGCGCCTTGAGAAGCTGCATGTTCTGAAAGAATAAGACATCATCGGAATATGGAATCATTGCGAAATATCAAGTTTTGATTTTTCATAACATACCTTCAGACGATTTTCTACTCTTCATTGCAGCAAGAGCGACAAAAACAATGAGGATCAGAAAGAGAATAGACGTGACAAGCCAAGGGATCAGAGGAAAGTACGGTCGGTCTCTAGTCGAATCTCTCAGATTGATTCGAACCAGGCTATTCTCGATTAGTTCATTATCTATCTCGAGAAATAGATCAATTTTCCCAGCTCCCCAGTTCGCTAGTATGCTTTCAGGAGGCCGAAAAATTACTCCATGATCTTGGGTGGAAACAGGCTTGATCTTATTTTCATCTTTAGCCAAAATATGCACTTTCATGAACGTGTTCGTTAGACGTACACCTTTGACATTTATCTCAACGGCACCATTATTTTCAGTTATATTCCTTAGAAATATGCATTTCTCGAATGGCTTTTGAGATCCACTTCGTGAACATTTCTCACCATCCCATGAACAATATTCACCATTACGAAAAAAAGACAAACGGCAGCCATAACAATCGTTCATTAGGTAGCATGTTGGGACAAATTGAGATTGAAATATGAAAGTCTCGTTTGGACCAGATGAATCAATCAAAACTGTGTGAACCCCCAGTCTATAGAGATATACGAAGGGAAAAATTCCATAGGATGGAGAGTAGCTTTCTGAGCACACCGCAGTACGAAATCCATTTCTTCCATCTTGAACAGTGCAGCCGGTAACATTATGAGCCGAATAGGGGATGTCAGGAATGATCAGATACCATCTTTGTTCATTTACGAGGATCAAAATAAATGCTCGTAGCATGTATGGATATAGTATTATGATGGAGTGCTCGCTATCCCCAGGTTTTAAGAGAGATTTGAATTCTAGCGAGTGAGTCAGATGGAATGGATATGATGTATTCCCTTGTTCAACAGCTTTGATTATTCTCGGTATGGAGTAAACATAAATCTGTATCTGCTTGCTATCTTCGTTCTGTATCAGGATGACATTCTCATTTCTACATGTTTGAAAGCTTCTAATAAAAACACCTTTAGTCCGTGGTAGTTCTATTGTGATGGTTCCTAATTTGGAGGTGTCTAATGTGAAAAAAATGATTATGATACATGTATCTCTAGTTATATCATTCATTGTCAATCTACCGTTGTTGGTGTAAAAGAATTCCAGAGACTTCCTCCCTTTAATTAGGAATAAAAACATGGATGATTCAGCATCTGATACTTGGTCTATGACTCTTGATCTATCAATTTTCTCCAATTTAAAGCCATTGAGAAAAGTTTCATTTCTAACAACTGCAACGCATAGCACGGATAAAGTTAACCTTACACTCACATTGGCAACACCAAAATCTCCTGGACAACTCTTCTCTTGTATTTTTTGTGATTTGTGGGGCTTGACATAATAAACCACTTTTCCCTGCTGTCTATATGACCAGAAGTAAGAACTTTCTCCTTTTTCCATTACATAGCCTTGAAGACGATTTGGAGGCCTGAAGGTTCCCGGATCGAATTCTCGACAGCTTTCGATTCCAGTCAAGTTATTAGGTCGAAGGAAATAACAATAACCATCCGAGTAAAAGAACAAACCATATTGACCACATTCGTCGAATGCGAAGCTTTCAAGAGTACCGAATAAGTTGAAAAAGATCAGGAACAGTCTTTTAATATTATCATGAGCATACCCACGCATCGGAATCAACATTAGAAACTAATCATCCAAGCTGCCATATCTTATCCTGAAGGATACACTTCATTAATCTTGAGCTCCAATCAGTCAAAATAAATTATCATATTCTGGGATAAGTAAATATGAACACCTAGATAGATGAATTCTTTTCTCTGACTGAATAAACACCCAACTCATAACTCATACATTCACTCAATGCTCATGTCCACTCAGATAAGTATCAGGAAAACTATTTGTAATAGTGGGTCAATTTGGGTAAAATTGAATGGAAATTATAGAATCCATGGAAATCTAATGATAATATTATTGTTGCAAAATCTCCATAAATTATACCGCCAAATAAATTCATTTTAAAATCTTGAAATACTTCGAAAGTGATGAGATTCTGGTGATTCTGAGTTGGAGAAGAAATATTCATCGTTCCTCACCCAAATGTGGACGCTTTCCTATTGCTCTTGACTAGTCATCCGAAAATATATGGATAACGACAGAAATCGAATAGCATCGATGCTTTTTTAAGGGGAAATGGAGCAGTGATCAACACTGGTTCCTTCCATGTTGACAGAAGATATTCGAAGAAATCGAAAACTGCTCTGTCGTGCCCATTAGTCAGGTAGAACTATCTTCAATAAATATTATCATAAAACTGAAGGAAAGGAACATGAGAAGCCGAAAATAGAAATGAAATAGGCTAGATAGATTTTGTGGTGATAATCAGATGTATGAAGATAGGTGGCTCATGAAAGAAATAAATAGCTGATCACATTGATGCACTGTAGTATTCGAATCTCTTTGGTTCCATCATAGACCATCTCTCAGCTGGATTCACTCATTCAAGTTTCAATTTTGGTAATCAAAATTTGCAACACAGATGTCTATTGTGATGCGCTGGACTGGATATTTCAACGAAATATTTTGATTTCGTCTGGAACACAATTGCTTTCAACACCTACTGTGAGAGTTAATTGGTTGGGCCAAAGATTTTTACTTGAATAACTACGGTATTGAAAAGATATTAAAAAAAACAATTCATGGAGGACCTTTATTACTCACTTCAAGATGCATGAGGACCAATTGCATTCTGGTGTATATGAAGCCATGAAGCAAGCAGGTGGGTACAGATAGAAACATAAGCTCTCCATGAAACTGAGGTTATAGTCTGGGAATTTTTCAGATCACCTAATGAGGTTTTAGATAAGCTTTTTTCTATTCTTCTGAGTGATCTCTCCAACTGCAAGCTCATAAGGGGGTGAATCTCAATGGAGATGAGTAGGAAATAAATAATAATTAATTAATTAATGAGAAGATCAGACCAAGTTTCAGGTGAGGAAAATCAGCATCGGTTTCATACGAATAGGATGAAAGGCTTCGAAAAAATTGCTCAGGATTTTGGAATTGGGATAGATGTGATGAGAAATCTAAATTATCTGATAGACATATAAGTAGTCATTGATGAGCGGCATTAATCAGACTCTGATCTAATACTGTTGTACCAAAAACAGCCTAAAAACTAGTTCATGCTGCAATTGACAATTGCTGCATCTAACCACATCATTTTGTTAAGGCAATTGAGAGACAGCGCTGTCACAATTGATTCAACCTACCAATTGTATGATTGAAATTTTCAGCTCAACAACCATCAGGGCTGGTAATGAGGATAAGTAAAAAAATAGTAGCTTGCGGGTAGCTTGGGGGTACTTGAAAAATTGATCTTTCTTCTTTTGCTTCCTAAGTTATGTTTCCCGATCACTTTCCTTTATTCTCCTGGAGTCAATACAGACACTCTCTTGCCATCCGAGTGAGAGAACGATTAATGTTGACCACATTGCTCAAATGCGAAGCTGTCCACAGAAAAAGCTGAATAATATCAAACATCTTTGAATGGAGGACAAACCCACCCAACCATGATCTATTGTTAATTGATTTCTCATAATTCTATCAGCAACATGGATTCACCAAGGCCATTGAGTGTTCGTGAGAGAGATCTTCGATGCTTGAATGATCAACTGAGAGCTATGTACCCATCTATACACACCAACATTAGCAACATTTTGGCTGATAACGAGCGAAACCTGTGAGAGATTCGACAATTAGCTACCCCTTATAGATTCTAGGATGAGATTATTATCACTCAGGCTGAGATCTTGAGTACATTGTGATCAGGCTATAATCAGGAAATGACCTCTAATGCTCGTCTCCGTCGGCAGATTAGCTCTCTTCTTCTGCGGAAAGAGGAGAATAAAAACTGTATAGCTGTACTCCGTAGTGAATTAGACCGGCTTTCATTAGTGTATCGAGCAGATTATCATGATCAACTCAATACCATGATCAGAAGATGATTAGCTGATCTAAGAAATGTGATTGATCATGAATATAATGATCGTGGCATTTGATCATTTAATTTTTTATTCTAAAATTCATTATACCATGATTCAATTTTGTGATCGATCAATATAAACAATAACCTATGGGGATCAAAAAATGGAACTCATTCCCAAATCGGATAATATTTTCACTAGTGGATAGGAAAACTTGGAATTTTGAGAGTATCAAGAACACATGCAATCAGTTTGAATCATAGCTTTCACTCCAATCCTATCGGCCTTGATCAATTTTTTTCGAAGGTTTTTCATGAGGCGCTCAAAGTAACTTGTGCCGGAGGTTTTGAGCTTTTTTTATCTCATAAATCAGAGAATCGCGGTTTTTGGCTAAGAAACCTCTTCGATAAGTTTTTGCTTCCAAGTGGGACCAGAAAATCTCGATCGGACGAATTTGAGGAATGTTTGGAGGATTACATTCCTTTGGAACGTAGCTCATTTCATTGCGTTCCAAGTCTTCGATTATGGATCTCGCATAATGAGATCTTGCAAGATCAGGCCAGAATAAAACAGATGATTTCTCATGCAAATCCATGGAAGGATAAAGTTTTTTAAAGCACTGATTTCTGCACACATGCTGATTTACTGCCCTTGAACTTAGGTGAAAATAGGGTTTCGAATATCCTTCCTCACTGATAGCAATCCACATGAGCAATTTTGGTCAATATTATGCTTTCTGACGGAATTGAATATGATAAGCAACTTTTCCCAATCGTCGATAAGCGAATTTTTTCCCACCGAAAAAATTGTGCCCATTCAAATCGAAGTAAGATTCATCATCAAGTACAAACACGAGATTTGAAGAATGTAACGAAGCTTCCTTAATCTGGTTATCTGTCGTTTTTCTTGGTCAGGAGTCACTTTAGGACAGTTTTTTAGACTTCTTATGATATATCCCATCTCCTTAACTATTCTTTAGCTGTTCTCAGATCATAATTAATTTTCCGACCAATAGCTCGCTAGCCACAGAACACTTTGTTTCCGAGCATACGTTTCACTCCAAGTCGTTGATTGCGATCAAGTTCGATTTTAGATTTTCCTGAACCAGATTTCCGATGATAACTTTCTCCACTCTCGAACAACTTCATGTACCGAAATGCTGTAGTTTTTGGTGTACCAATTTCCATGAATTCTTCCACAATTTTGATCCTGGTTAGAGAGCTCCGTTTCATTATATATTCTGGCAAGAACCAATTTTTGGTCACTTTTTTTGAATGTCTCCATTTTGAGATCTAATTGATCAATGTGCTTTAAATTTTTTTTGTGGTTTTTTATCAAGCTGTTCTAGACCTTGACCGAGGGTCATCTTTCTGGGTCCCCTCAATTCCGAGAAAATCACCCTCAAAATGAGTTTCATTTTTTGATACCAATAGGTTACTAAGTGTTTCCACAAGTTTCTCTGTTTGATCTGTTGATAAACACTGCCAAAGTACGGTAATAGAGTTCAATGTTCTGGTTTGACCACCAACGAATTGCCAAACCAAAGAGTACAAAGAGTAAACACTCCATGTGAAAGAAAGTGAGTCCTAAAAGACTCACTCAGCGGCACTGATGGAGATGCCCACAGGAACTTTGGGATGTGAATCAGCCGGTCAGCATCATTTCTGCATCCCGAATTCAGACAGAAATGTTTTTGGTCCCTCTCTCTATCAAACTTTATCATGTAAAGGACATTGCCCATTTTCTATGGGAAAACTGCCCATGCCCAGATTTTTTTGAAACTTACTTATCAGGTGTTATCAGGTCTGATAAGACCAAAAAAAGTAATAAGAATTCTCTGTGACCAACACTTCCGGAGATATGGTCATTTTTGTATTTCGATAAAAAGTTATCGGATCGTGATGAAAGTGGTATCATAAAAATTCTTATCACGAGTATGATAAGATAAGCTATGACTCATGCATCGAAAAGGGGTGCAAACCGGTCAAAAATCAATTTATCTTTCCTGTTCAAAAACAAGCTTTGAACCGGAGATGTGAGTACTACCAGCATACTCCCTATCAAAGATGAGATAAGATAAAACATGCACCAAAAAAATTCTTTAGGTGGAACATGGTCAAAAATGAGAAAAATCGTTTCTCTGACGGAGGAAGTCTGAACCGGAGATGTTGATAAGGCTTGACTATCTCACACCATTGATTAGATAAGATAAGCAATCATCCATCATCCTAGTTTCGGTGGAACATGGTCAAAAATGAGAAAAATCGTTTCTCTGAATGATGGAATCTGAACCGGAAATGTTGATAAGGCTTGACTATCTCACACCATTGATTAGATAAGATAAGCAATCATCCTTCATCCTAGTTTCGGTGGAACATGGTCAAAAATGAGAAAAATCGTTCCTCTGAATGATGGAATCTGAACCGGAACTACTGATGAGGGCTCGATATCTAACTTCATTGACAGAAAGATACAAATCCTACCCCATCATTCTGGTTGGGGGAAATGTTGATCAAAAGTCCGAAAACTCGTATTTCTCAGCAATAGTTGAAGTGAAATCGCTATGAAAACAAAATCAGATAAAAAATCAGGAAACAAAAATGTTAATATAAATATAAATATAAATATATAGATCAAATCAGAATCGAATAAATATAGAGAAATCCCGTTTCATCATTTTGTTCAAAGAGCTTTCTATATTTGGTTCTACCTTTGGTTTCTGATCCACTTTTTTGATAAGTTTTCTTGAATAAATATTTCCAAAACTCCCCTCCACTTCATATCAGGATCGACCCGGCTGAATAATTAGCTATCTCGATTGTGGAAGAACTTTGTTCTAACGTACCACTATTCTCTCACTGACTGGAGAGTATATAAACCCATAGGGCCCCAGTGTATGCTATCGGTTGGAGCCGAGCCTTTTCATAAGGTGAGTCATCAGAGTATGCGCGAGATTTGCGCTAGGTTTGTGGTGCCACCTGGGCCAGGGGCCCCTTACCTAGAGCTAGGATAAGGATAGAACCTGATTCTCTTCCATGTTCCAGGGTAATATGACGAGTTTGAAACGCTCATATCTCGAGCACCCTCCGATATATATGGTTTCAATCATAATGAAACTTCTAACAGCTGTTCTTCATGTTTATCTTTAGTTCAAAATACACAGAAATAGCTCATCGATCAATTTCCTTCAATATAATATCGAAGTCCAAGAGCCTCTCTTGTTTCGAGTAAGAATGTGCTCTCGCCATAGGAGAAACACCAAATGGCAAGTGTTCGTCTTAATGGATCCCGCAGCAGAAGGACTCGAGCAAGTTGTTGCATGGTACTGTAAGTGCAAGAGTGGGCTCCGCACTGTAAATCCTTGTTCACATGCTTTCGTAGCAGTGATGATGATGAGTGAAGGATTTGAAGGTCATGTACCCCACAAAAGACTCGGTGATCTGATCATCATGTTGATGATGGAAGAGATCAATTATGATCAAAATCATCTGAATTTTTCCTCTTCTCTCTCGCCAGATCTTTTTGCTCTTCCTCCCTCTTCCAATTTATGCTCAGCGGCCATGAAGGATTGGTGTCCTTCTTTTTTTGAGTTTTTGTTGCTTAGTTTTTTTGTATTCTTTCTGGGTTTTTGATAAATTTTGTTCATTGTTATTCTTTTTCTCTCTTTTCCATCATTTTCCAATCTTTTTTCGAACTCTTCCTCCATTTTCATCCGCCTCTGCTACATTTTGCGGTCTCCAGTTCGTGTCTCGGCCACTGCAACTGAAGCGACATAAACACAGAAGGCTGAATCCTGAGAAACTTCTGTGCAAGATCATGCGTATCTGAGTTTATTTACTTGAGCTTTGAATGTGTTAAGTTTTCAAACTCTCAAAACGTTTTTTTGATAATTGCTGTATGCCATAATTTACTTGATTATTTATACTAATCATGTCTCAACTTATTATCGAACACGATGAGGAGATCAGCAATCATTCCAGTGATCTTGGAAGTGAGAATTGGGAAGATGTTCAAGAATCGACTGGTGAAAATGATAGTGATGGTGATGGTGATAGTGGTAATGGTGGTAATGGTGTTAATGATGGTAATGGTGGTGATGATGGCAGTGATGAAGATTGAGAAGGTGGTGATGAAGATTATGAAGAGAATGAAGATGATTATGAGGAACACAATGAGGAGAACGTGGATCCAGGAAAGGTAACCATATCTTGAAAACTTTGAATTTTTTGAAATTGATTCCACTTTTTTACTCAATTCTAGAAAAAATCAAAGAGCAATGAAGAGCAGAAAGGGTCTGAAAGGATATGGAGCTGATGAGAGCGATGAAAAAACCAAAAAAAAGTGAGTTCTGAGCTGTGATGGGATTGTGATGGGATTTTTTTGAGGGTGAAAATGATCAATTTTTTCACCTTAATTTTACCTAAATTGATTTTATCTTCTGTTTCTCGTCCGATGAACAGACAGGGAACATGGCAAAAAACGATGATGGCAACTATTATGATGTAGCTGCTCTAGGTGGACAGCAGTGGACTTATCGAAAATCGAAAAATGCTAAAGTTCTTGCCACCGAAGTTTTTTTCCGGGGAAATTTATTGGAGATGTCCGAGATCAATTGTCCAGATTTGAAGGTCAAAGGCTGGGGATTCACCATGGAAGGCTCCAACAAACTGAAGTTCCCAAAGGAAGAAGGAGAAACGGAGGCCGAAAAGAAGAGGAGGTTAAAGAGAGGAAGAGATCCACAGATGGAATGCCGCTTCTTTGAGAAAATTTGCTCAAGTCGTGAGAATTGTTTTCGCCACGAACGGCTTTATCGTGTGGCTCCTGGATCACCAAATCACCCAGTTCCATGTGATCCTTCAACCTGTGGCGAAAATTGTTTAGGAAAAGTTTTCCCATATCTTCCTCCTCCATCAAAAAGAAGAGGATAACTTCGATCTCATTTTTTACCTTCTTTAATGGATTTTCTACCTCAATTGCGGCTCTTTCCTACTCTTTTTAATAAATTGAAATGCTCCATGAATGCTTTTATTAATGGCAAAACTGCTCTTCATTCAAAAAAAGCCAACTTAAAGCTCAAGAATCATCCGCAAGCTCGATTTGAGTTGTAATGGGGTTTTAAAAAGTTCAATGAAAGATTCTGTGTTCGCCTTGCACTGCCTTGAAGTGATGATTTTCTGTTTTTTTTGATTGAATAGAATCTTTTCTGTTTCTCAATCTTTCTTTTGAGAGAATTTTCTTCTGATGGAATGAATCCCTGAGAGCTCCCAAGATTTTCCTCAAAGAGATTCTCGAATGACTCTCGAACTATCCTGACATCTTCGGATGACTTCATGGAATGAATTTTGGCAGCTATCATGTCCACGAGCACTCGTTTTTCAGTAGGAAGTGGAGAATTTTGAGTTATCACATTTATATCGTCAACAGCATCTCTCACATCCTCATCTCTGTCACTGGGAGTGATGACACTCAATTCAAATTCTTTATTATGATCTCGTGAGGAATCTTCTAGTGGACTCTCGTCCTGCATCGATTCCTTCCAATAATGGAGTTGCTTGCATAGATTCCCCCCAAAATAATCAGGACATGAGCAGGTCATAGACAAATATTACAGGCTTTGCATCTCAGCTGACACTGACAACTTGCATCTCCTCCTCTTATTTCATATATATCGGTACCAGTGGTGGTTGATTGAATGCACCAAAGCTTTCCTTCTTCGTCTGAACATTCGACCAGAGGCTGATTTATCTTCAAACTGCGATCATGACTTTGATTGATCGCAAAAAGTTTGCTGCTCCTATATACCTTACGGATCTCAATCACCCTCCTTTGAGCATAATCTCGCAGCATATCCATCAGAGATTGAATAGATTTATCGAACCACTTAATTTTCTTTCCATCCATATAAAGATGCTTCAATTGACTGTTGAAAGTACGAAAAAGCTCATTATTGTCTGTGATGGGGTTGCGTTGGGGTCGTGATGGGGTTGTCGAATACTTACCGATGTATATTCTCGAGATGCATGTTGGTATTCACATGCAATTCTCTTCTATAGCAAAGTGCCCATGCTTCTCTTCTCTTTGAGTAAAATCGCAAGAAATATTCGTGGGAATCTTCTGCTGAAGGCTCATTAGCTAGATCTTCGATGAATTGACCGACCAGATGTTCATTCCGATTTCTGACTATTTTGTATCAATCCTGTAGGCTTAAAATATGCTTTATCTTATCTAATCAATCATGAGAGATAAAATAATCTTATCAGTATTTTTGTTTCATGCCTAGTTTTTTATGAAGAGAATATATTGATTTCTGACCAACTTTTACCAATGCTGTGAGCATGAAATATACCTTATCTCATCTAATTACTCATGAGAGATAAAATGATCTTATCATTTTTTTGGACTCCTGCTCAGTTTCTCTGTAGAAAAGATATATTGATTTTTGATCAACTTGTCCCCGAGTCTTCTTCATGGTTTGTGTACAGACTTATCTTATCAGTTGTGAGAGATATGATAGTGTTATCACCACTTTGGTTTCAAATCTGGTTTTTCAAGGGAAGGATAAATCTATTTTCAATCACCTAATCATTTTTCGAAAACCATGAAAAACTTCTTATCTTATCACATTTGTGATAAGAATTCAAATGATACCATTTTTATCTCGATATGACTGCGCGTTTTTGAGATAGCAAAAAAGAATAAAATGGCTTTATCTCTGGAAGTATGAGTCATACAGAATTTTAAATTAGTTTTTTGGTCTTATCACAACTGATTACATAGGATAAGGAAGTTTCATTGAAATCTGAGCATGGGCAGTTCTGCCATAGAGAATGGGCATTGTCCTTTAAGTTAAAGGCCTTAACAGATAAGATACGACAGATATGACTGAACAGATAGATGCACATCTCTATTTCAATGTCCTACCTCAGTCCTTTAAAGATCAGACAATCATGACAAGATACCTCAGTCTCAAAACTGGTTCAAAGCAATCAGAAACTTGCTCTAGCTTGATCTCCTCAATTTGCTTCCCATTAAAATCAGCTTAAAATCAGTACATCAGAATCAGGAAAACATTCAGTTACATCAGTTCAAAATGTCGAGCTTTGATTTTTCAACACATTTACACACATTTCCATGACTCTCAGACAATTTTCCACCTCCGATAGCGGTCAGGAAGACAAATACTACAACAATCAGCAAGAAAACAGACATGATAGAGGGATCAGAGGAAAATATGGTTGCTCTCGAGGTAAGCCTTACAAATTAAGTCGAACAACATCATTTTCGTTTATTTCATTCTCTTTGTCAAGAAAACGATGGAGTTGAATCTACAAGCTGTCTATAGGGTGGCTCAAGAATTGCTTCATGATCTTGAATGAAGATGTGCTTGGTCTTCTCTGGGTGTCAACATATTAACTCTCCTTAAAATGTTCATTAGGTCTACTCTTTCTGTATGCATCTCAAATGTCCCATTATTTCCCTATCTTCTTCAAAGATATGCATTTCTTGAATGGCACTTGGGATTTAGTTAACATGCATTTCTCACAATCGTTTATCTGGAAATATGTTTCAAAAAAATGAGATTCGAATTTGAAAGTAGTGTTTGGACCAGCTGAATCCTGGAAGGCAGTGTGAGCAATTAGAAATTAGAGGTGTGAGAAGGGAAAAAATGCATAGAATGGGAAGAAGCTATCTGACAATACAGCAGCACTGGTCCATCTTTTCATCTTGAGTGATGCGGTCAATAAATATAGGGAGTGGATATATAATCAAAAGATACGATTTTTCTGTTCCAGGCAGGTGATCATGAACGCTTACAGCTTATATGAAAAAATGCAACAACCAATTTTCTTCTGATGAAGATTCAAATTCTAGCAAATGAGTCAGATTGATTTGATACATGTATGATCTGTCTTTTTGTTCAGCGGTTCTGATTATTACCGGTACTGAGTAGACATAAATCTATATCTGGTTGCTTTTCTTCAGATCCAGGGAATACAAAACACATCTCAGATGGAGTTATGAATGTCAATGTCATGCAGACATCGAATTTCCCTGAGTACTCCTCATCTTTCATTTTATTCTATTCTATCGGATTTATAAGGCATGACGTATTATGCCACTTTTAACCCAACAACCATCGTGGATGTGGAATCCTACTAAGTATTATCACTTGACTGGGTGGATGCTTTCTTCGCATTAGAGTATTCTTTTTCTCTCTTGATCGTTTCTTCCAGTGTTGATGTTCGAGATGCTCTGAACCCTGTATCACGACCCCATACTGAAAACTCGACCGGTGATTTGGAAACACCATGTAAATTCGATTGTGTTGTTGACCAAGTGGAAGTTTCAATCATTGAGCTTTGAAGAGCTGATGGAACCGAAATTCGAAAGGATTAGTTGAAATTGTCAAATTTATAACCGTCAACAATTACCTCTGATATGCTGGGAAAATTTTCGAAATGCAAATATGAGCAGAAGAACGATCAGGATGAGAACAATAAGCCAAAAGATCAGTTGTGAATCTGAGGGTGATTCGCTCGTATTGCTTAAATTGAGTCGAACCAAGCTATTTTCGATTAGTTCATTATCTATCTCGAGAAACAGATCAATTTCTCCAGCTATCCAATTAGCTAGTATGCTTTCAGGAGGCCGAAAGATTACCTCATGATCCTGGATAGAGTCATTTTCGATTTTATCCTCTCCAGCTGTCAACAGGTGTACTTTCATACCACTGTTCGTTAGACGTACACCTTTGACATTCACTTCGAGGGCACCTTTATTCTCATTCATGTTCCTCAGAGATACGCATTTCTTGAATGGATTTTGAGATTCACTTAAAGAACATTTCTCACCATCCCATGAACAATATTGACCAGTACGAAAAACAGCCAAATGACAGCCATAACAATCGTTCATCAGAAAGCATGTTGCGACAAATTGAGATTGAAATATGAAAGTCTCGTTTGGACCAGATGAATCAATTAAAACTGTGTGAACCCCCAGTCTATAGAGATATACAAAGGGGAAAATTCCATGGAATGGAGAGTAGCTTTCTGAGCATACCGCAGTACGAGATCCATTCCTTCCATCTTGAACGTTGCAGCCAGTCACAATATGTGCTGTATAGAGGATGTCAGGAACGATTAGATACCATTTTTCTTCACTCATGAGGGTGAACATGAATGCTTGCAACTCATATGGATATCGTATTATGATGGAGTACATCCAATTGCCATCTTTGGCTAGAGATTTGAATTCTAGCGAGTGAGTCGGATGGAGTGGATATGATGTATCCCCTTGTTCAATAGCTTTGATTATTCTCGGTATGGAGTAAACATAAATCTGTATCTGCTTGCTTTTCTTGTTCTGTATCAGGATGAAACGCTCATTTCTACATGTTTGAAAGCTGACACCGAAATATCCTGTAATATTGCCCTGTGGTAATTTTATTGAGATTTCCCCTGATTTGGAGGTGCCTAATGTGGAAAAAATGATTATAGTCATGTATTTCAAGTTATATCATTCATAGTCAATGTACCGTTGTTAGTGTAGAAGAAATATAAATCATCTCCATCTCGAATTAGGAGTAGAATCATGGCTGATTCAGCATCTGATGTCACGTCTAGCACTTTCCCTTTATCAACATCCTTCAATTCAAAGCCATTGACGAAAGTTTTATTCCCAGAAACTGCATAACATATCTCTGATAAAGTTATCGTTATATATGTTTCGATGCCACCAAAATTTCCTGGACACCTCTTCTCTTGTATTATTTGTGATTTGTGAGACTTGACATAGTAAACCACTTTTTCCTTCTGTTCCCGAGACCAGAAGTAAGAACTCTCTCCTTTTTCCATTACATAACCTTGAAGACGATTTGAAGAACTAGAAGTTCCCGGATCGAATTCTCGATAGCTTTCGATTCCAGTCAAGTTATTAGGTCGCAAGAAATAGCAATAACCATCCGAGTAAAAGAAAAAACCATATTGACCACATTCGTCGAATGCGAAGCTTTCAAGAGGAACGAATAAGTTGAACAAGATCAGGAAGAGCCTTTTAATATCATCAGGAGCATACTCAAGCATCGCAATCAATATCAGAGACTAATCATCCGAGCTGTTATATGCATAAGGTACCTTATCCTAAAGGATACACTTCATGAATTCTGAGCTTCAATCAGTCAAAATAACTTATCATATTCTGGAATAAATGTGAACAGCTTGATAGATGGATTCTTTTCTCTGACTGAATAAACACCCAACTAATACATTCACTCAATGTTCGTGTCCACTCAGATAAGTATAAGGAAAACTATTTGTTATAGTGAATCAATTTGGGTAAAATTGAATGGAAATTATAGAATCCATGGAAATCCAATGATAATATTATTGTTGCAAAATCTCTATCAATTATACCGCCAAATGAATTCATTTTCAAATCTTGAAATACTTCGGAATTGGTGAGATTCTGGTGATTCTGAGTTGGAGAAGAAATATTCATCGTTCCTCACCCAAATGAGAACCCTTCCCTATTGCTATTGACTGGTCATCCGGAAATATCTGGATAACGACAGAAATCGAATAGCATCGATGCTGTTTAAGAGGAGATGGAGTATTGATTAACACCGGTGCCTTTCATGTTGACAGAAGAAATCGAAATTTGCTTCGTCGTGCCCATTAGTCAGGTAGAAATATCTCCAATGAGTTTTCTCGTAAAACTGAAGGAGAGGTACATGAGAAGCCGAAAATAGAAATGAAATAGGCTAGATAGATTTTATTCTGATAATCAGATGTATGAAGATAGGTGGCTCCTGCAAGGAAGAAGTAGCTAATCTGATTGATGCACTATAGTATTCGAATCTCTTTGGATCCATCATGGACCATCTCTTAGCTCGATTCACTCATTCATGTTTCAGTTTTGGTGATCAAAATCCGCAACACAGATGTCTATTGAGACACGTTGGACTAGACATCTAACAACTTGTGAGCGAAATATTCTGATTCCGTCTGGAACACAATTGCTTTCAACGCCTACTGTGAGAGTAAATTGGTTAGGCCAAAGATTTTCACTTGAATAAGGATGGTATCGAAATGATATTCAGAAAAATAGTCCATGGAGGGCCTTTCATCACTCACTTCAGGTTAGATGGAACCAATTGCATTCTGGTGTAGAATTTTCCTGGATGTGTTCATTAGGTGTATCATTTTTGCTTACACCTCAAATGTTCCATTATTTCCCAATCCTCTTCAAAGATATGCATTTCTTGAATGGCTCTTGGGATCGACTTAGCATACAAATCTCACAATATCATAAACCATATCCACCAGTACGAAAACTGGCAGATGTTGCCGGTAACAATCGTTCATCAGGAGATACGTTTCGAGAAAATGAGATTCGAATTTGAAAGTAGCGTTTGGACCAGCTATCTGAGCATACAGCAGTACTGGTCCATATTTTCGGAATACAAATATGAGCAAAAGATCAATCAGGATGAGAACAATAAGCCAAGAGATCAGTTGTGAATCTGAGGGTGATTCGCTTGTGTTCCTTAAATTGAGTCGAACCAAGCTATTTTTGATTAGCTCATTATCCATTACGAGAAATAGATCATAATAGATCAAATAGATCAGAAATAGATCGTTAAGGATGAAAACCAATTACTTTCCCAGACAGAAACCAGGGATGGTAATTGTTCTGTTTCGGTTTCTCTCTCTCTCTCTGGCTCTCGCTTCGGCTCATGAAGTGGTGAAGATCGGCTATCTTAGGTCATTGGGCTTTGGATGCTCTTTGAATAAACTAAAACTGAAATCTTGATCTTACATAGTGATTGAGAGAAAATACGAAGTTAGAAACAATGGATATCATTTTTGATATTTCAACCCCTTCAAAATTTGAAAATTACAATGGGTATGATTGTGAACAAGAAAAAGTGAACATTCAACAGTTTTTCGAGAACAGCGATACAGAGACATTGACGTCTTGATGATTTTTGAATCAGGGTGCATTTTGCTAGGGTAATGTACCTCATCCAATGGAATTGATTAATCGATCAATGAATAAATGAGGGATGAACTGATTGATGATTTGAGGAGCGAATTTTATATTCTTTCTTTCAGCATTTCTATGAGCCTGCTAATTTCCTCAAATCATCGTGCTCTAGTGTTAGATTCGTTATCAACTATCAATTTTTCTTCTCGTGATGAATAGCATTTTTCACAATTCCATCCACGAAAACCCCAACCTCAGCAGAGCTATCTGAATTTATATGGAACAGTAATAGAACAACGATGATTTAATGAGAAAAGACGTTAAAGTCTAACTTTATCTTTTGGAGGTTTTATCACTAATGAATGAAATTGGGTCTATATGATAATACGAATTGGGATGAAGCTCTCATTAATGGGAGAAAAGATAATTGAACTGAGTCTGAGGAAATCATCGATTTACATGGGAGTGATTCAATTCAATGGACGAGGAAGATAGCAAGAGAATGAGTAATTCTGATTCATGATTCGGGACTTAGAGCCTGGTTGAGTTAGGAAAAATGAGGCTTTAGAGTTAATTTGATTGTTTCACCGAGGAAACAAGGTGACCAATAGGTGCGCTTTGAGGAGCTGCATGTTCTGGAAGAATAAGACATCATCAGGATATGGGACCATTGCGAAATATCGAGTTTTGATTTTTCATAAAATACCTTCAGAATTTTCAGACGATTTTCTACTCTTCATTGCAGTAAGAGCGATAAAAACAATGAGGGTCAGAAAGAGAATGGACGTGACAAGCCAAGGGATGAGTGGAAAGTACGGTCGGTCCCTAGTCGAATCTCTCAGATTGATTCGAACCAGGCTATTCTCGATTAGTTCATTATCTATCTCGAGAAATAGATCAATTTTCCCAGCTCCCCAGTTCGCTAGTATGCTTTCAGGAGGCCGAAAAATTACTTCATGATCTTGGGTGGAAACAGGCTTGATCTTATTTTCATCTTTAGCCAAAATATGGACTTTCATGAACGTGTTCGTTAGACGTACACCTTTGACATTTATCTCAAGTGCACCATTATTTTCAGTCATATTCCTTAGAAATATGCATTTCTTGAATGGCTCTTGAGATCTACTTCGTTTACATTTCTCACCATCCCATGAACAATATTGACCAGTACGAAAAACAGCCAAATGACAGCCATAACAATCGTTCATCAGAAAGCATGTTGCGACAAAATGAGATTCAAATTCGAAAAGAGCATTTGGACTAGCTGGAGAATAAGAGGCAGTATGAATACCCAATCTCCTGAGATGTACGAAGGGAAAAATTCCATAGGATGGAGAGTAGCTTTCTGAGCACACCGCAGTACGAGATCCATTTCTTCCATATTGAACATTGCAGCCAGTCACAATATGAGCTGAATAGAGGATGTCAGGAACTATTAGATACCATCTCTTTTCATCTACGAGGATCAACATAAATGCTCGTAGCATGTATGGATATAGTATTATGATGGAGTGCTCGCCATCCCAACGTTTTAAGAGAGATTTGAATCCTAGCGAGTGAGTCAGATGGAGTGGATAGGATGTATTCCCTTGTTCAACAGCTTTGATTATTCTCGGTATGGAGTAAACGTAAATCTGTATCTGCTTGCTATCTTCGTTCTGTACCAGGATGAAACTCTCATTTTTACATGTTTGAAAGCTTCTATAGAAAACATTTTTAGTCCGGTTCCGTGGTAATTCTATTGCAATTTCCCCTTTTTTGGTGGTGTCTATTGAGAAGAAGATGATTATGATTTATGTGTTTCAAGTTATATCATTCATAGTCAATGTACCGTTGTGAGTGTAGGAGAATTTTAAATCATCTCCTTCTCGAATTAGGAGTAGAATCATGGCTGATTCAGCAATCGATGTCACGTCTAGCACTTTCCCTTTATCCTTCAATTCAAAGCCATTGACGAAAGTTTTATTTCCAGAAAATGCCAAACATATCTCTGATGAAAATATATATATATACGTTTTGACGCTACCAAAATTTCCTGGACATCTCTTCTCATGTATTATTCCTGATTTACGGTGCTTGACATAATAAACCACTTTTCTCTGCTGTTCATATGACCAGAAGTAATAAATTTCTTCTTCTTCCATTACCCGTCCTTGAAGACGATTGTGGGGTTTGTAGGTTCCTTGATCAAATTCCAGACAGCTTTCGATTCCAATTAAGTTAGCAGGTCGAGAAAAATAACAATTGCCATCCGAGTAAAGGAACATACCATATTGACCACATTCGTCGAATGCGAAGCTTTCAAGAGTACCGAATAAGTTGAACAAGATCAGAAAGAGCCTTTTAATATCATCAGGAGCATATCCAAGCATCGCAATCAACATCAGAGACTAATCATCCGAGCTGTCATATCTTATCCTAAAGGATACACTTCATGAATTTTGAGCTCCAATCAGTCAAAATAAATTTAAATTTAAACATTCTGGGATAAGTGAATGTGAGCAGCTTAATTGATGATTTTTTTTCTCCGACTGAATAAACACTCAACTCATAACTCATATATTCACTTAAGGTCTATGTCCATTCATATAAGTATCAGAAAAATTAATTGTTATTGTGGATCAATTTGGAGAAATTGAATAGAAGTTATCGAATCCATGGAAATCTAATGATAATATTATTGTTGCAAAATCTCTATCAATTATACCGCCAAATAAGTTCATTTTCAAATCTTAAAATACTTCAAAAAAGATGAAATTCTGGTGATTCTGAGTTGGAGAGTGAATGATCATCGTTCCTCATAGAAATGTGGACGGTTCTCTATTACTCTTGACTAGTCATCCGTATAACGACAGAAATCGTATAGCATCGATGTTGTTCAAAGAGAAATAGAGAACAGACGTACAAGTAATTATTGATGAAAGACAGTAACCAGACTTTGATCTAATACTGTTGTACTGGAAAGCTGGCTGGAGACTAGTCCATAGGGTTGGCGATTGCTGCATCTACCCACATCATTTTGTTCAGACAATTTAGAGACAGCGCTGTCACTATTGATTCAACCTACGAATTGTATGATTGAAATTTTCACCTCAACAATCATCAGGGCTGGTAATGAGGATAGGTAAAAAATAGTAGCTTGCGGGTAGCTTGGGGGTACTTGCAAAATTGATTTTTCTTCTCTTGCTTCCTAAGTTATGTTTCCCGGTCACTTTCCTTTATTCTCCTTGAGTCAATACAGACACTCTCTTGCCATCCGAGTGAAAAAACAATCTATGCTCACCAGAGTGCTCGAATGCAAAGCCTCCGAGCCTTCAGAAAAAGCTGAATAATATCAAACATCTTTCAACAAAGGACTAAGCCCATCCAACCATGCTGTGACTCAAGAGCTCTGGTAATTAATCTCAACTCAATAAATGGATTTGTTAGGCTCGGACTATCAGTAAAAACAATCAAGATGATTCCAATTGATGGAGTCAATTCAAAAAAAAAAATAGTGTATGAATGAATCATCAGTGAAGTCGAGTGAAGTCCGTGAGTGTTATCCTCATGATGGACACAATTCATCTCGTAAGGAAATTTGCAGATTCCATCATCAATCATGATGAAGGAAGATGGCGACAATCTCATTTCCAAATTTTGTGGAGAAGACTCCAACTGAAATTCACATCAAACAAGACTGAGGAACGAGACGCTCATGCGAGGAAAGAGACTCATAAATGCCAATCCTGATGATTCTTTCTATGATAGTAGGACTCTACCTGAATTGAATGTGATTAATCCGATGTATTGTAAGGTTTCAAGATGCTTGAATATATTTTGATGGATGTTTGTGCTTATTTTATGAGTGAATGGAGACAAGAAAAAATATATGTCGTGCCCAACATTTTTATTGATAATAAAATTATTTGTTTATACAAGATGATGGTGAACTCATTTATTCTTATGGACTTCAAGATCACATTCTCAATTCTAGCCTCAATTTTCTGCACATCTTTGGTCTCAAGCTTTCTGATGAAATCAGCAGGCAATGAGTTTGCCGATTTTTCTTAACGCTCAGTTTTTCCATCATCCATATCATCCATATCATGTGCAATCAGGTAGAAGATTTTAGATTGCACAAGGTGCCCCAAAGTTATACAGCCCATTCCATACTCTGATACTTTTTGAACAGATTCAGATATTCCGATAGTTCTTCTGGCTTCTCGGAGAAAAAATGTTCATGTTTTTGTGTCATGTTTTTAAACAGGCTCAGAAACTGATCAGAATAAACGGAGGACCATAAAGCCAAGAAAGTAGATTTTTCGTGATGTATGCCAAAGTGGATGAAGCTATTGGGAAAGAAGGTCATTTTCGAAATTTTCATGAAAAATTATATCTGATAAAGTTGGTCTGAAAGCTATGAGATTAGAGATGAGGATGCTGAGAGTTCTACTCCTCCGCTCCTCAATTAAGACTCTGGACAGAAAAACTGATTTTCTGGAAACCTGGTATGATTGCTCAACTTCAATGAACCTGATTCCTTCCGTTTTGTCCAGGAACTGACCAAGCAAACTTCCTGAAAATGACCATTTTTCTTCTAAGCTATCACTGGTTTGTTTCGAAACTTACAACTACCATGAGACTTGTCTCATTGGCTTATCAGGCAGTTATCCAATCAAGAAAGGCCGATAGGATGTTTCTCTTGATGAATACTATACTTCCTCTCTTTGGGACAAACTCGTTCTGCTGATAACAGAGAACCCAGGTGAGGGACGAGCATGATAAATACTACTGTTTCTTGAGTCTGAAAACACTTTGAAAGGATACCTGGAGGGATGGATGATGAGAATGAGTTTCTTGAATCCCTTCATCTTTGTGACACTGGGCAGGGAATCTTAGAGTCCAACTAGCACTAAAGCTATTAGGAAGGAGGGAGAATGAAATCATGAATTTCGAGAGTTTCATGCTCGATTGGGAATTCTTGGACAGAGATGAGCCTGATTTGTGATTTCTGAGCCATTTTCAACTCTCAGTGGGTGTTCAAAGGTTTATTAATGCCGCGAAAGGGGATCGAATTTTAATATTGTACTCCCTGACCTCATATCCTATTGGTTTTGTACTTTTTCAGGTGCGATTCTTTATGGAAATTTTGAGAATGACCTCATCTTTCCGATAGCTCCACTCACTTCTGAGTGCATCGCGGAGGACCTACGCTCTTGGCTTCATGGCCCCTGATACATGCCGATCAGTTTTTCAGCCTGTTCAAAAACCTGTCACACAAAACTTACACATTTTCTCTCCTAGGAACTGGGAGAATCATTCTAAACCCATTCAAAAGCTATCAAAGTTAAAAATGGGGTTTATTACTCTGAGACACACTCTAGCTCAAGAATTCGATCACAATTGAATTTATCCTCCTGGAGAGGTTAGCTATCTCACTGAGGACGAGTCTTCCGTATGAACCGCACGCGAGCTTTGAATATGTGGCCCTGATTGGCTCTCTTTTCTTGATAGAAGTTGTAGAACTCAATATATTCCAATTATTATATATTTATATTCACTATTATTATATATTATATATTTGTGCATTACTCTGAGGAGAGAGTGAAAGTGAGCAACTGAGGAATAAGGTAGATTTAACGTCGATAACCCTCTTGCTTATGTTGAGTGAGAGAGTAGAATGATTTCATCGGTTCCCATCCTGGTCTGACTAGCTCAATCTCATATGGTGGAATTTTCTCCACTCTCTTGATTGGCAGCCAAATGGTACAAATCTTCGACGCTGATAATCATTCCTTTGGTAGAAATATCGAGACTTTTTCGGTTACGAGGTTGAACAATCCAAACTCACCCATTCTTCTCCGCATCGGGAGCAGTAACTAATGCTATATTCTGTGAACTGAGTGGATTCAAGCGGTTCCAGAAAATCTCATTCCAACCCAATTTATTACTCACAAACTTTGATAAAGGATCAACTAACTCTTTTTCTCCATCGATCTCTGAAGGAGCACATCTTTCATGCTCAACACCATATGCAGAAAAGCCATTAGGTTCAACCTTCGTTCGATACCTAACAGGTGAATACTGAATACTGATGGATGATAAAATGAGGAGGAAAAAGACGGAAAACACCACTGACAACTGTGAGAACAAAATATAGAACTGATAACAGAGAAGATGAGAACAAGGAAATGAGATGAGCTGATGAAATGAGGCTTCTTGCTTCTCATTTCTATGCTCATTTCCAATGCCCCATCTCAGTCTTTGGAAGATCAGACAATCAGGGCAAGATATCTCAGTCTCAAAAATGGTTCAAAGCAATCAGAAACTTGTTCTAACTTGATCTCCTCAGTTTGCTCCATATCAAAATCAGCTCTGGTTCACTCTGAGACGATGGTAAAGAATCAGTTTGACACAACTTTTGTTGCGTGAATGATTAGGATCTATCATTTTCTGCCCTTTCCTACCAGTCGAGTCACTGCAGTAACTCGACTGGTCTCTCTCCACCTCATTTTTCTCTATTTATAATCGAATATGTTAATCTCTTTGGACACTGATAGCTCCTTACAGTTCACTATCAATGTCCATCACCTTAGACTAAGGGCAAAGTCAGCTCATTGGCCAAGCTCCTCTTTCCCCTAATAACCTTCCCCTATCAACTCTGTATATAAGGATTGACTTCTAAGTCATCTCTAACAGTTGCCACCAGTGTTAACAGCTAGTATCAATTCAGAGTGAGAATATAATAAACCTTTTTGTAAGCTCTAGTTTGTGCTCCTGTTCCTGAAAGCTTCCTACAGGAAACTTTCAGTATCTAGTGTCCGAGTGTTGATCGCCGAACGAGGCAACACTAGAAGTGTACAGTGTAGACCACCGAGGGAGGCAACACTGAGGTACTAAAGTACCAAGAGTTTAGGTAGCTTGACAGGGATCAAGCCAGTGTTAGTGTGAAGCTTGAAAGGGATCAAGCCTAAGTTTATATGTGTAGCAATAGTTTACTACAGTAAACTATTGCTAGGAGTATACTAGGTACTACTACGGTAGGTGTCGAATCGCCGAACGAGGCAACACCTTTACCTTAGTATTGGGGATCTCTTGTGGTGATCCTGAAGGATCTAAACAAGAGCGAAGTTAGGACGTAACCCTAACTGGCGAGAGTAGGAGAAGGCTGTCAGCGCGTAAGAACCTTAATAACATCTCTAGATCCGTAATTCGAATGTCAGCAGAATTCTGACTTCATCGATGAAGCCGATGCTTCGGCCTTCACGGCACTTTTCCCCTTTCATTAATTCATTTATCCAACCATTTCTCACTTATAATTGTATCTCCCCTTTTGGTCTCAACGACCATCATTGCTCATCACTTGTATCTCAGCATCTCTCGATAGATGTCAATCATGATCGACCACTGAATGGTCTCACTCTCTGTCTCCCTCGGCCTCCACGGCCTTATATAAACTCTCTTCATCCTTTTGTTCCTTACGTTTTGTGTCCTTTATAATTGTCTTCGGACCAACGTCCGCCTGTTCCTCAGTTTATCATTTTCAATAAACCTTTTTGTGCTAGCATTAGCTCGTGTTTGCCACACATTCTTTTGCCTACACCGGTCCCTTTTAGGTCCTCTGAACCTTTGGATCGTCGGTGGCCCTGATAGGTCCATAAATTGAAGTTTTTGAGCTTCACGCTCTGTTAGGCTTGTGGCCAGAGTCTTCAGAACTATCGTGTCTCAAGAGTTTCTCTCACACGAACCTCGAGCTTTTCGGAAGTCAAGGGCCGAGAAGAATCGGTTGCGCTAAAGCACACGTCCAACCCATCTACACTTGACACTTTTCTTATTACTCTGTGCTGAATCAGATCCACTATCCTCATTCATGGGTCACATTCGGCTCAGGGTAATGTACCTAGTGTTAGATTCTTTATCAGTTATCAATTTTTCTTCTCTTGATGAATAGCATTTCTCACAATTTCATCAGCGAAAACACGAATCTCAGCAGAGCTATGTGAATTTAAATGAAACAGTAATAAAACGACGATTTGGTGAGAAGAGACGTTCAAGTCTACCTCTATCTCCTGGAGGTTTTAACACTCATGGATGAAATCGGGTCCATATGCTAATACGAATTGGGATTGAGCTCTCATTAATGGGAGAAAAGACAATTGAACTGAATCTGAGGAAACCATGGATTCACATGGGAAGTGGTTCAATTTAATGGACGAGGAAGATGGCTCCTATGCATCAGACAAACATCTTTCTCTCTTGGAATGTACATAGAAATGAATTCTTTTTCATGATTCGCGACAAAGAGCCTGGTTGAGGTATTGAGAGACAGGCTATAGAGTTAATTTGATTGTTTCACCGAGGAACCAATGGGTGAGCTTCGTGGAGCTACATGTCCTGGAAGAATGAGAAATCTTTATGATCATTGCAAAATATCAAATTTCAATTTTTCATACCTTCAAAATTTTCAGACGATTTTAAACCCTTCAATGCAATAAGAGAGACAAAAACAATAAGAATCATAAAGAGAACAGACATGACAAGCCAAGGCATCAGAGGAAAGCTCCGTCTGTCTCTAATGAAGTCTCTCAGATTCAGTCGAACTACGCTATTTTCGATCACTTCGTTATCTATTTCGATAAATAGATCAATTTTTCCAGCTGTCCAATTGGCTAGTATGCTATCAGGAGGCCGAAAAATAGCTTCATGATCTTTGATGAAAACAGGCTTGATCATATTTTCATCTGGGGCCAAGATATGAACTTTCATGAACGTGTTCGTTAGACGTACACCTTTGACATTTATCTCAAGTGCACCATTATTTTCATTTATATTCCTCAGAGATATGCATTTTTTGAATGCCTCCTGAAAATTACTTCGAAGACATTTTTCACCGTCCCATGAACAATATCCACCGTTACGAAAAAAAGACAAACGGCAGCCATAACAATCGTTCATCAGGGAGCATGTTGCGACGAAATGAGATTCAAATTTGAAAGAAGCATTTGGACTAGCTGAAGCATAAGAGGCAGTGTGAACACCCAAACTTTTGAGATGTACGAATGGAAAAAGTTCATAGGATGAAGAATAACTTTCTGAGCATACCGCAGTACGAGATCCATTTTTTCCATCTTGAATATTGCAGCCAGTCACATCATGAGCTGGATAGGGGATGTCAGGTACGATTAGATACCATCTTTTTTCATCTACGAGGACCAACATAAATGCTCGTAGCATGTATGGATACCGTATCATGATGGAGTGCTTCCTATCCTTAGATTTCACGAGAGATTTGAATTCTAGCGAGTGAGTCAGATGGAGTGAATATGATATATTCCCTTGTTCAATAGCTTTGATTATTATCGGTACGGAGTAAACATAGATCTGTATCTGCTTGCTAGTTTTGTTCTGTATCAGGATGAAACTCTCATTTTTACATGTTTGAAAGCTTCTATAGAAAACATTTTTAGTCCGGTTCCGTGGTAATTCTATTGTGATGGTTCCTAATTTGGAGGTGTCTGATGGGAAAAAAATGATCATGAAACATGTGTCTTGAGTTATATCATTCATAGTCAATGTACCGTTGTTTGTGTAGAAGAATTTTGAACCATCTTTCACTCGAATTAGAAATAAAATCATGGATGATTCAGCATCAGATACTCCATCTATCACTTTTACTCTATCGAGATCCTTCAATTCAAACCCATTGACGAGGGTTTTATTTGCAGAAGTTGCCCAACATATCATAGATAAAGTTATCGATATAACCATCTTGACAGCCCCAAAATCTCCTGGACAACTCTTCTCTTGTATTATTTGTGATTTGTGAGGCTTGACATAATAAACCACTTTTCCCTTCTGTTCCCGAGACCAGAAGTAAGAACTTTCTCCTCTTTCCATTACATTGCCTTGACGACGATTAGAGGGGCTGTAATTTCTTGGATCAAATCCAGGACAGCTTTCGATTCCAGTCAAGTTATTAGGTCGAAAGAAATAACAATTGCCATCCGAATAAAAGAACAAACCATATTGACCACATTCGTCGAATGCGAAGCTTTCAAGAGTACCAAATAAGTTGAACAAGATCAGAAAGAGTCTCTCAATATTATCATGAGCATACCCACGTATAGGAATCAACATCAGAGACTAATCATCCAAGCTGTAATATCTTATCCTAAAGGATACACTTCATGAATTTTGAGTCAGTCAAAATAAATTATCATATTCTAAATTAAGTGAATGTGAACAGCTCATGGATAAGTTTTTTCTCTCTGACTGAATAAACACCCAGCTCATACATTCACTCAATTCTCATGTCCATTCACATAAGTATCAGGAAAATTAATTGTTTTGTGGATCAATCTGGAGAAATTGAATGGAAATTATCGAATCCATGGAAATCTAACAATAATATTATTGTCGCAAAATCTTCATGAATTATACCGCCAAATAATATCATTTTGAAATCTAAAAATACTTCAAAAGTCAGAATTCTGAGTTGGAACGGAAATGGCTAATGTTTTCTTCCCAGATATGGACGCTCTCCTATTGCTGTTGACTAGTCAACCGATGATATCTAGATAACGACAGAAATCGAATAGCATCGATGCTGTTTAAGGGGAAATGGAGCATTGATGACTACTGGTGCCTTTCATGTTAACAGAAAATATTCGAGAAAATCGAAAATTGGTTTGTCATGCCCATCAGTCAGGTAGAACTATCCTCAATATAAGTTCTCGAAACAGCAGGTGAGGAACATGAGGAGCCGAAAATAGAAACAAAAAAGGCCAGATAGATTTTATGGTGATAATCAGATGAATGAAGATAGGTGGCCCCTAAAAGGAAGACCTAGCTGGTCTGATTGATGCACTGTAGTACATATTCTGATTTCGTCTGGAACACAATTGCTCTCAACACCTACTGTTAGAGTAGATTGGTTAGGCCGAAGATTTTCACTTGAATTATGATGGTATTGAATCAATATTCAAAAAAACAGTCCACGAAGGATCCTTCATCACTACAAGTACTCGATGTATGAGGGCCGATTGAACCAGGTGTATATGAAGCTATGAGGCAAGCAGGTGGGTATGAGTAGAAGCATAAATTCTGTATTGAACTGAGGTTATGGCCTGGAAATTTTTCAAATCACCTCATGAGAATATAAGGTTTTTAACGTTTTTCTGGGTGATCGCGTCAACTGCAAGCTCATAAGAGAGTAAATCTCAATGCAAATGAGTAAGCAATACATTTATGAGAAGATCAGATCAAGTTTCGATGAGGAGAATCAGCATTGAATTCATAGGAGAAGGATGGAAGGCTTCGAAATTATTGCTCAGGATTTTGAAATTGATTTGATGTGAGGAGAGATCCAAATCATCTGATGAAAGTACAAGTAATATTGATGAAGTGCAGTAATCAAACTCTAATCAAATACTGTTGCATCTAAAGCAGGCTAATATCTAGGCTCGGGAGACATTTTCCACCATCCCAAGAACACCATAAAGGATCAGCCAACCGGCATGACAATCTTTCATTGGGAAACCTTTGCAACAAAATTAGATTCGAATTCGAAAGTTGCATTCAGATAAGATAGATAGATCCAGATAAATTCTTGAAGGCAGTATGATTACTCAGTCTTTCGGGATGTACGAAGGGAAAAGTGCATAGGATAGAGAGCAGCTTTCTGAGCATACCGCAGTGCGAGATCCATTTCTATCATCTTTAAAACTACCATCAGTTACATTATGACCCGGATAGAGGATGTCAGGAATGATGAGATATATGCACCACGTTCCTTTCTTCATGAGGACGAACACAAATGCTTGTAGATTATATGGAAATGGTATTCTGATGGAGGGCATCCAATCGCTTTTTTTATTAGAGATTCAAATTCTAGCAAGTGAGTCAGATGGAGTGAATATGATCTATTTCCTTGTTCAACAGCTTTCATTGTTCTTGGTATAGAGTGAACATGGATCTGTATCTGCTTGCGTTCTTGGTTCTGTATCAGAATGAAACTCTCATTTTTACATGTTTGTAGGCTGCTATCGGAACGCCCTACAGTGTTGCCCAGTGGTAATTACAGTAAGATTTTTTCTGATTTGGAGGTGTCTAATGTGGAAAAAATGATTATGGTTTAGGTATCTTAGGTTATATCATTGATGGGTAATGTACCATTGTTGGTGTGACTGAACTTAAAAAACTTCCTCTTCAATTACGAGTAAAATCATGGATGATTTAGCATCTGATGTCACGTCTAACACTTTTCCTCCATCAATCTCCTCCAACTCTAACCCATTGACAAAAGCTCTCTATTCTTAGAATACAGAGCACATCTCTGATGAAGTCATCATTTCTTCCATTTCGACGGCATCGAAATTTCCAGGACAATTCTTCTCTTGTATTATTTTTGATTTGTGGGACTTGAAATAATAAGCCACTTTTTTCTGCTGTACCTTGGACCAGAACTAAGACCTCCTTTTTTCATTACCATGTCTCGAAGATGATTGGAGGATCTGTAGGGTCTTGGATCAAATTCTCGACAGTCTTCGGTTCCAGTCAAGCTATTGGGTCGAAAGAAATAACACTCGCCACCTGAGTAAAAGAACCATCCGTATTGACCACATTCCTGGAATGCGAAGCTTTCAAGACCACGAAGAGAGATGAATAATGTCAAATATCTTTCAAGAGAAGCGGAAGCACATCCATCACGTGCTTACTGGAAGAGCTTCATCTGAAGATTTAGGAAGAATTACTAGGCTGATGCAGTTCGTTGGACAAAGAATTGTTCTAGCCAGTAAGACATATCTTCATCTGAGGACAAAGTTCATCCTAATAAAACGAACATACCCTTCTAAGATGATTGGATGAAAATTCCACTCCTCTATATCGTAATCCTGATGGATTGATCCAGCTGATGAAAACTTCTTTTACTCCTTGTAGTCTGTTAACGGCAATTTGCTGGCTCATAATTAAAATTTGAAAGTGAATGATTGAAGGACATGATGAACTATATGAAGCGTATAAAGTATTAAATTGTATTCAACCCCATTAAAATGTGGAAACTGCGAGAGATCTGATTTTGAACAATATAGACATTCGACAGTTTCTCGAAGTTTTCAATCCAGAGGCAATGAAGCATTCAAAGCCTAAGCATCAATTAGTCTATTCAAAAGTGTTAAACATGATACAGTATCAATTGTCTTGATGATTATTGACTAGTCGTGCATTTTGCTGAGGTACTGTACCTCATTCAATAAAATCAATAACGCTCCAGCTTATGGGTAGATGAATAGATGATGGATGAATTGATTGATGATTTGAAGATTGCATTTTAAATGCTTTCGTTCAGCATGTCTATAAGATTGCTAACTTCTTCAAATTATCATGCTCTAGTGTTGGATAAGTTATCAATTTTTTTCTCGTGATGGATAGCATTAGCAATGAACATGAGTCCTAGCAGAACTATCTGAATTTGGATTCAATGAAACAATGATAAAATAACGATAATTTGATGAGAAGTGACGTTTGAGTCTGCATCTTTTGGAAGTTTTACCACTCATGAATGTAATTGTCTATATGTTAATACGAATTAGGGTAAAGCTCTCATCCTTAGAAGAAAAGATGATTGGAATGAATTTGAGAAAGTCATCGATTTTAAGACGGAGTAATTGAATTTAATCTACGAGAGAGATGTCTCTTGTGAATCAAGACAAGAATCTTCCTCACTTGATATATACATGGAAAATACTATACTATATACTAACATACTATACTAATATAAGATACTTGAGAAATTTTTCATCCAGGTTTCGGGACTCAGAGCCTGGTCGAGTTAGGGAAAGTGAGGCTATAGAATTAATTTGATTGTTTCACCGAGGGAACAGGAGGACCAATAGATGAGCTTTGTGGAGCTGCAGGTATTGAAAGAATGTGAAGTTATTAGGATATGTGATCATTGCAAAATATCAAGTTTTGATTCTTCATAACATACCTTCAGAATTTTCAGACGATTTTAGACCCTTCAATGCAATAAGAGAGACAAAAACAATAAGAATCATAAAGAGAACAGACATGACAAGCCAAGGCATCAGAGGAAAGCTCCGTCTGTCTCTAATGAAGTCTCTCAAATTCAGTCGAACTACGCTATTTTCGATCAGTTCGTTATCTATTTCGATAAATAGATCAATTTTTCTAGCTGTCCAATTGGTTAGTATGCTTTCAGGAGGCCGAAAAATTACTTTATGATCTTGAATGGAATGATTCTCAATTCTATCTCTTCCAGCTATCAACAAGTGAACTTTCATGCCACTGTTCGTTAGACGTACACCTTTAACATGCATCTCAAGTGCACCATTATTTTCATTTATATTCCTTAGATATATGCATTTCTTGAATGGCTTTTGAGATTTACTTTGAAAACACTTCTCACCATCCCATGAACAATATTCACCAGTACGGAAAACAGCTAGATGACAGCCATAACAATCGTTCATCAGGTAACATGTTGTGACAAAATGAGATTCAAATTTGAAAGAAGCATTTGGACTAGCTGGAGAATAAGAGGCAGTATGAATACCCAATCTCCTGAAATGTACGAAGGGAAAAATTCCATAGGATTGAGAGTAGCTTTCTGAGCACACCGCAGTACGAGATCCATTTCTTCCATCTTGAACATTGCAGCCAGTCACAATGTGAGCTGGATAGGGAAAGTCAGGAATGATGAGATACCACTTTTTTTCATTCGCGATGGTGAACACGAATGCTCGTAGCTTATATGGGTATATCATCAGGATGGAGTGCAACCAAACCCCATACATTAATAATGATCCAAATTTTAACGAGTGAGTCGGATGGAGTGAATATGATGCATTCCCTCGCTCAACAGCTTTGATTATGCTCGGTATGGAGTAAACATAAATCTGTATCTGCTTGCTTTCTTCGTTCTGTATCAGGATGAAACTCTCATTTTTACATGTTTGAAAGCTGCTATAAAAAACACCTTTAATCTGGTTCCGTGGTAATTCTATTGTGATGGTTCCTAATTTGGAGGTGTCTGATGGGAAAAAAATGATCATGAAACATGTGTCTTGAGTTATATCATTCATAGTCAATGTACCGTTGTTTGTGTAGAAGAATTTTAAATCATCTCCCTCTCGAATTAGGAATAAAATCATGGATGATTTAGCATCTGATACTTGGTTTATGACTCTTGATCTATCAACATTCTCCAATTTAAAGCCATTGAGAAAAGTTTCATCTCCAGCAACTGCAACGCATTGCACGGATAAAGTTAACCATACACCCTCATTGGCAACACCAGAATTTCCAGGACATTCCTTCTTTTGTACTGTTCCTGATTTGTGAGGCTTGACATAATACGCTAATTTTCCTTTTTGCTCCCAAGACCAAAAGTAAGAACTTTCTCCTTTTTCCATTACATAGCCTTGAAAACGATTTCGAGGTTTGAAGGTTCCCGGATCGAATTCTTGACAGCTTTCTATTCCAGTCAAGCCAGTAGATCGAAAGAAGTAACAATTGCCATCCGAGTAAAAGAAAAATCCATATTGACCACATTCCTCAAAGGCGAAGCTTTCAAGACTACCAAATAAGTTGAACAAGATTAAAAAGAGTTTTCCAATATCATTATGCGCATATCCAAGCATCGGGATGGACATTAGGGACTAATCATCCGAGCTGTAATACCGTATCCTCATGGATACACTTGATTAATCTTAAGCTTAAATTATATCAGATAAAATAAATTATAGCATTCCGAAACAAGCGGAAGTGAGTAGCTCAATGGACGAATTCGCTTATGACAAATAAACACCCAACTCACACATTCACTCCATGTTCATGTCCATTCATATAAGTATCAGGAAAACTAGATGTTAGTGCAGATCGAATTCGAAAGAAAAATTATCGAATCCAGAAAAAGCTTCCAAACTATAATAATAATATTATTGTTTCAAAATCTCTATCAATAATACCGCCAAAAGAATGCATTTTCAAATCAACAAATACTTCAAAATCGATGAAAATCTGAGGGTTCTGAGCTGGAGCTAGAATGGCCATTGTTCTTCTCTCAGAGGACGCTTCTTTATTGCTGTTGGCTAGCCATCCGAAAATATCTAGATAGCGACAAAAATCGAACAGCATCGATGCTATTCGAGGGAAAAATGGGGCTCTGATTAACATTAGTACCTCTCATGGTAACAGAGAATATTAGAAAAAATCGAAAAAAGCCTCGTCGTGCCCTTTCAGAGGAAACGTTTTCCATTTTGAGGACAGACGACTGTGACAACAACAAGGACACCATCAGGTATGAAAAATCTGCAGAATACCATCGTATCTTCTCTCTTGCTTTTTGGGACTCTTTTCAGAGCTCGCACTGTTGAGCAGCCAGAGATACACATCTCGTGACTGCTGATGGTCTTTCTGGTTAGCTCATCAAGTGATACGAGTCTTCAGCTTCATCATCTCTCTCATCAAAAGAATTTATGGTGGCTTCTTCTCATTCCAATCAGAATCACTATTCTCTGAGGATGGTTCGCCTGATAAAGTCGAGCTTGAACTTCCAGCACTACTATATTCTATTGTTCTTGTATTCCCGCCGCTGATTACCAGGAATGAAATTTCAGAGTAGGGCTCCTTATCAATGTCACCAGAGTCTCCTTGAGCTGAGGAGGCAGTATCAGCTTCCAGGTTGACTGGTTTCGATGAACTGATAATTCCGTTAATGAACTGATCGGACAAGACTGCTGAGGCAGGCTGGGTTGTGGTAGTTGTCGTGATGGAGTGGGTTAACTTGACTGTTGAGGCTGGTTCGATGATGAGAGGCTAGATAGTGTTGATGATTGCTGTGGAGATTCTGGTCTTGATTTTGAGTTTCGTTTTCAGTTATTATATGAACTTTTACCAGCTGAGTGGATTCTGTCTCCAACAGATACATTACACTCCAATTTCTCTTGGAGGAAGATTTCATGACCTCATCATAGATATGATAGGTACGTTCTGTTTTTTTGTGCTGCGATCCAGGCTCTTGGAGCATTTTTTGGAGGTGTCCATTCTGAAATACGTTCACCATTAGGGGGGAAGTTAGAATTTGAATTCAACCTCAAATTTTTTTATGCTTATCCTATCATTCTCATCTATTGGGTGTGTATCTCTCGCGCTCAAAAGAGCATTAAAATCTCCTCTCTTTTCTCTGAATATGCCCTCGTGATCTCGATAACTTCTCTCACCTATGCGGGCATCTTTTTTTCCATTGAATCTTCAGAACAATCCCTTCATAAACATTTTTTTACTGACTATCTTACCTATCACACAAGGGGGAAGAAGTTTCAGTTCTTTTCTGGCCCTAATTTCAGGTGCAGGGCTTCCTGTATAAGTAGCTAAACATAGCCAGCAGACACCTTCCATACCGTGCAACAACTAACGAATCAGAAAGACTTGGCCCCAGCCGATAACGTAAGCTGGAACCGTATGAGTTCATTCCTTCCCCTTTCTAGGAGAAATGGTGATACTTTCGGACAAACTCGTAGAATTTCACCAGTCGAATTTTTCTCGAGAATTTGAGTTTCCAAAATAATTCTGACTAGTATAATTGGAATTACCTTGAGAGAAGCTCTATTCAAATCCCTGCCAAACTATAGGAAGGATGGAATTCTTGAAAAGATAGTTGTTCCTCATCTTTTTGTCTGTAATTTTTTCCCGAGAACATGAGCTTTACTTCCGATAGTATTTTCAGATAGCGAATCTATATCACATCTCAAAATTTCACTTACATCAGAATATCTAGAAGCCAGAATGAGGGAAAAACTGAATTCTTCATGGGTTTTAGCCAATTTTTTTGCACCAAGCTGACCTCAATTTTTGTGAGCATTCTAAGAAGCTGGATAAAAATAGGTATCTGGGTGCATTCTGATTTACCTGTCATTAGAACTTCCCTGGGAGTCAACGAGCGAAAAATCACTTTTTATCCTTATTTTTGCTCATTTAAAGACACTTAGAATTATTCGACTTTATTCTCAAAGCTATTTTCAGCTTTTACATAGAAAACCATACCGGAAAACATGTCTGTAAAGAATTTTTGAGATAAGTTCTGATCCTCAGATTACTTTTCCTTATCTCAAATTCGACAAATCTGACCGTATTTTTGACTTCAGTTTCGGAATTTTTGCAGGAAGTTTAGTTGAAATAGAAAAAATGAGAATAAGCTAATCTCAGACGTGTTTTTTTCTTTTGATGATGAAGATTTGAATTCTGCTAAATGAGTGGGATTAAGTGGATGTGATTCATCTTCTTGTTAAGCAGCTCTGAGAATTCTTAGTACTGAGCAAGTATAAATCTGTATCTACTTGCTCTTCTTTAGGTCCAGCAGATGTGAAACATATCTCACATTGTCAGATGAATATCATCGTCGTGCACACAGCAAAATTGTCGCGGCACTACTAATCTTCTATTCTATTGGACATATTAGGCTTGGAGTATTATGCCACTTCCAACCCAAGCGAATTCCAACCTTCCACCGTGGATGTGGAATCCTATCAAGTATTATCACTTGAATCACTTGACTGGGTAGTTGCTTTCTTCGCATTGGAGTATTCTTTTTCTTTTCTGATCGCTTCTTCAAATGTTGATATTTGAGATGCTCGGAACCCTGTATCACGAGCAAATACTGAAAATTCGACCGGTGACTCGGAAGTATAGAGTAAATTCGATTGTGTTAACGAAGAGCTGGATAATTCAATCGCTGACCCTTGAAGAGCTGATGGGTGAATTGGAAATTGATGAAAATATGGTCAGTTGAAATTGTTAGATTTCTAACTATCGACAATTACCTCTGATATATTGGGAAAATTTTCGAAATGCAAATATGAGCAGAAGAACGATCAGGATGAGAACGATGAGCCAAAAGATCAGGTGTGAATTCGATGGTGACTCACCCGTCTCTTTTAAATTGAGTTGAACAACACTATTTTCAATTATTTCATTATCTATCACGAGAAATAGATCAACTTCTTCTGCCTTCCAATCCACCAGTATGCTATAAGGAGGAAGAAAAATTGCGCCATGATCTTGAATCGAGATAGGTTTGATCTTATCTCCTCCCGTTGTCAATATATGGACTTTCATGAACGTGTTCGTTAGCCGTACTCCTCTGACACCCACCTTAAGAGTACCGTTATTTTCACTAATATTCGTTGAGGATACACATTCCTTGAATGACTCTTGGAAATTGCTTGGGATGCATTTTTCACCATCCCATGAACATTTTAAAGGATCAGCCAAACGGCAGCCATAACAATCGTTCATCAAATAGCACGTTGCGACAAAATGAGATTCGAATTTGAAGGAAGCATTTGGACTAGCTGAGGAACGAGAGGCAGTGTGAACGCCCAGTCTTCCAAGATGTACGAACGGAAAAAGTTGATAGGATTGAGAGTAGCTTTCTGAGCATACTGCAGTACGAGATCCATTTTTTCCACCTTGAACGTTGCAGCCAGCCACAATATGAGTTGAATAGGGGATATTAGGAATGATTAGATACCATCTTTTTTCATCTACGAGGATCAACATAAATGCTCGTAGCATGTATGGATACCGTATCATGATGGAGTGCTTCCTATCCTTAGATTTCACGAGAGATTGGAATTCTAGCGAGTGAGTCAGATGGAGTGAATATGATATATTCCCTTGTTCAATAGCTTTGATTATTCTCAGTATGGAGTAAACATAGATCTGTATCTGCTTGCTTTCTTCGTTCTGTATCAGGATGAAACTCTCATTTTTGCATGTTTGATAGCTCCCATGAATAGATCCTTTAGTCCGATTCTGTGGTAATTCTATTGTGATGGTTCCTAATTTGGAGGTGTCTAATGTGAAAAAAATGATTATGATACATGTATCTTGATTAATATCATTTATAGTCAATGTACCGTTGTTGGTGTAGAAGAATTTCGGATCATCCCTCTCTCGAATTAGGAATAAAATCATGGATGATTTAGCATCCGATACTTGGTCTATGACTCTTGAGCCATCAACATTCTCCAATTTGAAGCCATTGACGAAAACTTCTCTTCTCAAAAATACAAGACATATCTCAAATGAAGTTATCCATATTTTATCCACTACGAGGGGACCAAAATTTCTTGGACACTTCTTCTCTTGTATTCTTCTTGATTCGTGAGGCTTGACATAATAAGCCACTCTTTCTTGCTGTCTATCAGACCAGAAGTAAGAACTTTCTTCTTTTTCCATTACTATGCCTTGAAGACGATCGATGGGATTGAACATTCCTGGATCAAATTCTTGGCAACCTTCAACTCCAGTCAAGTTAGCAGGTCGAAAGAAATAACAATTGCCATCCGAGTAAAAGAACAATCCATATTGACCACATTCCTCAAATGTGAAGCTCTTAAGGCCACCAAAAAAGCTGAATAATATCAAACATATTTCAATAAAGGCCGAAGCACATCCAACCATGTTCTTACTGAAAAGCTTTGGTCATTAATCTCAACCCAATAAATGATGAATAAATTATCAGCAAGGAATTATGGCGTTGTCATTCCAGCTAAATGATCTTATGCATAGTACAGTATCTTTCTTCTCCGAATTCCCTCAATTGTTGCAAATATGTTGAATGTGATTGATAATCAAAAACAGAGCTACATCGGAACGTATCCATCGGATACTTTTGAGTTATCTCAACAATATGAATGAAAATCAGTTGCTGGAAAAATATTATCCGTTCACATCTAACAGTCAGCAGTCTTCAGTTCTTCCTCTGTCACATTTCCATGTGACAGGCGCATTATATCATCAATTGTGGGAAAATAGCAGGCAAGAAATGATGAATAAATGATATCATATGATATTATGGAAACGGAAGTTAAATCAGACACTCATACCTTCCATGAGGATTAAAAAGATTTGAGGGGAAACCTAGACTGATGCAGTTCGTTGGACAAAGAATTGTCCAAGCCAGCAAGGCATATCTTCACCTGAAAACATTCTCACAAAACATGCACTTTTCAAATGATTGGATGAAAAGTCTTCTACTGTTTTTAGTCTGAGAACAGCAATTTGCTGGCCCATAATAAAATTCGAAAGTGAATGATTGAAGGACATGATGAATTATATGAAGCGTATAAAGTATTGAATTGTATTCAACCCCATTAAAATGTGGAAACAGCGAGAGATCTGATTTTGAACAATATAGAGCAAACATTCGATAGTTTCTCGAAGTTTTCAATCCAGAGACATTAAAACATTCAATGCCTAAGCAACCATTAATTTATTTAAAAATATTAAACATGATTCGGTTTCAATTGACGATTATTGACTAATCGTGCATTTTGCTGAGGTACTGTACCTCATTCAATAAAATCGAGAATCACTCATGAATGTAATTGGGTCTATATGCTGATACGAATCGGGATAAAGCTCTCATGCATAGGACAAAATATAATTGCAGTGAATTTGAGAAAGTCATCGATTTTTACGCGGAGTAAATAAATTTAATCGACGAGAGAAATGTCTCTTGTGAATCAAGACAAGAATCTATCTACTCTAATAAATACATGTACTTGAAAAATTTTGATTCATGATACAGAGCTCACAGCTTGGTTGAGGTATGGGAAGTAAGGCTATGGAGTTGATTGTTTCACCGAGGAATCAATAGGTGAGCTTTGTGGAGCTGCATGTATTGAAAGAATAAGAAATTATTAGGATATGTTATCGTTGCAAAATATCGAGTTTTGATTCTTTATAACATACCTTCACGATTGTCAGGCGATTTTTTATTCTTTATTTTCTTCATGGCAATAATAGAGAAGAAAACAATAAGAATCAGAAAAAGAACACACGTGACAAGCCAAGGGATCAGAGGAAAGTACGGTTGGTCTCTAATGTAGTCTGGCAGATTGAGTCGAACTAGGCTATTTTTGATTAGTTCATTATCTATCTCGAGAAATAGATCAATTTTCCCAGCTGTCCAATTGGCTAGTATGCTTTCAGGAGGCCGAAAAATTGCTTTATGATCTTGAATATAGTTATTCTCAATTCTATCTTTTCCAGCTGTCAACAAGTGTACTTTCATACCAGTGTTCGTTAGGCGTACACCTTCGACATGCATCTCAAGTGCACCATTATTTTCATTTATATTCCTCAGATATATACATTTCTTGAATGGCTTTGGAGATTTACTTTGAAAACATTTCTCACCATCCCATGAACAATATCCACCAGCACGAAGAACAGACAAATGGCAGCCATAACAATCATTCATCAGGTAGCATGTTTGCAAATAACGAGATTTGTATTCGAAAGTTACATTCGGGCCAGATGAAATCTTGGTGGCAGTATGAACACCTAGTCTTTCGGAATGTACGAAGGGAAAAGGTCGATAGGATGGATAGCTTTCTGAGCACACTGCAGTACGAGATCCATTTCTTCCATCTTGAATATTGCAGCCAGACACAATGTGGGCCGAATATGGGATGTCAGGAATGATCAGATACCATTTTTTCTCATCCCTGAGGCTGACCATAAATGCTGTTAGCTTATATGGGTATCTCACCAGGATGGAGTGCGAAAAATCATCAAACTTTAATAATGATCCAAATTTCAGCGAGAGAGTAGGATCGAGTGAATAAGATGCTTTCCCTTGTTCAACAGCTTTGATTATGCTTGGAATGGAGTAAACATAAATCTGTATATGCTTGCTTCTTCTGTCCTGGATCATGAAGAAACTTTCATTTTCACATGTTTGAAAGCTTTTAAAATAAGCACCTTTAATCCGGTTCCGTGGTAATTCTATTGTGATGGTTCCTGATTTGGAGGTGTCTAATGTGAAAAAAATAAATATGACAGATGTATTTGAAGTTTTATAATTCATAATCAATGTACCGTTGTTGGTGTAGAAGAATTCCAAAGAATTTTTCTCTCTAATTAGGATTAGGATTAAAAACATGGATGATTCAGCATCTGATACTCGGTCTATGGCTCTTCGTCCATAAACATTCTCCAATTCAAAGCCATTAAGAAAAGTTTCATTCCCAGCAAATGCAACGCATAGCTCGGATAAAGTTAACAATACACTCATATTTGCGACACCAAAATTTCCTGGACACTTCTTCTCTTGTATCATATTTGACATGTGAGGCTTCACATAATAAGTCACTTCTCCCTGCTGTACATATGACCAGAAGTAAGACCTTTCTCCTTTTTCCATTACTATGCCTTGAAGACGATTGGGGGGTCTGTGGATTCCTGGATCAAATTCTCGGCAGTCTTCGATTCCAGTCAAGTTATTAGGTCGAAAGAAATAACAATTCCCATCTGAATATAAGAACAAACCATATTGACCACATTCCTCAAAGGCGAAGCTTTCGAGAGCACCAAATAAATTGAACAAGATCAGAAAGATTTTTCCAATATCATTATTCGCATATCCAAGCATCGGGATCAACATCAGAGACTTATCATCCAAGCTGTAATACACCCTATCCTCATGGATACACTTGATGAATTTTAAACTTGAATTACTATTATTATATCAGATAAAATAAATTATATCATTTCGAAACAAGTGGAATTGAGCAGCTCAATTGATGAATTCTCTTATGATAAATAAACAACCGATTCATGCTTATACATTCACTCCAATCTTGAATCTTGAACGAAAATTATCGAATCCAAGAAAAATTTCCGAAATCTAATTGTTGCAAAATTTCTATCAATAATACCGCCAAATAAATTCATTTTAAAATCTAAAAATACTTCAAAAGTCAGAATTTTGAGTTGGAACAGAAATGGCTACTGTTTTTTCCCAGATATGGACGCTTTCCTATTGCTGTTTGACTAGCCATCTCGAAATACATGTAGATAACGATAGAGATCGAATAGCATCGACACTATTTGAGGGGAACTGATTAACATCAGTGACTTTCATGTTAACAGTAAATTTTGGAAGAAATCGGAAATTGTTTCATCGTACCGATTTGTAAGGTAAAACTATCTTCAATGAAAGTTTCCAGGGAACTGAAAAAGAGGACCCAAAAGTAGGCATGGAATATGTCAGATAGATTTTATGAAGATGATCAGATGAGATTGGCGAGAAAGTCCAGATAACTGAAGGTAAATGGCTCCTTAAAGGAGAAAAAAGCAGACCGGACTGAAATACTGTAGTATCCGAATCTCTCTGGTCCCATCATAGATCATCACTCACAATTGTCAGTTGGATTCACTCATTCAAGCTCCAATTTTGGTAATCAAAATTCGCAACACAAATGTTTATTTAGATGTGTTGAATTAGGTATCTACGAAATATTCCGATTTCATCTGGAACACAATTACTTTCAACACCTACTATGAGGGTAAATTGGTTACGGCCAGAGAGGTCCACTTGAATAATGATGGTATAAAATCGATATCCAAAAACACAGTCCACGAAGGATCTTTTATCACTCACTTCAAGTACGAGATACATGAGCATCAAATGTTCCGTGGTGTAAATGAAGCCATGAAGCAAGCAGGTGGGTACGGATGGAAGCATGAATTCCCCCATGAAACAAAGGCTATAGCTTGGGAATTCCTCCAGATCACCACATGAGAAGTTAGATTAGGTCTTCTCTTAAGTGATCGCTCTAATTGCGCGCTTCTCATTCGGGGAAATCCCAATGAGAATGAGCAGGACATACATTTAGGAGAGAATCAAACCGAGTTTCCTCAGCATCAGATCCATAGAAATAAAAATGAAAGACTTTGAAAACATTACTTAGAATTTTGCAATTGGTATGAATATGGAGAGTGGTCCAAATTATCTGACAAACGTGCGAGCAATTATTGATGAAGTGCAGTAATCAGACTCTGATCCAATACTGTTGTACCAAAAACAGGCTAAAAACTAGTCCATAGGGTTGGCAATTGCTGCACTCATTAAAATCAGTGTGTTAAAACAGTTTGGAGACAGCGTTGTGGATTCAAGATACCGATTAGATGATTGAAATTTTCAGCTAAAAACTATCCGGGTTGTTAATGAGGATAGGTTGAAAAAATAGTGTTTGCGCTTCATAAATGATTACATGGAAAGCCCACTTCTCTACTCTTTTTTAGTCTGGGATCAGCAATTTGCTGGCCCATGATTGAAATTTTAAAATGGATGAAATACATGATGAATTATAGGAAGCGTATAAAGTATTGAATTGTATTCAATCTCATTAAAATGTGAAAATTATAAAAGGTATTTTGAACAATATAAGTGAGTCTCAGCAGAACTATCTGAATTTGAATTGGATGGAAAAACGATAGTCTGGTGAGAAGACACGTTTGAGCCTGCATTTATCTTTTGGAAGTTTTACTCTTCTTCATGAATGTGGTCTATATGCTGATATGAATTGAGATAAAGCTCTCATCCATATGAGATGAATGAATCCAACCCGAGAAAGTCATCGATTTGAAGGGGAAGTAAGCACATTAAATGGACGAGGAAGATGTCTCTTGTGCATCAAGACAAAAATTTTTGCCCTTTGATATATACATGAACTTGGAAAATTTTGATCCAGGACTTTTAGCCTGGTCAATCTAGCGAAAGTCAGACTATAGAATCAATTTGATTGTTTCACAGAGGGAACAGGAGGACCAATAGATGAGCTTTGTGGAGCCGCTGGTATTGGAAGAATGTGAAGTTATTAGGATATGTGATCATTGCAAAATATCGAGTTTTGATTCTTCATGACATACCTTCAGAATTGTCAGACGATTTTCTACCCTTCATTGCAGTAAGAGCGACAAAAACGATGAGAATCAGAAAGAGAACAGACGTGACAAGCCAAGGGATCAGTGGAAAGTACGGTCGGTCTCTAATGAAATCTCTCAGATTCAGTCGAACTACGCTATTTTCGATCAGTTCGTTGTCTATCTCGAGAAATAGATCAATTTCTCCAGCTGTCCAATTGGCTAGTATGCTATTAGGTGGCCGGAAAATTACTTTGTGATCTTGAATATAGTTATTCTCAATTCTATCTTTCCCAGCTGTCAACAAGTGCACTTTCATGCCACTGTTCGTTAGACGTACACCTTTGACATGCATCTCAAGTGCACCATTATTTTCATTTATATTCCTTAGATATATGCATTTCTTGAATGGCTTTCGAGACTTACTTGGAAAACATGCCTCACCATCCCATGAACAATATTCACCAATACGAAAAACAGCTAAATGACAGCCATAACAATCGTTCATCAGGTAACATGTTGGGACAAAATGAGATTCAAATTTGAAAGAAGCATTTGGACTATCTGGAGAATAAAAGGCAGTATGAACACCCAATCTCCTGAGATGTACGAAGGGAAAAAGTAGATAGGATGGATAGTAGCTTTCAGAGCATACTGCAGTACGGAATCCATTTTTTCCATCTTGAACATTGCAGCCAGTAACAATATGAGCCGAATAGGGGATGTCAGGAATGATAAGATACCACGTTTCTTCAACCATGAGGGTGATCATGAACGCTCGCAGCTTATATGGATATCGTATTAAGATAGAGTGCTTCCAATAACCTTCTTGGATTAGAGATTTGAATTTTAGCGAGTGAGTCAGATGAAGTGGATATGATCTATTCCCTTGTTCAACAGCTTTGATTATGCTTGGAATGGAGTAAACATAGATCCGTATCTGCTTGCTTTTTTCGTTCTGTATCAGGATGAAACTCTCATTTCTACATGTTTGATAGCTCCTATGAATAGATCCTGTAGTCTGGTTCTGTGGTAATTCTATTGTGATGGTTCCTGATTTGGAGGTGTCTAATGTTAGAGAAAATGATTATGATACATGTATCTTGAGTTATATCGTTCATAGTCAATGTACCGTTGTTGGTGTAGAAGAATTTTAGATCATCCCTCTCTCGAATTAGGAATAAAATCATGGATGATTCAGCATCTGATGTTACGTCTAACACTTTACCGCTATCCATATCCTTCAATTCCAATCCATTCACAAAAATATTATTTCCAGAAATTGCCCAACATATCTCAGATATGGTTATGGATATTTGCGTTTCGATGTCATCAAAATTCCCTGGACACTCCTTCTCTTGTATTATTTCTGATTTGTGAGGCTTGACATAATATGCTATTTTTTCCGTTTGTTTAAAAGACCAGAAGTAATGACTTTCTCCTTTTTCCATTACTAAGCCTTGAAAACGATCGGAGGGTCTGAAGGTTCCTGGATCAAATCCTGGACAGCCTTCGATTATAGTCAAATTAGTAGGTAACGAGAAATAACACTTGCGATCCGAGTAAAAGAACAATCCAAATTGACCACATTCCTCGAAAGCGAAGCTTTCAAGAGCACCAAATAAGTTGAACAAGATTAAAATCAGTTTTCCAATATCATTATGCACATATACAAGCATTGGAATCATAATCAGAGACTGATCATCCAAGCTGTCATATCTTATCTTAAGGATACACTTGATGAGTTTTAAGCTTCAATTATACCAGTTAAGATGAATTATCACATTCTGAAATGGATGGCAATGAACAGCTCGATGGATGAATTTTTCTACGATGAATAAACACCCAACTCACACATCCACTCTATGTTCATGTCCATTCAGATAAGTATCAGGAAAACTAGATGTTATTGCAGATCAAATTCGAGAATCGTGAGAGAAAAACTATCGAATCCAGAAAAAGTTTCCTAACTATAATAATAATATTATTGTTGTTGCAAAATCTCTGTCAATCATACCGCCAAGATAATGCATTTTCAAATCAACAAATACTTCAAAATCGATAAAAATCTGAGCTGGAGTGGGAATTGACATTGCTCTTCTCTTGAACATGGACGCTTCTCTATTGCTGTTGACCAGAGAACTAACTGACTGTTAGCTGAACATTTAGATACCGACAGAAATCGGGACACCATCAGGTATAAAAAACTGCAGAATACCACTGCATCAATACACTTGCTCTCTGGAACTCTTGTCAGAGCTCTCACTGTTGAGCATCCAGAGATACACATCTCAAGACCGCTGATAGTCTTTCTGGTTAGCTTCTCAAGTGATACGAGTCTTCAGCTTCATCATCTCTCTCATCATCACGATTTCTTTTAGCTCACTCCCATTCCAATCAGAATCCCTATTCTCTGGGAATGACTCGCCTGATGAAGTGGAGCTTGAACTTCCATCAATACTACTCTCTATTGTTCTTTTACTCACGCCACTGATTATCAGGAGTGAAATGCCAGAACAGAGCTCCGTATCAAAGTCACCAGAGCCTCCTTGAGCTGAGGAGGCAGTATCAGCTTCCCGGTGGACTCGTTCCGATGATGATTTCGTTGATGAACTGATCTGAAGTTATCATCTAAACTTATTGGAGCTGAGTGGATTCTGTGTCCAGGGCTCTCATGGCCGATACACAATAGGGTGTAATCACACTTTTCATAATGAATGTCTATGATATCCTCAAATTGTCCTGTCTTATTGTACAATAAACTTCTTCCTTCTGTAAGAGTGCTAGTTCAGTTTACTCACGGAGATCTCGTCCCTCAGGTTAAGATGACCTATGGACCTCGAAGCTGTCTTTCTCAGGTCCGCGAAAAAGAGATCGAACTCTTTATAAGCGTCGACCTCATTTCGTAATCCTAGAGAGTTTGGTTTCCCTATCACTAGCCGATAATTAGTTGTAATCTATAATAATTTTGAGATGAATGATCAAAAAAACATGATGAATTATATCCCAGTCAACAGATCTCAGAGCCCGAGAATTCCATGTGAATTCCTCCGCTTTTCTTTTTACGCCATTATTCATTCCGTACATAGAAAAGAGAAGAAAACTTTGTGGATTCTTTCTCAAGTTCCATTTTCCCCCTTTTGCCCAGAAATGAGAATCTTAATTATGATTCTGATCGATTCGAAAATTGTGACTGATTCTCTGATTTGTGGAAAGGTTTCCTGCAGCATCTTTCAGCTGGGAAATATTTGTGCAAGCTGACTCTTGGAAACGTTTCTGAGTTTGTGCTTTCATTTTAGATGCATTCCTGAGCAATTGCATATAATAGGAAACATTTCCTTAATTTAGTTTTCCAGGACTTTGTTTCTCAGGTTTTCGAAGTTCTTCTTATAAGGCAAAATTGTGTGAAAAGTTTACAGTGCGTTATTTCGTGAGCCGATAGAGAAAATATACTAGCGATACGGCTGAATTTAGAAAGCTTAATTATTTTGGCATAGTTTTTCTGAAATTTTTATACGATAAGACCCCTGAAAATAAAAACTTTCCAGAATTCTTGTCCACTTTTGGACCATCCCATCTTGAAATTCTCCGAATGGAGGAAAGCTCTGTTCTTTGTAAAGGAGAATAGATTCCTAAAATCTTTATTTTCCAATGTGGAACGTTTCTTCTTCATTATTTTCACCGAAAAATGATCATATTTCTTCAAAGTACATCAGAATCCATCAAAAGTTTTGGAAAAATTGATTGAATGAAGAATTTAATTCTCAATAAACGCTGCTTTCCCCCTTTCAGAAAATTTTTAGTCGAAAGATCTCTTTATGGTTTCTTCCCTCTATCAGCACGTTGTCCGCGTTATCTAATCTTTCTCGTACATTTTGAAAAGTTTTCGCAGGAACTCTTTCTACTGTCTTATCGATTTTCTGTTGACTGGGATGGTGCGTATAAAGTATTGAATTGTATTCACTGAAAATCTAAGCAATTTCCGACAGAGTTGACGGAGCTGAATATTGTTCGTTGAGGAAAGATGCCTCTATATAAAGTCAGAGATGGAAAGAACAAGAGCCGTCGAGCCCCCAAGAGTACCAAAAAAGCTGAATAATATTATCGATCCTTCGAGGAATGCCGAAGCACATCCAATCATGTTCTTACTCAAGAGCTCTAGTCATTGACCTCAATAGCTGGAATTGATGAGATGGGGGTAAAATTTTCATCAGTTAAAACAATCAATTTATGAGGTTAATTGGAAAAATTAGTCGATGAATGAAAATTATAGAATTATCATCTTAGCTGAATGATCTTTGGTCTCTAACCTCTTCAAAATTGCTTGATTTGCCCTTAATATTATTTCTTCACTGCTCTTATGAGAACCAAAATCAGGAACTTCAGTGAAAAATATCTATGAGATACTCATCATATCCCAACAATACGAATGAAAGTCAGATGCAAGAAAAGTTTCACCCGACCATATCTATGAGCCGGGAATCTTCAACTTTAAAACAAAACTATTTGACTATTTGAGGCATTCTATCAATAGTAACTGTGGGAAAATACGAGGTTAGGAATAATGAATATCATTCTTGATATTTCAACCCCTTTGAAATCTGAAAATTACAATTGATGTGATTTTGAACGATATAAAGCCAACAGTCAACAGTTTCTCGAAGACTTCCAATAAGAGGCATTCAATGTCTAGGTATCAATTATTCATGAATACTAAACATAAATTTGTATTCTCATTTGTTCTCCCTCTTATTTTCTTCCAAAATAATCATTCTCTTTGTTAATTTTCCTGCTTGAGTGATGCACCATCAGTGACTTTAATATTCAATTTGCTATTTCTCTCATCATTGCAATGATTCGGGTGAGTTTCCATTGTTCTAGCGATTGATTGTCTTCGTGGATTTCGCAGGGTTTTCTTTCCTCGTCCAGTATAATAGTATATAAATAGTGTTCCAGTTTATGGGAAAAAAAATAAATGATGGATGAGCTGATTGATGATTTGAAGATTGAATTTTAAATGCTTTCGCTTAGCATGTCTATGAGCCTGTTGACTTTCTCAAATAATCATGTACTAGTTTTATATTATTCATTATTTATGAATTTTTTTCTCGTAATGAATAGCAGTTTTCAAAATTCCATCAGTAAGAAAGTCTCAGTAGGGCTATATGAAATTATATGAATTTATAAGGAACAGTTATGGAATAGCGATAATTTGATGAGAAGTGACGTTTGAGTCTGCCTTCATCTATTGGAAGCTTTACAATTCATGAATGTAATGTTGATATATACATGTACTTAGAAAATTTTGATTTGAAGCTCACAGCCTGGTCAAGGTAGGAGAAAGAAGACTTTAGAATTAATTTGATTGTTTCAACGTAGTAATAAGAAGACCAATTGATGAGCTTTGTGGAGCCGCATGTTTTTTAAAAATAAGGAATCAGCAGGATATGTGATCATTGCAAAATATCAAGTTTTGATTCTTCATAACGTAGCTGCAGGATTTCCAGACGATTTTTTATTCTTTATGGCAATAATAGAGAAAAAAACAATAAAAATCAGCAAAAAAGCAGGCATGACAAGCCAAGGGATCAGAGGAAAGTATCCTCTGTCCCTAGTCGAGTCTCTCAGATTGATTCGTACTACGCTATTTCCGATTAGTTCATTATCTATCTCGAGAAATAGATCAATTTTCCCAGCTGTCCAATTGGCCAGTATGCTTTCAGAAGGCCGAAAAATCACTTTATGATCTTGAATAGAGTTATTTTCAATTCTATCTTTTCCAGCTGTCAACAAGTGTATTTTCATGCCACTGTTCGTTAGACGTACACCTTTGACATGTATCTCAAGTGCGTCATTACTTTCACTTATATTCCTCAAATATATGCATTTCTTGAATGGCTTCTGAGATTTACTCCGAAGGCATTTCTCACCATCCCATGAACAGTATTCACCAGAATGAAAAACAGCCAAATGACAGCCATAACAATCATTCATCAGGAAGCATGTTGCGACAAAATGAGACTCAAATTTGAAAGAAGCATTTGGACTAGCTGGAGAATAAGAGGCAGTATGAATACCCAATCTCCTGAGATGTACGAAGGGAAAAATTCCATAGGATGGAGAGTAGCTTTCTGAGCACACCGCAGTACGAGATCCATTTCTTCCATCTTGAACAGTGCAGCCGGTAACATTATGAGCCGAATAGGGGATGTCAGGAATGATCAGATACCATCCTATTTCAACATCGAGGCCGAAGATGAATGCTCGTAGCTTATATGGGTAGCTCATTAGGATGGAGTGCTCCCAATCTGTTGCTTTTAATAATGATCCAAATTTAAACGAGTGAGTCAGATTGAGTGGAAACGATTCATCTCCTCGTTCAACAGCTTTGATTATACTCGGTATGGAGTAAACATAGATCTGTATCTGCTTGCTATCTTTGTTCTGTACCAGGATGAAACTCTCATTTTTACATGTTTGATAGCTTCTATGAATAAATCCTCCAGTCTGGTACTGTGGTAATTCTATTGTGATGGTTCCTAATTTGGAGGTGTCTAATGTGGAGAAAATGATTATGATGCATGTATCTCTAGTTATATCATTCATAGTCAATGTACCGTTGTTGGTGTAGAAGAATTTCGGATCATCCCTCTCTCGAATTAGGAATAAAAACATGGATGATTGAGCATCTGATACTTGGTCTATGACTCTTGATCTATCAACATTCTCCAATTTAAAGCCATTGAGAAAAGTTTCGTTTCCAACAACTGCAACGCATAGCATGGATAGAGTTAACCTTACACTCACATTGGCAACACCAAAATTTCTAGGACACTTCACCTCTTGTACTGTTTCTGATTTGTGAGGCTTGACATAATATACTAATTTTCCTTTTTGCTCCCGAGACCAGAAGTAAGAACTTTTTCCTTTTTCCATTACATAGCCTTGGAAACGATTGGAGGGTCTGAAGCTTCCTGGATTGAATTCTTGACAGGTTTCGATTCCAGTCAAGTTATTAGGTCGAAAGAAATAACAATAACCATCCGAGTAAAAGAACAAACCATATTGACCACATTCGTCAAATGCGAAGCTTTCAAGAGTACCGAATAAGTTGAAAAAGATCAGGAACAGTCTTTTAATATTATCATGAGCATATCCAAGCGTCGGGATCAACATCAGTGACTAATCATCTGAGCTTTCATAGCTCATCATCATGGATACACTTGATGAATTTTGAGCTTTAATTATAACAAACAAAATGAATTATCACATTCTGAAATGAGTGAAAGTGAGCATCTCAATATATAAATTCTTTCTTTCCGACTGAATAAACACCCAATTCATACATGCACTCAGTGTTGATGCTCGTTCAGATAAGTATCAGGAAAGCTAATTTTTTTTGTGAATCAATTTCGAGAATTTGAATGAGAATTATCGAATCCATGAAAATTTCAATGATGATATTATTGTTGCAAAATCTCTATCAATTATACCGCCAAATAAATTCATTTTCAAATCTGACAATACTTCGAAAGTGATGAAATTCTGGTGATCCTGAGTTGGAACGGAAATGGCTACTGACCTTTTCCCAAATCTTGACTCTTATCTATTGCTGTTGACTAGTCATTGGAAAATATCTAGTTATCGAAAGAGATTGGATAGAATCGATGCTGTTTGAGGAAAAAATGGGGCACTGATTGACATTAGTACCTTACATGGTAACAGAAAATATTAGAAGAGATCGAAAATTGCTTTGTCGTGCCCTTTCAGAGGAAACGTTTTCCATTCCAATGACAGACGACTGTGACAACAACAAGGAGACCATCAGTTATGAATAATCTGCAAAATGCCATTGCATCTATTCTCCTTGGAACTCTTGTCAGAGCTTTCACTGTTGAGCATCCAGAGTTACACATCTCATGACTACTGATGGTCTTTATGGTTAGCTCCTCGAGTGAAGGCAAGTCAGCAGCTTCATCATCTCTCTCATCATCAGGATTCCTGATGGCTTGCTCTCATCCCGCTGAGAATCACTATTCTCTGAAGATGACTCGCCTGATGGAGTGGAACTTGAACTTCCTATTCTCTATTGTTCTTGTACTCACGCCTCTGATTACTAGGAGTGAAATTCCAGGGTGGGTTCCGTATCAGAGTCACTAGAGTCTCCTTGACTGTTGAGGCTGGTTCGATGATGAGGGGCTAGATAGTGTTGATGATTGCTGGAGAGATTCTGGTCTGGATTACGAGTCTCGTTTCCAGTTATTATATAAACTTCTACTAGCTGGGTGGATTCTGTCTCCAACAGATATATTACACTCCAATTCCTCTTGAAGAAAGATTTTATAACCTCGTAATAGGTATCATAGGTACGTTCTTGTTTTTTTGTATTACTATTTGGGTTCTTAGAGCATTTTTTGGACGTGTCCATTTCAGAATACGTTGACCATTATGGAGAAAGTTAGAATACCTATCAATTCTGACCTCAAGTTTTATTATCCTATTATTCTTATCTATTGGATGTGTATCTCTCCCGTTCGAAAGAGCATTGAAATCTTCATGTCTCTTTTCTCTGAATATATCTTCGTGATCTCGATGACTTTTCTCACTCATGCTGGTATGTAACTCATCCTTGAGGTTACTACCACACTTAGTACATACTCTCCATACTCTCCAATGACTAGCCGATCAGAGAGGCTCAGCCTCAACAGATAACGCAAACTGGAACCCTATGAGTTATTCACTCCCCATTCTGGGAAATAATGGCGGTACTTTGGAGCAAAGACACAGAACTTCATCGACTATGAACTTTTCTGAAAATTCGAATTCCAAAAAGGTTTAAAATAGTGTATCTCGGATTAACTTGCGGAGATTTCTACTCAAATTCTATACAAACCATAGGAAGAATAAATTTCCTAAGTAAAATAGGTGTTTTTCAGTTTCATTGTCTGCAATTTTCCCCGAGAAAATGAGCTCCATTTGAATAGCATTATCAGATAGCTAATCGACATGACATCTCAAAACTCTACCAGCATCAGAATGTCTATACCCTTGAATTGGCAAAAACTGAATTTTCCATAATTTTCATCCGACGAATTTTTTGCACAGAGCTGACCTCTATTCTTTTGAGCATTTTTGGATACTAGATAAGAAGAGATATCTGAATTTATTCTGATTTACCTGTCATCAAAACTTCTGAGGGTTAACGAGTGGAGAATCACTTTCCAACTCTATTTTCGCTCATTTAATGATACTAGGAATCAGTAGATTTTATTTCCGAAGCTCATTTCGATTAATACATAGAAATCCTGCCATAAAACATTTTAAAGAATTTTTGAGATAAGATCTGATCTTCAGGTCACTCTTTCTCATCTCAAATTCGACGAATCTGACCACATTTTTGACTCCAGATCCAGATATCATGCAAAGAGATCAGGTTAAATCAAATAAAAAAGAGGATAGGCCAATCTCGGAAATGGTCTCCCTTCCGACGACGAAGATCCAAATTCTGGCAAGTGAGTCAGATTAAGTGGATCAAATTTATTTTTATGTTAAGGGGCTTTGATTATTCATCCTACTGAGTGGTCATAAATCTGTACCTGCTTGCTTCTCATTAGACCAAGGAAACGTAGAACATACCTCAGAGGAAATTATGAACATCAACGACATGGAGGCATCATAATTTCAAGTGCCTTTCTTATTTTCTTTCTTATTGGATTCGTAAGGCTTGACGTATCATGACACCTCTAACTGGAGCAAACTCGAGACCCATCGTGGTTGTGGAAGCCCACTAAGTATTATTATTATCACTCGACTGGGTGGAGGCATTCTTCGCATTGGAGTGTTCTTTTTCTCTCTTGATCGTTTCTTCCAGTGTTGAGGCTCGAGATGCTCGGAACCCTGTATCTCGAGCAAATGCTGAAAATTCGACCAGCGACTTGAAAACACCAAGTAGATTCGATATTGCCGACGACGATGTGGAAGATTCAGTCACTGAGCTTTGAGGAGCTGATGGGTGGAAAGGAAATTGAGGAAATGCATGGTTAATTGAAATTGTCGAATTTATAACCGTCAACGATTACCTGAATTATATTGGGACAATTTTCGAAATGCAAATATGAGCAGAAGAATGATCATGATGAGAACGATAAGCCAAAAGATCAGGTGTGAATTCGATGGTGACTCGCCCGTGTCTTTCAAATTGAGTTGAACAACACTATTTTCAATTATTTCATTATCTATCACGAGAAATAGATCAATATTTCCTACTGTCCAATTCGCGAGTATGCTATTAGGTGGCTGGAAAATTGCTTCATGGTCATGGATGGACACAGGCTTGATCTCATATTCATCTGGGGCCAAGATATGAACTTTCATGAACGTGTTCGTTAGACGTACTCCTTTGACACACACCTTAAGGGTACCGTTATTTTCACTTATCTTCGTTAAGGAGACACATTCCTTGAATGACTCTTGGAAATTGCTTGAGATGCATTTTTCACCATCCCATGAACACCTCAGAGGATCAGTCAAACGGCAGCCATAACAATCGTTCATCAGGTAGCATGTTGTGACAAAATGAGATTCAAATTTGAAAGAAGCATCTGGATTAGCTGAGGCAGTGTTAACACCCAGTTTTCCGAGATGTACGAAGGGAAAAAGTAGATAGGATTGAGAGTAGTAGCTTTCTGAGCATACTGCAGTACGAAATCCATCTCTACCATCTTGAACATTGCAGCCAGTCACAATATGAGCCGAATAGGGGATGTCAGGAATGATAAGACACCACTTCAGTTCATAGTATAGAGTGAACATGAATGCCCGCAACTTATATGGATATCGTATCATGATGGAGTGCCTCCAATCACTTTCTGACTCATCTCCCAATGGAGATTCGAATTCTAGCGAGTGAGTCAGATTGAGTGGGAACGATTCATCTCCTCGTTCAACAGATTTGATTATTGTCGGTATGGAGTAAACATAAATCTCCAGCTGGTTCCTCTCTTCGTTCTGTATCAGGAAGAAGCTCTCATTTTTACATGTTTGAAAGCTGTAAAGGATATCTTCTGTAGTGTCCTGTGGTAATTTTATTGAGATTTTCCCTGATTTGGTGGTGTCTAATGTGAAGAGAATGATTATGATTCATATGTTTTAAGTTATCATTGAGAAGTGAATATACCATTGTTGGTGTAGAAGAATTTCAAAACACCTTCCTCTTTGATTACGAGAAAAACCATCGATGATTCAGCATCTCGTCCTTGGTCTACAACTTCCTTTCCACCAACATCCCTCAATTCCATCCCATTGGCGGAAACTTTTTCGTCAGAAAATATAAGACATATCTCAGAGAAAGCTAACGATACATTCACATCGGCGACACCAAAATTTCCTGGACACCTCTTTTCTTGTATTTTATTCGATTCGTGAGACTTGACATAATAAGCTATCTTTTCCTGCTGTTTATCAGACCAGAAGTAAAACTTTCCTTCTTTCTCCATTAAGGAGCCTTGACGACGATTCCGGGGTCTGAAGCTTCCAGGATCGAATTCTCGACAGCCTTCGATTTCAGTCAAGCCAGTAGGTCGAAAGAAGTGACAATTGCCATCCGAGTAGAAGAACCATCCATATCGACCACATTCCTCAAATGCGAAGCTCTTAATACTACCAAAAAAGCTGAATAATATCAAAAATATATCAATAACGGTCGAAGCACATCCAACCATGTTCTCACTGAAAAGTTTTGGTCATTAATCTCTACCCAATAAATGATGAATGAATTATCAGCGAAAAATTATGGAGTTGTCATTTCAGTTAAATGATCTCAAGCATGGTACAGTATCCTTCTTCTCCAAATTCCCTCAATTGTTGCAAGTTTTTGAATGTGATTGACAATCAAAAACAGGAGCTCTATCGGAACATATCCAACGGATACTTATGAGTTATCTCAACAATATGAATGAAAATCAGTTGTTGGAAGATTATCATCCTATTACATCTAACAGCCAGCAGTTTTCAGTCCTTCAGAACCTTTTCAGGTTACAGGAGTATTATATCATCATCAATTGTGCGAAAATGGGAGAATAGCAATGATGGATGACTAATATCGAATAATTTGATGGAGATGTCAAATTAAATTAGACACTCATACCTTCCATGAGGACTAAAGATTTAGGGAGAATTACTAGCAAGCTTGTAAGCTGATGCAGCTCTTTGGATAGAAAATTGTTACAGCAAGCAAGACTTATCTCCACCTGAAAACAAGGTCTATCCTTACAGAATGAACATACGCTTCCGAAATGATGAAGTGATAGAGATAGAGAAATTTAATGCTCTCATCGACCAAATGCGCTCCCCAGAGCAATCAGTGAGAGAGACGGTGGTTTTCCTCCAGGAATGTGGCCTGGCGATCGATTCATCAACGGCGTGCATCGAATCAATGCGAAATCAATTGGGAGTCACGCAGCAAGCGTCCATGGCTTATCGAACACGCCATGAGAAAAGAGAAAAATTTCTGAAGGAATCTATCGAGAAGCTTGCTGCTTCTGATCGTGTTTACCTGGAAATAATGGTTAGATCCGTTAACCCGGTATGCCGTCCATTTTAGTTTAATTCTGCATGCAGGTTGAATTGCAACTGAGTTTATTTTCGTGGATTTTTAATGAAGGAGTCTCCACAGAGTCCTTCGCATCTGGCTGCCCTACTATTCATGGTATGACAGGCCAGATGCCGTCACTGCAAACATGAATATTCACAATAACTATTTTTGTGCCAACTTTTGGCTTACATTTGCCCCCTGTCCGAGATAGAATAACCCTATTTTCTTCAGATAAGATTAGTTACATAAGATATCTAAAGACATACATTTAAACACAAAACATAAAATTTATCGTTATATTAAATAATTTTCTTCTAGTGATCCATTGATGAACTCAGTCTCAGTTTGGCAACGATATTGTTGAGTTCCCGAATGATAGATCTCCCTTCGTGTTCAACTTCTACAAGAGAGTATTCCTTTGCTTCGATGGATAGATACTGTTGAAACCTTTCAGCACTTTTGATAGCTGTACGAACCTTGAAAAACCATCTGATATGGAACTCACATCTTCGCATTGATGGTAGATAAACGTGTACCATCTCGTTCATGTTAACTATAACGAGACAAATTATAATAAACAAATTAACTCTCCTTCCGGACCGAGAGTCGACGATTTATAGTATTGATAAAGATTTGAGTTAGTTTAACATCCTTCTTGTTGACTAAAATGAGTGTTCATGAAAGTACCATTCTTATATCCATATTCCAATCTCATCTTATCTTCCTTATTTTTTTATCCATCTTATCTTTCAAATCTTTCTTATCTCTTCAATCCTCTTATTTTTATCTCTCATCCAATCTAAGCTTCTCTATCTTATCTTATCTTTCAATCTCTTTATCAATCTCTTATCAATTTTCTTAACTAATTTCTTTTTCATCTGTTTGATCATCCAATCTAATTTTCTTCATCTCCATCCTATCAATCCTTATCTCTATCGCACTATCTTTTCCTTATATTATCTCTCTCTAATCTTTTTTCTCATCTTCATCCTTCCCGTATCTATTTTTTTCTCTTATCATATTATTATCTTTCCAATCTTATCTGATAAATTTTACCTAATCCGATAACATCAAGATAAGATCGATACCTCAGCTTGATCTCTCATCTCAAGATATCTTATCTTCAGGTGATGCGATGAGTTATCACTTATTTTAATCTCATAGAGATTACTAAAAAATATGATATTATCTATTTAATTTAATCTGTATTCGATGAGATGAGCTATCCCATAGAGAGAGACACATCTCATCAGGATAAAATAAGCACTCCTCTTAGAGATTTCACATCAATATCTCATAGAGATTACACTTCAAGATCTCATAAAGATAAGAAAGGAGGATTGTGACTTACCCAAGAAGAGTACATGTTTTATCTCGGTGACCAATTGTTGATTTATTCATTTATTTATTTATTTATTTTTTAATTGGAATTGCAAACATGAATCTCAAGATAAAATCTTCATCATCAGCCTCAGCAAGAACATCAACAATTCTCTCACGAGAGGCTCCAGTTTGCAAGTTGAATTGCAACTGAGTTCATTCTCGTAGATTTCCAGTGAAGCAGTCTCCACAAACTTCTCGGCATCTGGCTGTCATACCATTCATGGTATGACGAGCCAAATGCCGTCACTGCAAACATGAATCTTCAGAAAAACTATTCTCGTGCCAGCTTCCGGCTAACACTGCATAATTTTGATATCAAACCATCATTCCAAATATTGGAAACATTACCATGCTTTCTTCAATAAATTCCTCTCTTTGAGCTAAAAAATGTCGACATTCATATCAGTCAGAAGTTCATTTCATCCCTCCAGTATCCTTGCTTTCTCACTGACTCCTTTTCATAGTCCATTCCATGATTGAAAATAATATCAGGAGGAAAAAAAACGCTTGGAACAAAATGCACCCCTGTAGCTGGTAGAAGGGTACAAACAGCAAGCCCTTACTACTCACTCACGGAGGTTTTGTTAAAAGTCTAGTTAAAAGAGGTCTCAAGTTAATATCGCGTTTGGACCTCAAAGTGATGTCTTCGTTAGGTCCGCGACGAAGAGATCGGGCTCTCCAAGAGCGTTGATCTCATTCGGTAGAGTGCTCGATTTACCTATCACTGGCCAAAAATTAAGATTCCAAAATGATTGACCAGGAAAAATTATGAATTGAACTGGCTGAATTATATGGAGCGTATAAAGTATTGGATTGTATTCACTGAAAATCTGGGAAAGAAGAGTAGCCATTCTGACCCCGATCCTGGAAAATTTCAAAATTATCTTATATCATCTATTTTCTGATAAGAAACACAGTGGTGAAGCTCCCACTTTGATAGCTCCTTTTCTCTCTGGGATAAGAGTGCTCACATTCTGATTCTCCATTCAACCATTAGAATATCTTTACCTCATCCGATTCTGTTGAAGCTCAATTTTTCTGATAGCACTCATTATTATATACCCTCTGATAACAAGAAAGTAAGATTTGAGCATTCCCAAGAGTTTAATGAGAGAAATTTTTGTAAAAGCATTTCTTCAAACCTCCAAGGGACTTCATTCCAGGAACGAGGAATTACCTCATTACCGAAATTTCAGGGTCTGTAGGAGTATAAGTGGTCACAATCTATCTAATGTTTCCACTCTCTGGACCTGCGTGTACATGTATGGCTTTTGAGAGCTTCGAATCCTGTAGTTTTGGCGATTCACGTATCCATTCAACCAAAAATGTGCTTCATCTGAGAAGATGATGTTTTTCAAATCGATGCTGCCATCGCTCATCATTGCATCCAATTGAGAAGCAAACTCCAACCTCTTTGCGATAGCATCTTGGGATAGTGGCTGGCTACAAGAAACTTTGTGAGGGAAAATCTCCAAGTCTTTCCTAGCAATTCTCCAAGCTGATGTCTTGCTGATCCGGAGTTGCTGACCAAGCTGCAACATTGATGTCGATGGCTGGCTTTCCAAAGTTTCTCTTGCTGTGTCGATGATTTCAGGTGCTCTGGCAGTCTTCTCCTTGGTCTTCATCCCCTCCTTATCATCGGTCACCATACCAAGTCTCAAATTTTTCAACAAGCTGCTGAACAGTGTTCCTCGTTGGAGCACTTGTGTTTCTGAAAGAATTCCTCCATTTCCGAAGGAGAAGAGTTGGATTTTCACCGTTCAGGTACCAATTCTTCACCATCCATATCCTCTCATCAATACTATAGCGAGACATTTTCAAAAAGAAGCAAAACAGAAAGAGAAATGCGAAATTCACCGGGAAAAGGAGCAAAAATGAGCAAAAATCAAAATTTTCAAAAAAAAGCTCCAACTGTGCAAAAACATTTCCTTTTATGTGCTGATAGCAAAAACAGAAAATGGCGGCACGATCATGCACCGTTCCAATTTTATTCAGCGCCAAAGTTGTCTAAAGCCATTGAAACACCCTGTATTTGGAGGTAATTAGGAATGATAATCAGGATCTTGTAGACCATGATCTTTCAGCCATTGGGTATAGTTATACCCAAAATTTGCTCTTCGTAATTCAGATGCACTCGGTACAATACCAAATTTTTCCTTTATCATATGATATTTACGATAAATCAGCAGTGTCACCCGACTGTCTCTTTCAGGGGAGTGACCATTTATTGGGGAAGTTCTCAGGTGACCTTCTCGCCGGAGCAATCTTCCACTATACCAGAAAGCATCGTGTATAGCTAATCCAATCGGGTGATTTAGTCCATCTTTTCCCCATAAATTTTGCGTATTAACTACTTTGATTGAGTCCTTAATCAGATCAGTGTTGGTTATTCCGAGGCTGGGTAGATCATTTCCATTTTCCAATATAACTCTGTTATTCTTCATCATTTCCAGAATTATCCCTTTAACAGTCTCCTCCAAATCACTATTGTGAAGATCTTGAGCTTGAATTCCAGATATCGGGGTGTTCAAGCCATATTTCTTCGATACTGGTCATTTTATCACATCGGAGAACATAGTTTGGGGTCCATGCTGACCACATCGACCAGCAAGATGTACATTTGAAGAACCATTTTGTTCCCCTCCTTCTTCATTCAATGCGAAAGTTATTTTTTTCTCATTTGCTGGTCCAATGGAAGTTGAACGTGGTACCAATACAGTCTTTTCTTGACCAGGTATTTGGAACCATGGCTTTTTTGAACTTTTTGTTTGAAGAAGTTTCGTCTTCTAATACTTTCACGTTTGTTATCAGCTAGTCTCTTCATTTTGAGTCTTTTCTCTTCATTAGACGGAATGGTATTAGAAGAAGATTGAAGCTCAGCGCCTTCTGATTTTTTTTCTGAGAGAAAAATCATATTTACTCTCATTCGGGGAGGTAATTTTGGACATTCAAACTTTTTATATCCAACACCTAAACACCATCCACAATTTTCGTAAGCCGCTCTTTCATGGCCAGCTCTGTAGCAAATAGTACAATGTTTTTCAGGAATCTCTTTCCAAAATATATTGATGCGATCACATAAATTTTGGTTTGCCAATTTGGTCTGGGAATTCGGTTTTTCTTTTGTAAACAGCAATTAATGCTTGATTTAATTCTTTCTCATCTTTCCCAGAAACAGTTAGTTTTGTATGCAGATTGCGTCCTTCTTCCTTTCCTTCTATAAAGTGGTCCCATAGAGGTCTACGATATGGATCATCCTTCCCTGGTGTTCCATGACTGTTCACAAACAATTTATGATGTTTCTCCAAGATTAGAAAGCACTTAATTTTCGGGTAATACAATTCAGCAGGGATGTTTGCTTTTGGTTCCTCTCTTGAAGCCTCAGCCCGAGGCTCTTGAGCACTTGAGTAGATTCGTCGAGAAAACGGTATTGTGTTATATTTAGCACAAATCACAGCAATTCTTCTCTTTTTTCTTTCGGATTGATAAGGCAAATGCTTCAGATGCCGAGGTGTTGTGTTTTCTCTAGGGGCATCCCAATCTTCCTCTATCGGAGCTTCTCCATGGATCATGGTGGTTTCATTCGTTCCAAGTGCATCCCAATCTATTTCTTCCGGAATTTCTTCATGATTAACAGGTGTTTAATCCCATGTATAATCCTTACTTTCAGGCATTGTCCAATTTCCTACGTGTTGTACATGATCACACATTTCTTTTCTCTTTGAATCTGCGGGTCGTGAAGGAACGATAAAGGTAACCCCAATGTTGGACCAATAAATGATTAGTGTTGAAATGAGAATTAGTTCAACATGCTCTAACAAGGATTCTGTTCCTCTTCTTTTTTTTATTTCTTTATTCTTAGAGGGCCAACACTGGTCTCTAATTCTTTTTTTCTAGAGGACCATCATTGGCGTCTAGTTTCTAACTCTCACTTCCTTTTAGAGGACCAACACTGGCCTCTAATTCTTCAAAATTCACTCATTTTAGAGGACCAACACTGGCATCTAATCCAATGTTTATCGATGATGTGAGTCAATCGAAGAGAATGGTTGTCTTCCCAGCTCGCTAGCTGGTTTAGCAATGAAGGACAATGCCCATTTCCTTTGGAAAAAGTCCCAATTTTGGTGGAAGTTGGCCAAAAATAAATATATTCGTATGCTATCAAAACCAGAGGTGGAACCAGAATGCCGATAACACTATCTTATCTCTCACAATTGATTAGATAAGGCAAGAGATGAGCCTACTATCTACGGACGGCGCGGAGAGGTCAAAAATGACGTGATTGTATTGCAAAAAAATCAGGAGTGAAACCAGAATACTGATAAGGCTATCGGGCTCCTGATCTCTGACAATATAAGGTGAGTTATAATTCATCTACCTAGAACTGATGCAAGACTGTCAGAAATGGAATAAAAATCAGAGCCCTGTTAGTATCAACCAGTCGGCACCACGTGCAGGTCGGGATGGATTTTGTCCGACCGAGGGGTAGATATCACTCTACCCTATCTATCCCCTCATGAACACAAATCGACACTATCAATGTAACTGTCACTAGCCAGTTGAATCGTTACCAGACTCATCACCACTGGTTAACTGTGGGTAATTCATGAGCCTGATATGGTGTTGTCTCAGGTATTACCATGTTTAAAATTGAGCTCCAATCTTTAGATAATCCTACTATTTTGTCTATTCTATGTTTGTGAAGATGATGTGATCGATCTCCAGCACTAAATTTCGTTCTGTCTGATACCCAGAAAACATGAGGTGGGCACGGTTTCGAAACTTCATTCAGAGTAACGTTATATCCAAAACATTGGATATGATAGGCACCATTGATGTATCGAACATCTCTGATTGGGCTGAATGTTTCATTTTTCAGTTAACAGTTGGAGATTTTCCAATATTCTGGGGAATTCTTCGGTAATGTGTCAGTACACTGACCGTCAGGAGGCAGTGGTATAATTCCGTCTTCTACTTCACTTGGAAATAAATCACATACTCTTGAATTGTTTTTCTCCAGCATAAAATACTTTGGACCAATGTATCCGATTTTATAATTATGAGTTTGATTGGTTCTGAAGATTGGAAATGGTTTGGCTTTGACTACTCTACGATTATCGTCCATAAGGTGAGTCATACAGATGGCACTGAGATTGTAATAACCATTATCCAGTGACTTCACAACGAAATTGAGTGATTAATTCCATGGGACAATGTCCTATTCCAGCGCAAATTTCTTCAATTCCTAGTCCTCTGAAGAAGTTAGGATGGATCGTTCGATTATTTTTTATTTATCTAGCAGCTCCCTGGAAGTCCCTTCTATTATTCCCCAAATCAGTAGTAAACAAATGATATTCAACAGCTAATGATGGAATCAATTTGAACAGAGTTTCAGTGTTAGCTTTCATTTGATGTAGAGCTACAGCTATTTGTTTGATTTGTTTTTGGATTGGATCCAGCTGGCTCTCTTCATAGAGATAGATGGAGAGAAAACATAGAAATCACTTATCTTCACTGAAACGAACGATTTTTTACGAACCACGAAATCAAACTCCAAAATCCTATTATAATATCGATTGTAGATGATTTAACTATTCGACAAACAAATACTAATTATCACGTTCGGGTCACCAGTTGGGAACAGTTTTTTCTTAACGGTTAATGATTTTTATTTCCAACTGAATTGAACTGTTTAAGCATTCATACTCAACTAACTATTTTGCAATCGAGTTTTACATTTTGTCCCTCCGTCAGGAATCCAGTTTTTCATGTCTCAAAACATAGATAAGATAATTTTGAAATTTTCCGGAACCATTCTTGGCTACTGTTATCAGACTGACCCAATGAAGCTGATTCGTGTTCGTTGAGGGAAGATGCCTCTATATTAAGTCAGAGGTGAAAAAAACAAGAGCCATAGAGCACCCAAGAGTACCAAAAATGCCAAAAAATATCAACGATCCTCTGCTAAAGCTGAAGCAAATCCAACCATGTTCTGACTCAAGAGCTTTGATCAATAATCTCAACTCAATAGATGGACTCGATGAGCTAGGAGTGAAATCAATCAAAACAATCAAGATGATTCCAATTTATGAGGTCAATTCAAAAAAATCTGTTAATGGATGAATCATCAGTGAAAGTCATAGAATTCAATCTGGCTGAATGATCTCTGGTGCCTTACCTCTTCAAGCTCATTTCATTCGCCCAAAATATTTTATCAGCTCTCTTATTGAAAACTCAATCAAGAACTTCAGCGGGGTATTTTCAATTCATCAGATATCATATTCCACACAATAGGGATGGAAGTCACCTGTCAAGAAAGTCTCATCCGACCACATCCATGATTTGGGAATCTTAAGCTATCAAACAAAACTAATCGAATAGAGGAGGTACAGGGTGTTTCAGAATTAGCTGCATTTATCTGATTTAGTATCCCTGTTCATTTAGGTGAGCAAGAGAGCTGAAACTCAGTGATCATACACTAGGGAGCTTCAGAAGTTCTCCCATGAAAAAGTTTGGGTTTTCGTCACCATAGCAACAGTTGGGTGTCAGCACCCCATTCTTATGGAATCCGTGCTTACGCTGCGCATTCTTAACCCTTTATTGGCATGTAAGTTATCAAAACACTCAGGAGAGCTTAATAATTCCAATGAGCTGAAAATTACCATCGAAAAATTTCTCCCATTTCTCGTGCAGGAATTCTTAAAAAAATGTGTGCTCAGAGATCTATTGAAGCCCGTGTCTGGGTCACTCTCCAATATCATGTGTGCCAGAATGCTGTCGAAGTTGTGAGAAGATTTCGAAAAAATTTTCCGAATCATGAACCTCCTCCTTCTCCTCACACTGTGAAAGCAATTTACGAGAAATTTCTTGAGTGTGGAAGCATTCTCGACATGAGGAAGGGTGTGGCTTGGGGAAAAGCTACTGCAGCCTCTGATGAGATGGTGAGTGAAGTCGAATGTTTTTTCAAATAAACAAGCCGCCCAACGATCAGAAAATGTGCTGCAAATGTCGGAATCTCACCAACATCCGCCTGGAGGATTCTCCATAAAAACATGGATTTTAAGGCTTATAAAGTCAGTGTGGTCCAGTTGCTGGAAGAGAACGACATCAATGCTCGAATAACGTTCGAAGCTGAGAATCGAGAGAAAATTGAGGAAGGAGAGATAAATTTGAACAAAATATGGTTCAGTGATGAGGCCCATTTTTTTGCACAGTTATGTGAATCGCCAAAATTTTCGAATCTGGGGACGGAGAACCCACATTGTGTCGTCGAAAGGCCACTCCACCCAGATTTTTTGACAGTGTGGGTTGCAATCAGTTGGACAGCTGTCATTGGTCCATATTTTTTCTATGAAAGCGTGAATGGTGAAAGATATCAGGACATGTTGGAAAATTATTTCTTTCCAGAGGCTGAGAAAAGAGGTTTCATTGATGAATTTTGGTTTCAACAAGACGGTGCAGCACCACATCGCACCGGAGAAGTGAAGAATTCTATCCGTTCGAGGTTCGGTGATAGAGTTATTGGACTAGGATTCGAGTCTGAAGAGGGGAGGGAAATTTCATGGCCACCACATAGCCAGACCTAAACCCGTGTGATTTTGCTCTGTGGGGCATGATGAAAGACCATCTTTATCGTGAGCAGCCAGAGGGTCTCTATTACCTGAAATCAGCCATCGAAAGTTTCTCCAACCTTCTCGATTGCCCAACCCTAGAGCGAATTATGGCCAACTTCCAGAAAAGAGTCCATCTCATTCCCTTAATGGAAGGGGCTCACTTTAAAAACATCATCAACTGATACTATTGTAATGCCCTATCGATTGATAGAGTTTCAGCTTTCTAGCTCTCTCTATCAAGTTTTTATAATCGATCGAAAAAATGCAGCTAATTCTGAAACACCCTGTATCATATAAATAGTAATGAAAGAGAGATACGAAGTTAGGAATAATAGGTACCATTCTTGATGTTTCAACCTATTCAGAATGGGAAAATTACAATGCGTACAATGCGTATGATTTTGGACGAGGCAGATGTCTCTTCTGCGTTAAGACAAGAATCTTTCTCCCTTGATATATACATACACTTGTAGAATTTTGATCCATGATTCGGGAATTAGAGCCTGGTTGAGGTAGGGAGAATGAGGCTATAGAGTTAATTTGATTGTTTCACCGAGGGACCAATAGGTTAGGTGAGCTTTGTGGAGCTGCGTGTCCTGAAAGAATAAGAAATCCTTAGGATCATTGCAGAATATCACGTTTTGATTCTTCATGACATACCCTCAGAATTTTCAGACGATTTCAAACCCTTCAATGCAATAAGAGAGACAAAAATAATGAGAATCATAAAGAGAGCAGACATGATGAGCCAAGGGACCAGAGGAAAGTACGGTCAGTCTCTCAGACTGAGTCGAACAACACTATTTTCGATTAGTTCATTATCTATCTCGAGAAATAGATCAATTTTTCCAGCTGTCCAATTGGTTAGTATGCTTTCAGGAGGCTGGAAAATTACTTTATGATCTTGGATAGATTGATTCCCAATTCTATCTTTTCCAGCTGTCAACAAGTGTACTTTCATACCAGTGTTCGTCAAACTTACACCTTTGACATGTATATCGAGTGTGTCATTATTTTCACTTATATTCCTTGAAGATATGCATTTCTTGAATGGCTTCTGAGATTTACTTCGAAGGCATTTTTCACCTGCCCATGAACATTATTCACCAGTACGAAAAACAGCCAAACGGCAACCATAACAATCGTTCACCAGGTAGCATGTTGCGATAAGATGAGATTCAAATTTGAAAGGAGCATTTGGACTAGCTGAAGTATTAGAGACAGTGTGAACACCCAGTCTTCCAAGATGTACGAAGGGAAAAAGTTCATAGAATGGAGAGAAGCTAACATCATGTCAGGAATGATAAGATTCATTTCGATTCGATTAGTTCGTGCATCGATGATGGTGAAAATGAACGCTCGTAACTTGTATGGATATCGTATTATGATGGAATGCTCGCCTCTTTTTAATAAAGATTTGAATTGGAGCGAGTTAGTTAGATTGAGTGGAAATGATTAATTCCCTTGTTCAATAGCTCTGATTATTTACGGTATGGGGTAAACATAGATTTGTATCTGCTTTCTCTCTTTGTTCTGTATCAGCAGGAATCTCTCATCTTTACATGTTCGAGCGCTGCTAGCGAAACGTCCTGTAGTGTGGTCCTGTGGTAATTTCATTGACATTTCCCATGATTTGGTGGTGTCTAATGTGAAGAAAATAAATATGATTCATGTGTTTCAAGTTATAACATTCATAGTTAATGTACCATTGTTGGTGTAGAAGAATTTTGAATCTTTCCTCCGGATTAGGGGTAGAATTATCGATGATTTGACATCTGTTAGATCGTCTACTACTCTAACTTTTTCGATATCCCTCAATTCCATCCCGTTGAGGAAAGGTTTTATTTTCATATGATGATGCAAGACATGTCTCAGATAAAGTCAACAATACCTCCACTTCAACGGAACCAAAATTTCCTGGACACTTCTTCTCTTGTATTTTATTCGATTCGTGAGGCTTCACATAATAAGTCACTTCTCCCTGCTGTACATATGACCAGAAGTAAGGCCTTTCTCCTTTCTCTATACTATGCCTTGAAGACGATTGGGGGTCTGTGGATTCCTGGATCAAATTCTCGGCAGCCTTCGATTCCAGTCAAGCTATTAGGTCGAAAGAAATAACAATTGCCATCCGAGTGAAGGAACAATCCAAATTGACCACATTCCTCGAATGCGAAGCTTTCGAGAGAACCGAATAAGTTAAACAAGATCAGAAACAATTTTCCTACATCAATTTGAACGTATCCAAGCATCAGAATCAACATCAGAGCTCAATTATCCAAGCTGTAATATCTCATCATCACGAATTCATTTGATGGATTTTAAACTTCAATTATATCAGCAAAATAAATCACACTCTGAAATTGGAGGAAGTGAGCAGCCCAATAGATGAATTTTTTTCTGAATGAATAAACACCAAACTCATACATTCACTCCTTGTCTATTTAGATCAAAATCAGTGAAACTAGATGTTTTTGTAAATCAGTTCCGATGAGAATTATCGAATCCAGGAAAAATTTTCAAAAATCTAGAATATCATTGATGCAAAATCTCCATCAAATATACCGCCAAATAAATTCATTTTCAAATCTGAAAATACTACGAGAGTCAGAATTCTGAATCGGGGTGGAGATGACTACTTTTCTACTCTCAAATATGGGCCTCTAATGTGGGGGGTTAACTGGTCAGGCCAGAGAGAGGCCATTTCACTCTAATAGTGATTGTAAACAACTGATATTCAAAAAAACCGACCACGAAGGATCTTTTATCACTCACTTCGAGAACGAGATAAATGAACACCAAATGCATTTTGGTGTATTTGAAGCCATGAAGCAAGCAGGTGGGTACATATAGAAGCATAAATTCCCTCATGAAACAGAGATCATAGCCTGGGAATTTCTTCAGATTACCACATGAGAAGATAGATTAGGTTTTTCTCTCAGTAATCGTTCCAATTTCGAAAGTCGTATGAATAGGTCACTTGCTTCGTAGGATGAGTTCTCCAATCACTCTTTTTCATTCTCTTTGAGTCAATAGAGACATTCTCTTGAAATTTTTAAGCTGCCCAAGATAATTCGATGATAGTGGAATTGCAAGCATCCATGAGTGATAATCGTGGTGCTCATCATATTGATTGAATCTAGGTATTCAACCTCCCAAATCATCGTCTTCTTCGCTCATGGCACGTGATTTGAGCCTAAAACCTGAAAATTACTAACTGAATCAACCCTGAACTTCGAAAGACTGAAAGTTGATTTGATCGACCCACAAAAAGGGGCAGATCTTGAAAAAGCAAAATTATCCCCTCAAAGAGTACTCAAATGGTGAATGTAAGCAAAAAAATCGAGTGTCTGAGATTCAAGGAGGGGGGTAATGGTTCATGCAAACTTAAGGCCGCAAGAAAGTAGGACATAATTGTGACAAAAATAGTTGCATGGGATGGGGATTTCCGATTTTCTTTCGCATTATGGATAGCTTCTGATTTCTAGCTCGTGGGCAGCTTTGTGAACTGAATTGACTAGAACATCTAGAGGCTGATGATAGTTGGTAGTCTGTGGAGGTATAATTTCATGAGAAACGTAGAAACTCCTCAACTTTTCTTTGATTAGTTTTGTGAGAGGCAGAATCATCGAGAATCAAGATCGATTTAGGTGATGCATGAAGTATCAGGACAGATTCAATCTGTTCTAACACAAATTCTCATCGATAACATGCAGCATTCATATGCAACTACCAAAATTTTATTAGAAGGCAAAATAATTTTGGAATTTTTTTCAAACTTTTCAGTACATGATGCATGTGCCCATCTTGAAATATTTTGACCATTATGAAGAAGATTAGGATACCTATCAATTCTAACCTCAAGTTTTATTAAGCTCATCCTATCATTCTTCTCTATCGGATGTATATCTCCACCGCTGGAAGAGCCTTGAAGTCTTTATGTCTCTCTGAATTTTTCCTTGTGATCTCAATGATTTTTTCCACTCTCACGCTGATATCTATTCTTCCATTTTCTCACAAACTCTCACACAACTGGGGAGGAGTTTCAGTACTTTCCTTACCCCAACTCCAGGAGTGGGGCACCTGGCACATGTGACACAACAGACCTAGCAAATACTTCTCACACCCTTCAATGATGGAAGGAAAATGCAAGATTGGGAATAATGAATGATGGATATCATTCTTGATATTTCAACTTATTAAGAATGTGAAAATTACAATGCGTATGATTTTGGACGAGGCAGATAGCTCTTTTGCCTTGAGACAAGAATTTTCCTCCCTTGAGATATACATGTACTTGGAGAATTTTGATTCATGATTTAGGACTTATAGCCTGGTCGATCTAGCGAAAGTGAGACTATAGAATCAATTTGATTGTTTCACCGAGGAGGACCAATAGGTGAGCTTCGTGGAGCTGCATGTCCTGGAAGGATAAGAAATCATTATCATTCCAAAATGTCGAGTTAAGATTCTTCATAACATAACATACCTTCAGAATTGTCAGACGATTTTCTACTCTTCATTGCAGTAAGAGCGACAAAAACAATGAGGATCAGAAAGAGAACAGACGTGACAAGCCAAGGGATCAGAAAAAAGTACGGTCGATCTCTGGTCGAGTCTCTCAGATTGATTCGAACTAAGCTATTTTCTATTAGTTCATTATCTATCTCGAGAAATAGATCAATTTTCCCAGCTATCCAATTAGCTAGTATGCTTTCAGAAGGCTGAAAAATTACTTTATGATCTTGAATAGAGTTATTCCCAATTCTATCTTTTCCAGATGTCAACAGGTGCACTTTCATGCCACTGTTCATCAGACGTATACCTCTGACATGTATCTCAAGTGTGTCATTACTTTCACTTATATTCCTCAAATATATGCATTTCTTAAATGGCTTCTGAGACTTACTTCGAAGGCATTTCTCACCATCCCATGAACAGTATTCACCAGAATGAAAAACAGCCAAATGACAGCCATAACAATCATTCATCAGGAAGCATGTTGCGACAAAATGAGATTCAAATTTGAAGGAAGCATTTGGACTAGCGGAGGAACGATAGGCAGTGTGAACACCCAGTCTTCCAAGATGTACGAAGGGAGAAAGTTTATAGGATGAAGAGAAGCTTTCCGAGCACACTGCAGTGTGAGATCCATTTCTTCCATCTTGAACATTGCAGCCAGTCACAATATGAGCCAGATAGGGGATGTCAGGAATGATAAAATACCACTTTCTTTCATCCTTAGCGACGAACATGAACATGAACGCTCGCAGCTTATATGGATATCGTATCATGATGGAATGCAGCATATCTCCTTCTTTCAATAGAGATTCGAATTCTAGTGAGTGAGTTAGATCCAGTGGATATGATTTATTCCCTTGTTCAAAAGCTCTGATTATTTTCGGTATGGAGTAAACATAGATCTGTATCTGCTTGCTCTCTTCGTTCTGTATCAGCCGGAATTTCTCACTTTTACATGTTTGAACGCTGCTAGCAAAACGTTCTAAAGTGTGGCCCTGCGATAACTTCAATGCAATTTCCCCTGTTCTGGTGGTGTCTAATGTGAAGAAAATAAATATGATTCATGTGTTTCAAGTTATAACATTCATAGTTAATGTACCATTGTTGGTGTAGAAGAATGTTAAACCATCTTTCCTTCGAATTAGGAATAAAATTATCGGTGATTCGACATCTGTCACTTCGTCTACTACTCTATCTCTTTCAACATCCTTCAATTCCATCCCATTGACGAAAATTCTTCTAGAAATTGTGAGACATATCTCAGATAAAGTTAACAATACAGTGAAATTGGCGACACCAAAATTTCCAGGACACTTCTTCTCTTGTATCATATTTGACATGTGAGACTTGACATAATAAGCCACTTTTCTCTGCTGTATAACAGACCAGAAAAAAGAATTTCCTCCTTTTTCCATCACTAAGCCTTGAAGACGATCGGAGGGTCTCTGGATTCCTGGATCAAATTCTCGACAATCTTCGATTCCAATTAAGTTATTAGGTCGGAAAAGATAACAGTTCCCATCTGAGTAAAAGAAAAATCCATATCGACCACATTCTTCAAAAGCGAAGCTTTCAAGACTACCAAATAAGTTGAACAAGATCAAAAAGAGTTTTCCTACATCATTTTGAGCGTATCCGTCCAATTTCACTCTGGCAATGACTGTATAGAACTGATATCCAAAAAAGCAGACCAAAAAGGATCTTTTATCACTTCAAGAACGAGATACTCGAGCACTAAATGTCTTCTGGTGTATGTGAAGCCGTCAGGCAAGTGAGTGCAAATAGAAGCATGAGTTCCCTCATGGAACAGAGATCATAGCCTGGGAACTTTTTCAGATCACCACATAAGAAAACAGATTAGGTTTTTTTTATAATCGCTCCAATTTTGATGGTCGTATGAATGTGTCGCTTGTTTCGTAGGATGAGTTCTCCAATCACTTTTCTTCATTCTCTATGAGTCAATAGACACTCTCTTGAAAATTTATAAGATGCCAAAGATAATTCGACGATAGAGGATTAGCAAGCATCCATGAGTGATAATCATGGTGCTCATCATATTGATTGAATCTAGGTATTCAACCTCCCAAATCATCGTTTTTTCACTCACAGCACATGATAAGAGCCTAAAACCTGAAAATTACAAACATAACCAACCCTGAACTTCGAAAGACTGAAAGTTGATTTGATCGACCCACAAAAAGGGACAGATCTTGAAAAAGCAAAATTATCCCCTCAAAGAGTACTCAAATGGTAAATGTAAGCAAAAAAATCGAGTTTCTGAGATTCAAGGAGGGGGGGGGCGTAATGGTTCATGCAAACTTAAGGCCCCAAGAAAGTAGGACATAATTGTGAAAAAATGCGCCTTGTACTAGAAGTTTTCACTCATCTCTGTATCGAAATCAGAGTGAAAATCGGTTGTTCTGTCATGATTTCCGTTGATCAATCTCAACTTTCCATTATAATTACATACAGGAACATTAGCTGATGATGAAATTCCACAGACCATGAAATTCTTGATGATTGTCTCCATTTGAATTTTTCTTAGGGGATTCGCAAATGAATTTAATTATAGTGGCATGGGATGGGGATTTCCGATTTTCTCTCACAGTATGGATAGCTTCTGATATCTAGCTCCTGGGTAGCTTTATAAACTGAAATGATTAGAGCATCTAGAGGCTGATGATAGTTGGAGGTATAATTTCATAAGAAACATTGAAACTCCTCAACTTTTCTTTGATTAGTTTTGTGAGAGGCAGAATCGTCGAGAATCAGAAGCGATTTAGGTGATGCATGAAGTATCAGGACAGATTCAATCTGTTCTAACATAAATTCTCATCGATAGCATTCATATGAAACATTCATATTCATATTCATCCATATGCAGCCACCAAAATTGTATTGGAAGGCGAAGGAACTTTTTTCAAACTTTTCATTACAAGGTGCATGTGTCCATCTTGAAATATTCTTACCATTATGGAGAAAGTTAGAATACCTATCAATTCTAACTTCAAGTTCTATTAAGCTCATTCTTCTCTATCGGATGTATATCTCCACCACTCGAAAGAGTCTTGAAATCTTTATGTCTCTCTGGATTCATCCTCATGATCTTGATGACTTTTCTCACTCACGCTGATATCTATTCTTCCATTAACTCTACAGAACGATTCCCTCATTTTCTCACAAACTCTCTGAATTCTCACACAATTGGGAAGAAGTTTCAGTACCTCCCTCACCCTAACCCCAGGAGTGGGATGCCTGACACATGTGGCACAACAGATCTAGCAAACACTTCCCATACCCTTCAATGACTAATCAATGGAGAAGGCTTAGCCCCAACCGATGATGCGAACTGGAACCCTATGATTTTATTCACTCCCCGCTCTAGGAAGAGATGGCGGTATTTCAGAGCAAAAACCTAGGATTCCATCGGCTGGAAACTTTTTCGAGAATTTGAGTTCCCAAAATGGATTCGACTATTGTATCCGGAATTACCGTGAGAGAAGCTCTACTCAAATCGCAGCCAAACTATAGGAAAAATAGCTGTTTCTCAGATTTTTGTCTGTAATTTTTTCACGAAAACATGGGCTCTAGCTTAGATAGTATTTTCAGATAGCCAATCTACATCACATCTCATAATATTTCTGGCATCAGAATATGCGAAGGCTAGAATGGGCAAAAACTGCATTTTCCATAGTTTTCAGCCCATAACTTTCTCTTCCACAGAGCTGACCTCTATTTTTGGGAGCATTTCTGGATGCTGGATTATGATACGTACCTGAATGTTCTGATTTACCTCTCATCAAATTTTCCGAGCGTTAATGAGCAAAGAATCTTTTTTCACCTTTATTTCGCTCATCTACAAGATAATAAAAGCTGTAAAGATAATGAGAACTTTATTTTCGTGCTTAATTTCAAATTCTACATAAAAGTCCATGCTGGAAAACATGTTTTGGGGAATTTGAGAGATAAAGTCTGTTCCTCAGGTCCATTTTCCTCTTTCTCACGTTCGACAGATCTGACACCATTTTCGACTGCAGATTTGGAGTTCTCGCGAGGAATTCGGTTGAAATCGAATGAATAATAGAAATGGGTGAATATCGGATATGTTCTCCATTCCAATGATCAAGATTCGAAAACTAGCAAATGAGTCAGATTGAGTGGACATGATTGATCTTCTTCTTCAGCAGTTCTGTTATCTCTGGTACTGAGGAAACATATATCTGCCGGCTCTCCTCCGAACGTGGAAAATTTGAACACCAACGTCATGGAGGCATCACAATTTCCAGGGCCTTTCTTATTTTCTTTCCTATTGGATTGGTAAGGCTTGACGTATCATGACACCTCTAACCGGAGCGAACCCGAGACCCATGGATGTGGGATCCCACTAAGTATCGACACTTGACTGGGTGGACGCATTCTTCGCATCGGAGAGTTCTTTTCCTCTCTTGATCGTTTCTTCCAGTATTGATGTTCGAGATGCTCGAAAACCTTTATCACGAGCAAATACTGAGAATTCGACTGGCGAGTTGGAAACACCGAATAGATTCGATTGTGTTGATGACGCTGTTAAAGATTCAGTCGCTGAGCTTTGAGGAGCTGATGGGTGAAATGGAAATTGAGGAAATGTATGGTTAATTGAAATTGTTGAATATTTAACCGTCAACGATTACCTGAATTATATTGGGACAATTTTCGAAATGCAAATATGAGTAGAAGAATGATCATGATGAGAACGATAAGCCAAGAGATCAGCTCATAATCTAATGGTGATTTGCCCGTGTATCTTAAATTGAGTCGAACAACACTATTTTCAATTATTTCATTATCTATCACGAGAAATAGATCAATATTTCCAGCTGCCCAATTGGCTAGTATGCTATTAGGAAGCTGGAAAACTGCTTCATGGTCATGAATGGACACAGGCTTGATCTCATATTCATCTGGGGCCAAGATATGAACTTTCATGAACGTGTTGGTTAGACGTACACCTTTGACATTTATCTCAAGTGCACCATTATTCTCAATAATATTCCTTAAAGATATGCATTTCTTGAATGACTCTTGGAAACTGCTTGGGATGCATTTTTCACCATCCCAGGAGCACCGTGAAGGATCAGCCAACCGGCAGCCATAACAATCGTTCATCAGGTAGCATGTTGTGACAAAATGAGATTCAAATTTGAAAGTTGCATTTAGGCCAGATAGATTCTTGAAGGCAGTATGAACACCCAGTCTTCCAAGATGTACGAAGGGAGAAAGTTCAAAGGATGGAGAGAAACTTTCTGAGCATACTCCAGTTTGAGTTCCATTTCTTCCATCTTGAATATTGCAGCCAGTCACAATATGAGCCGAATAGGGGATGTCAGGAATGATAAGATACCACTTGCTCTCATCCATAGCGACGAACATGAACGCTCGCAACTTATATGGATATCGTATCATGATGGAATGCAGCATATCTTCTTCCTTTAATAGAGATTTGAATTGGAGTGAGTGAGTTAGATCGAGTGGATATGATTCATCTCCTTGTTCAACAGCTCTGATTATTTTCGGTATGGAGTAAACATAGATCTGTATCTGCTTGCTCTCTTCGTTCTGTATCAGGATGAAACTCTCATTTTTACATGTTTGGAAGCTGCTAGCCAAACCTTCTAGAGTGTAGCCCTGTGGTAATTTCATTGAGATTTCCCCTGATTTGGTGGTGTCTGATGTGAAGAAAATAAATATGATTCATGTGTATCAAGTTATAACATTCATAGTTAATGTACCATTGTTGGTGTAGAAGAATTTTAAATCATTTTCACTTCGAATTAGGAGTAAAATTATCGGTGATTCGGCATCTATCGGCATTACTTCGTCCCCCAGTTTATCTCTTTCAACATCCTTCAATTCCATCCCATTGACGAAAATTCTTTCTCTAGAAATTGTAAGACATATCTCAGATAAAGTCAAAAATACCTGCACTTCGACAGCACCAGAATTTCCTGGACACTTCTTCTCTTGTATCATATTTGACTTGTGAGGCTTGACATAATAAGCCGCTTTTCCCTGCTGTATAGTAGACCAGAAGTAAGAATTTCCTCCTTTTTCCATTACTAAGCCTTGAAGACGATCAAAGGGTTCGTGGATTACTTGATCAAATTTCTGACAGTCTTCGGCTCCAGTCAAGTTATTAGGTCGGAAAAAATAACAATTGCCATCTGAGTAAAAGAAAAATCCAAATTGACCACATTCCTCGAATGCGAAGCTTTCGAGAGAACCGAATAAGTTGGACAAGATCAGAAACAATTTCCCCACATCAATTTGAGCGTATCCAAGCTTCAGAATTGACATCAGAGTTCAATTATCCAAGCCGTAATATCTCATCATCACGAATTCATCTGATGAATTTTATCCTTTGATTGTATCAAACAAAATAAATTATCACACTCTGAAATGAGTGAAAGTGAGCAGCTCAATAGATGAATTTTTTTTTCTCCTGAATTAATTAACACCCAACTCATACATTCACTCCATGATCATGTCCATTCAGACAAGTATCGGTAAAACTGTATGTTATTGTAGATCAATTCGAGAATTTTCAATGGAAATTATCAAATCCAGGAAAAGTTCCCGAAATCTAATATCATTGTTGTGAAATTGTTGTCAATTATGCCGTCAAATAAATTCATTTTCAAATCTGAAAATACTCATAAAAGACAGAATTCAGAGTTGTAGTGGAAATAACTACTGTCCTTTTCCCAAATGTGGACGCTTCTCTATTGCTGTTGACTAGTTATCCGAAAATGTGTAGATCAAAGAGATCAAATAGCATCCACGTTATCTAGGCGGAAAATGGGAAACTGATTAACACCAGTGCCTTCCATGGTAACAGTGAATATTCGAAGAAATCGTAAATCTCTTGTCATGTCCATTTCTCAGATAAAACTATCTTCAATGAAAGTTCCCCTGAAACTGAAAAGGAGGAAAATGAGGAGTCAATAATAGGTATGAATAGGTTAGATAGATTTTATGAAGATAATCAAATGAAGTTCCTTGAGAAAGTCCAGATGACTGATTGTAGGTGGCCCCTAAACCAAAAAAAAGCTGACGGAACTAGAGCACGGTAAAAGCCAAATCTCTCTGGTTGGAATGGGCCATTCCTCGGCTCGATTCCCTCATCCATGTTCCAATTCTGGTAATCGACACAGATGTCTATTGAGATGCGTTGGACTAGATATTTTAATCAGATATTCCGATTTCGTCTAAAACACCATTGCTCTCAACACCTAATGTGAGAAAAAATTGGTTGGCCCGAGATTTTTACTTGAATAATGCTGGTATAGAACCAATATTAAAAAAAACAGTCCACGAAGGATCTGTTATCACTCACTTCAAGTACGAGATACATGAGCACCAAATGTCCTCTGGTGTATATGAAGCCATGAGACAAGCAGTTGGGCTCAAATAGAAGCATAAATTCCACATGAAGCAGAGGTTAAAGCCTGCGAATTTCTTTAGATCACCACATGAGGAGATAGATCAGGTCTTTTCCTCAGAAATTGCTTCAATTGCAAGCTCTTCATAGGGCGAATCTCGATGAGAATGAGTAGGAAATACATTTATGAGAAGATCGGACGCAGTTTCCAAGAAGAAGATCAACTTCAGATCTAAAGAAATAAAATGGAAGGCTTCGAGATCATTGCTTAGGATTCCGCAATTGATATGAATGTGGAGAGAGATTCAAATTGTCTGACAAACGTGCAGGTAATTATTAATGCAGTGCAGTAATCAGACTCTGATCCAATACTGTTGTACCAAAAACAGGCTAAAAACTAGTCCATAGGGTTGGCAATTGCTGCATTCATTCAAATCAGTATGTTCAAACGGTTTGGAGACAGTGCTGTCGCAATTGATTCAACAAACCGATTGGATGATTAAAATTTTCAGCTCATAACTATCAGGGCTGTTAATGAGGACAGAAAAAGGAATGAGGTGTAAGGAAAATAGCTTCCAATCCATTATATTTGCCTGCTCTAATGAATAGGTTTGAAATTTTTTGCTGGAAAAGCTTCTCAAGCAGATTCTCCCTATCTCTAATCTATCTCATTATCAGCCTGATCACTATCGTCGCTGTTTGAAGGATAATCGTCATAGTCATAGGAAGGATTTTCTCTCTAAACCTCTGACATTTGCCAGTGGCATGGTTCATAATCAGTTTGGAGATCATATCAGGGAGGCTCTTATGATCAGAAGATTTGTATCAAGAAAATGCCCACGATTGACTGTCAATACTTTTGCCGAGAATGACTGGGAGACTACTTTGGGATTGATCACATGATGTCTACCACTGTCGGTGTGTGCTGTGGGTTAGAGTGGAGAGCTAGCGAGGCTGATAAGGCTAGTCTGGTGTGGTGTGGAAGAGGCCAGTTTGGTGTGGTGGGGTATGGTGTGAGGGGGCTGGTGGGGTTGGCATTGGGTGGCGGAGGGAGAAGAAGATGAAGAAGAGAAAAGAAGGAAAATGATGATGCTGGTGCTAAGGCCAAACAATTTTCTAGTCTTAGCAACAGCATTCTTAGCACTCGAATTGGCCTAAAATGGCCTGGAGAGGCCGCTTCCAGTACAGAAGAGTTTGAGCGTTTGATCAGCAAAATGATTGCCTACTGGTTGAGTACATTCCCTTGTCAGTGCTTCTCTGGCTCCAACTCTAGATGTGGAGCTCTTGACACGGATGGCACCTCACACTTTCCACATACTCTCCATACTCTCCAATGACTAGCCGACCAGAAAGGCTCAGCCTCAACGAATAATGCAAACTGAAACCCTATGAGTTATTCAATCCCCATTCTAGGAAATAATGGCGGTACTTTGGAGCTAAGACACAGAACTTCATCGGCTATGGACTTTTCCGAAAATTCGAATTCCAAAAAGGTTTTATATAGTGTATCTCAGATTAACTTGCTGAGATTTCTACTCAAATCCTGTACAAACCATAGGAAGAATAAATTTCCCAAGTAAAATAGCTGTTTTTCAGTTTCTTGTCTGCAATTTTCCCCGAGATAATGAGCTCCATTTGAATAGCATTATCAGATAGCTAATCGACATCACATCTCAAAACTCTACCAGCATCAGAATGTCTATACCCTAGAATTGACAAAAACTGAATTTTTCATGGTTTAAAGCCGACAATTTTTTTTGCACAGAGCTGACCTCTATTCTTTTGAGCATTTTTGGATGCTAAATAAGAAGAGGTATCTGAATACATTCTGATTTACCTGTCATTAGTAGATATTAATTTCGAAGCTAATTTCGATTGCTATTTCGATTTGAATATCACTGTCCTGTAGATATCAAAACTGCCAGGGAACTTCTCATCTTCTATTCTATTGGATTATGAGGCTTGATTTATTATGCCACTTTTAATCCAAGCCAACTCGCAACCATGGATGAAGAGCCCCACTAAGAATCATCACTTGACTGAGTGGAGGCTTTCTTTGCATTAGAGTATTCTTTTTCTTTCTTGATCGCTTCTTCCAGTATTGATATTCAAAATGCTCGAAACCCTGTATCATGGATGGAGACAGGCTGGATCTTATTTTCATCTGGAGCCAAAATATGAACTTCCATGAGCGTGTTCGTTAGACGCACTCCTTTGACACGTACCCCAAGGGTACCATTATCTTCACTAATCTCCGTTGAGGATGCACATTCCTTGGATGACTCTTGGAAATGGCTTGGAAGGCATTTTCCACCATCCCATGAACACCTCAAAGGATCAGCCAAACGGCAGCCATAACAATTGTTCATCAGGTAGCATGTTGTGACAAAATGAGATTCAAATCTGAAAGTTGCATTTAGGTCAGATAGATTCTTGAAGGCAGTATGAACACAGAGTCTTCCAAGATGTACGAAGGGAGGAAGTTCATAGGATGGAGAGTAGATTTCTGAGCATACTGCAGCACGAAATCCATCTCTACCATCTTGAACATTGCAGTGAGTCACATTATGAGCTGGACAGGGGATGTCAGGAATGATAAGATACCACTTTTTTTCCAGTCATGAGGGTGGACATGAAGGGTTGCAACTCATATGGATATCGTATCATGATAGAGTGCTTCGAATCACCTTGTTTGATTAGAGATTTGGAATTCTAGCGAGTGAGTTGGATGGAGTGGATATAATCTATCCCCTTGTTCACCAGCTTTGATTATGCTCGGTATAGAGTAAACATAAATCTGTATCTGCTTGCTTTCCTTGACCTTTATCAGGGAGAAGCTCTCATTTTCACATGTTCGAAAGGCTATGGTCCATAACATAGAAACAAAAACATAGAACGATAAAAGATAGAAAAAAATAAGAGAGAATGTTTAGGATACAGAAAAATGAAGAAATAGAAAATCAAAACACAGAAATCATCAAACTGCCCTCTATAAACAGAACTGAATTAATAACTAGGATCAATTTTGAGAATGTTCTGAAATAATACGAATGTATTAGATCATCGACGAAATTACGCGCATTTTGACGTAGTCAAAACCCGCGTGAAGAATCAATTCGCGCAATGCTGTTCCCAATGGTTTTCAATTGCGCATCATAGCAGAGAGAGAGAGAGAGAGAGAGAGAGAGAGAGAGAGAGAGAGAGAGAGAGAGAGAGAGAGAGAAAGGAAGAAAGAAGAAGAAGAAGAAGAAGAAGAAAGAAGAANGTATTAGATCATCGACGAAATTACGCGCATTTTGACGTAGTCAAAACCCGCGTGAAGAATCAATTCGCGCAATGCTGTTCCCAATGGTTTTCAATTGCGCATCATAGCAGAGAGAGAGAGAGAGAGAGAGAGAGAGAGAGAGAGAGAGAGAGAGAGAGAGAGAGATAGAGAAAGGAAGAAAGAAAGAAAGAAAGAAAGAGAGAAAGAAAAAAAAGAAAGGGATGGCAAAATCCAAATTTGTTCAGTTTTTAATCAGCTATGGGCTCAACTTGTTCAGCAACATCTCTTGAGATAACCATTGGGTCTGAAATATTATTCGAAATGCACATAATATATGAAGCTAGCGATCTTTCACCAGTGTCTAGCTTGGAGGTCAGAACCGCTAAACGACGATTTAGATCTCTATATTTCTTCAGCATATGAGGGGGTGATGGAGATTCTCAAGCTCTAGCATTCGGTAGGCTGTGGACTTTTCTTCATCTTGTAAGTGGCGAAAAAATTTGAATATTGTCGGATGGGCTGTTTCAATCTTGGCATTGAGCTTGCGATGCCACCCCTCAACATGGTTTGTTGTTCTGAAGCTGAAACTGTGGTAGCAATTCCACATGACCGGAGAGAAATCTCCGTTCATCCAAGTTCTATGGAAATAGCATTCCAATCGATTCAAGAGTGGTCTGACTTCGGAATCATTGGGAGGTAGCTGACCTTTCAGAATATCGAGCGAACATTGCAATTCATCAATTGGCACGAAGGGTAGTGTCATCAAACCTTTTATGAAGCTCCTCGCCAACGGATCCTTGGAATAAGGTGTCGAGAGCCCAAACTTTTGGCAATTTCTCCATATTGCCTTTGTATAGTGAAAGAGACATTCTTTGATAACCGAAGAAGGAAATGATGACCTCAAAGCCAGAATCATTGCATTTTCATAGTCGAGGATAAACTCTTGAGGGCTAAAAACTTTACCTCTTTGTCGAGCTGAGCTTTGAATCAATCTGAGAGCTTCTTCGTAGGTCTCTCTCTGCTTGTTTGGAAGTGATAAATACATAAAACAGAAAATTCGACCCCTATACTGGCCATGGAGTGTGTAAAGTTGAGTAAAAAGTGAGGGTGAAACTTTAAATGTTCCATCCATTATAACAAATGAGCTCTGACACAAGCACTCCAACATCTTATTTGTTGCAAATCCAATGATTTTACCTGAGCCACTGGTTTCAAATAGCAAAAATCGACCCCCATCATGAGATTTTGTCTACTCTCCATCTACTTGAACTTGATCCAACGACTGGGGAAGAGGTGGACGTCCCTCCATCTTAGCCCTTTGAATTGAACTTTTTATTTTGACAAAGTCTGGTAGAGCAGACACCAACTCATTAACTGCATTCTGGGGGCTTGTGACACTGTTGAGGTGAAAACTTGATCAAAAACCTCTCTTGAGGACTTTTCAGGGGCAGCTCGAGCTTTCGTCTTTAGTTCAGCTCTGAAACGCATCTCATTTTGACTTTTCACTCTCCCAGCATGACCATTATGTTCCTTTGTTTCTTTCCAAATCTCTGTCCCATCCAAAAAAATTTGAACTATAACCCTTCCATGGCACCCATTGATTAACTGATCACAGTGACAATAATATTTCATGCCACCTCCATCACACATAGAAACTTTTTTGTCACATTTATATATGAAATCATTGATGGAGAAGCAAAAATCACCTTTATTAGTCTCAAGAACTTCCTTCCATCTTCTCCTCAAATTAAAATTTTGACAATGAATGACCCTTTAATAGAGATCCTCATTTGAGCTCATACCTCTGCTGACCTCTTCTAGCTTATCTTTTTCTGCGAAAATGTCATTCTCTCTCATCAATTTTCTACAATACAGGTTTCTTCCTCTTTGTGCTCTGTGTTTTTCTTTTTGTGTTTCGGATAGCAGCCGTTCGAAAGCTGCTATCGATATCTTCTGTAGTGAAGCCCTGTGGTAATTTTATTGAGATTTTCTCTGATTTGGTGGTGTCTACCATTGTTGGTGTAGAAGAATTTCAAAGCACCTTCTTCTTCAATTACTAGTGAAATCATCGATGATTCAGCATCTGATACTTCGTCTACTATCTCATCTCTACCAACATCCCTCAATTTCACTCCATTGGCGTAATTTCTATTTTCAGATGATGAAAGACATCTCAGATATAGTTAACAATACAGTAACTTCGACATCCCTGAAATTTTCTGGACACCTCTTCTCTGGTATTTTATTTGATTCGTAATGCTTGACATAATAAGCTAGTTCTTTCTGCTGTCGGAAAAGTCTCATATGACCACATCTATGATCTAGGAATCTTCAGCTATCAAACAAAACTGATCGAATAAAGAAGGTATTATTTTAATAATGATGGGAGATAAATACAAGATTGGAAATAATGAATATCATTCTTGATATTTCAACTTATTAAGAATGTGAAAATTCAATGCGTATGGTTTCAGACGAGGCAGATGTCTCTTGTGCAGTAAGACAAGAATCTTTCTTCTTGATATATACATGTACTTGGAGAATTTTGATTAATGATTCAGAACTCACAGCCTGGTCGAGCTGCGGAAAGTGAGGCTATGAAGTTAATTTGATTGTTTTGCCGAGGGAACAAGAGGAGCAATTGGTGAGCTTTGTGGAACTGCATGTCCTGGAAGAATAAGAAATCATCATTCCAAAATATCGACTTACGATTCTTCATAACAAGCTAACATACCTTCAGAATTGTCAGACGATTTTCTACTCTTTATTGCTGCAAGAGCGACAAAAACAATAAGGATCAGAAAGAGAATAGACGTGACAAGCCAAGGGATCAGAGGAAAGTACGGTCGGTCTCTAATCGAGTCTCTCAGATTGATTCGAACTACGCTATTTTCGATTAGTTCATTATCTATCTCGAGAAATAGATCAATTTCCCCAGCTGTCCAATTAGCTAGTATGCTTTCAGAAGGCTGAAAAATTACTTCATGATCTTGAATAGAGTTATTCTCAATTCTATCTTTTCCAGCTGTCAACAGGTGTACTTTCATGCCACTGTTCGTCAGACGTACACCTTTGACATGTATCTCAAGTGTGTCATTACTTTCACTTATATTCCTCAAATATATGCATTTCTTGAATGGCCTCTGAGATTTACTTCGAAGACATTTCTCACCATCCCATGAACAGTATTGACCAGAATTAAAAACAGCCAAATGACAGCCATAACAATCATTCATCAGGAAGCATGTTGTGGCAAAATAAGATTCAAACTTGAAAGAAGCAGAACTAGCCGAGGCACGATAGGCAGTGTGAGCACCCAGTCTTCCAAGATGTACAAAGGGAAAAAGTTCATAGAATGGAGAGAAGCTACCTGGGCATACAGCAGTACGAGATCCATTTCCTCCATCTTGAACATTGCAGTCGGTAACATTATGAGCCAAATAGGGGATGTCAGGAATGATCATATACCCCATTTTTTCATCCGTGAGGGTGAAAAGGAACGCTCGCAACTTGTATGGATATCGTATTATGATGGAGTGCTTCCTATCGCCTCTTTTCAGTAGAGATTCGAATTCCAGCGAGTGAGTCGGATGGAGTGGATATGATCTATTCCCTTGTTCAACAGCTTTGATTATTCTCGGTACGGAGTAAACATAGATATGTATCTGCTTGCTTTCCTTGTCCTGTATCAGGAAGAATCTCTCATTTTTACATGTTTGAAAGCTGCTATGAATAGGTCCTAGAATCTGGTCCTGTGGTAATTTAATTGACATTTTCCCTGATTTGGTGGTATCTAATGTGGAAAAGAATGATTATGACATAAACTGTTTTAAGTTTCATCATCCATAGTCAATGTACCGTTGTTGGTGTAGAAGAATTTCAAAGACTTGAACTCCTCAATAAGGAGTAAAAACATGGATGATTCAGCATCTGATACTGTGTCTAAAACATCTCGTCCATCAACATTCTTCAATTTGAAGCCATTGAGAAAAAATTTGTTTAAATAATCTACAACACACAGCTCGGATAAAGTTAAAAATACAGTCACATTGCCGACACCAAAATTTCCAGGACACTCTTTCTGGTGAATAATTTCTGATTTGAGAGGCTTAACGTAATATGCTAATTTTTTCTGCTGTTTACCAGACCAGAAGTAGAACTTTCCTTCTTTCTCCATTACAAAGCCTTGAAGACGCTCGGAGGGTCTGTGGGTTCCTGGATCGAATTCTCGACAGCCTTCGATTCCAATCAAGCTATTAGGTCGGAAAAAATAACAATTTCCATCCGAGTAGAAGAACAATCCATATTGACCACATTCCTCGAATGCGAAGCTTTCAAGAGTACCAAATAAGTTGAAAAAGATCAGAAATAATTTTCCTACATCATTTTGAGTGTATCCGAGCATCAGAATCAACATCAGAGTTCAATCATCCAAGCTGTGATACCTCATCATCACGAATACACTTGATGAATTTTAAGCCTTAATTATATCAATTCACTCCATGTTCATGTCCATTCAGACAAGTATCGGTAAAACTGTATGTTATTGTAGATCAATTCGAGAATTTTTAATGGAAATTATCGAATCCAGGAAAAGTTCCCGAAATCTAATATCATTGTTGTAAAATTGCTGTCATTTTTGCCGCCAAATAAATTCATTTTCAAACCTGAAAATACTTCGAGGATCAGGATTCTGAGTTGGAGTGGAAATGACTACTTTTCTCTCCTCAATAATGGGCCCTCCAATGTAGAGTTAATTGGTTAGGCCAAAAAGAGGCCGTTTCACTCTGATGATGATTGTATAAAACTGATATTCAAAAAGAACAGACCATGAAGAATCTTTCATCACTTCAAGAACGAGATACATGACAACGAAATGCTCTTTGGTGTATATGAAGCCATGAGGCAAGCAGGTGGGTACGAATAGAAGCATGAATTCCCTCATGAAACAGAGATCATAGCCTGGGAATTTATTCAGATCGCCAGAAGATAGATTAGGTTTTTTTCTCAGTAATCGTTCCAATTTTGATAGTCGTATGGATGTGTCGCTTGTTTCGTAGTATGAGTTCTCCAATCACTTCCCTTCATTCTCTTCGAGTCAAAAGAGACGCCCTCTTGAAATTCTTAAGCTGCCTAAGATAATCCGATGATAGAGGAATTGCAAGCATCCATGAGTGATAATCGTGGTGCTCATCATATTGATTGAATCTAGGTATTCAAGCTCCCAAATCATCGTCTTCTTCGCTCATGGCATGTGATTTGAGCCTGAAACCTGAAAATTACTAACATAATCAACCCTGAACTTCGAAAGACTGAAAGTTGATTTCATCAACCCACAACCCACAACTAGCGACAGATCTTGAAAAAGCAAAATTATCCCTTCAAAGAGTACTCAAATGGTAAATGCAAGCGGAAAAATCGAGTGTCTGACATTTAGAGAGGTGGGTATACTGGTTTATGCAAACTTAGGACCTCAAGAAAGTTGAACATTATTGTGACAAAAATAGTTGCATGGGATGGGGATTTCCGATTTTCTTTCGCATTATGGATAGCTTCTGATTTCTAGCTCGTGGGCAGCTTTGTGAACTGAATTTATTGGAACATCTAGAGGCTGATGATAGTTGATAGTCTGTGGAGGTATAATTTCATGGGAAACGTAGAAACTCCTCAACTTCTCTTTGATCAGTTTTGTGAGAGGCAGAATCATCGAGAATCAGAAGCGATTTAGGTGATGCATGAAGTATCAGGACAGATTCAATCTCAATGCGAAATAATTTTGGAATTTTTTTCAAACTTTTCAGTACATGATGCATGTGCCCATCTTGAAATATTTTGACCATTATGAAGAAGATTAGGATACCTATCAATTCTAACCTCGAGTTTTATTAAGCTCATTCTATCATTCTTCTCTATTGGATGTGTATCTCCACCGCTGGAAGAGCCTTGAAGTCTTTATGTCTCTCTGAATTTTTCCTTGTGATCTCAATGATTTTTTCCACTCTCACGCTGATATCTATCCTTCCATTTTCTCACAAACTCTCTGAACTCTCACACAACTGGGGAGGAGTTTCAGTACTTTCCTTACCCCAACTCCAGGAGTGGGGCGCCTGGCACATGTGGCACAACAGACCTAGCAAACACTTCTCATTCCCTTCAATGACTAATCAATGGAGAAGGCTCAGCCCCAACCGATGACGCGAACTGGAACCCTATGAGTTTATTCACTCCCCGCTCTAGGAAGAGTAGGCGGTATTTCACAGCAAAAACCTATGATTCCATCGGCTGGAAACTTTTTCGAGAATATGAGTTGCCAAAATGGTTTTGATTAGTAAATCTGAAATTACCTTGAGAGAAGCTCTACTCAAATCCCAGCCAAACTATAGGAAAAATGGATTTCCTGAGAAAATAGCTGTTCTTAGAATTTTGTCTGTAACTTTTTCACGAGAACATGAGCTTTACTTCAGATAGTATTTTCAGATAGCCAATCTACATCACATCTCAGAATATTACTGGTATTAGGATAACCAGAGGCAAGAATCGGCAAAAACTGCATCTTCCATAGTTTTCAGCCCATAACTTTCTTTTGCACAGAGCTGGCCTCTATTTTTGGGAGCATTTTTTCATGCTGGATTAAAATAGGTACCTGAATGATCTGATTCACCTGTCATAAAATTTTTAGGGGGTTGGTGAGCGAAAAATCACTTTTCACCTTTATTTTTGCTCATATAAAGATAATAAAAGCTTAATAAACGAACTTTATTCTCGAGGCTAATTTCTTATTCTACATAAAAATCCATGCCGGAAAATATGTTTTGGGGAATTTTTGAGAAAAGCTCTGATTATCAGATTTCTTTTCCTTTATCTCAGGTTTGATGGATCTGAAAGCATTTTCGACTGCAGATTCGGAGTTCTCACGAGAAATTGGGTTGAAATCGAATAAACAATAGAAATGGGTGAATTTCGGATATGTTCTCTATTCCCATGATCGAGATTCAAATACTAGCAAATGAGTCAGATTGAGTGGACATGATTGATCTTCTTCTTCAGCAGTTCTGTTATCTCTGGTACTGAGCGAACATATATCTGTTTCTGCTGGCTCTTCTCCGAATGTGAAAAATTTGAAACATATCCCGGACGAAATTTTGAACATCACCATCATGGAGGCATCATAATTTCCAGGACCTTTCTCATTTTTTTCCTATTGGATTTGTAAAGCTTGACGTATCATGACACCTCTAGCCGGAGCGAACCCGAGACCCACCGTGGATGTGGAACCTCACTAAGCATCGTAACTCGACCGAATGGAGGCATTCTTTGCATTGGAGTGTTCTTTTTCTCTCTTGATCGTTTCTTCCAGTGTTGATGTTCGAGATGCTCGGAACCCTGTATCACGAGCAAATACTGAAAATTCGACTGGCGACTTGGAAACACTGGATAGATTCGATTGTGTTGATGACAATGTAGAAGATTCAGTCGCTGAGCTTTGAGGAGCTGATGGGTGGAATGGAAATTGATAAAATTATGGTTAGTTGAGATTGTCAAATTTTCAACAATTACCTCTGATATGTTGAGAAAATTTTCGAGACGCAAATATGAATAGAAGAACGATAAAAATTAGAACTATGAGCCAAAAGATCAGTTGTGAATCTGATGGTGACTCGCTTGTGTTCCTTAAATTGAGTCGAACAACACTATTTTTAATTATCTCATTTTCTATCACGAGAGATAGATCAATATTTCCAGCTGCCCAATTCGCTAGAATGCTATGAGGTGGCTGGAAAATTGCTTCATGATCATGGATGGAGACAGGCTTGATCTCATCTTCATCTAGGACCAAAATATGAACTTTCATGAACGTGTTCGTTAGGCGTACTCCTCTGACACACACCTCAAGGGTGCCGGTATTTTCACTTATCTTCGTTGAGGATACACATTCCTTGAATGACTCTTGTAAATTGCTTGGGATGCATTTTTCACCATCCCATGAACACTTCAAAGGATCAGTCAAACGGCAGCCATAACAATCGTTCATCAGGTAGCATGTTGCGAGAAAACGAGATTCAAACTCGAAAGAACCATTGGGACTAGCTGAAGGAAGGAAGGCAGAATGTACACCCAGTCTCCCGAGATGTACGAAGGGAGAAAGTTTATAGGATGGAAAGGATCTCCCTGAGCATATTGCAGTGTGAGATCCATTTCTTCCATCTTGAACATTGCAGCCAGTCACAATATGAGCCGGATAGGGGATGTCAGGAATGATAAGATACCACTTGCTTTCATCCATAGCGACGAACATGAACGCTCGCAACTTATATGGATATCGTATCATGATAGAATGCAGCATATCTTCTTTCTTCAATAGAGATTTGAATTGGAGTGAGTGAGTTAGATCGAGTGGATATGATTCATCTCCTTGTTCAACAGCTCTGATTATTTTCGGTATGGAGTAAACATAGATCTGTATCTGCTTGCTCTCTTCGTTCTGTATCAGCAGGGATTTCTCACTTTTACATGTTTGAGCGCTGCCAACGAAACGTTCTAGAGTGTGGCCTTGTGGTAATTTCAATGCAATTTCCCCTGTTTTGGTGGTGTCTAATGTGAAGAAAATAAATATGATTCTTTTGTTTTAAGTTATAACATTCATAGTTAATGTACCATTGTTGGTGTAGAAGAATGTTAAACCATCTTTCCTTAGAATTAGGAATAAAATCATCGAGGATTCAGCATCTGATACATCGTCTACCACTGTCTTTCTATCAACATCCCTCAATTCCATCCCATTGACGAAAATTCTTCTAGAAATTGTAAGACATATCTCAGATAAAGTTAACAATACAGTGAAATTGGCGACACCAAAATTTCCAGGACACTTCTTCTCTTGTATCATATTTGACATGTGAGACTTGACATAATAAGCCACTTTTCTCTGCTGTATAACAGACCAGAAATAAGAATTTCCTCCTTTTTCCATCACTAAGCCTTGAAGACGATCGGAGGGTCTGTGGATTCCTGGATCAAATTCTCGACAATCTTCGATTCCAATTAAGCTATTAGGTCGGAAAAGATAACAGTTCCCATCTGAGTAAAAGAAAAATCCAAATTGACCACATTCCCCAAAAGCGAAGCTTTCAAGACTACCAAATAAGTTGAACAAGATCAAAAGGAATTTTCCTACATCATTTTGATCGTATCCAAGCTTCGAAATTAACATCAGAGTTCAATCATCCAAGCTGTTATACATCATGATCACGAATGCATTCGATGAGCTTTAAGCCTTAATTATACTAGTTTAGGTAACGCTTCGAGCGTGTAGTCGGAGCGAGGCGACGCGACGCAGAGACCAAATCAATGAAGTTATCAAGACATGAATTTATTCGGAAAAATTAGAGGGAATTATGTTTTTCAAGATTAAAAAAAAGAGAATTTGGAGGATTAATTTTTTTCAGTTTAGTTTAGAAAGAAAAAGTAGTGAGCCCATCAATTAGTGCTATGCCAGCGACGTAAGAATATTTGCCTGTCATGGTGAGCTTTTGATTTGCAAATTGAGTCATAGCGGTCTTTATTATAGCTCTTAACGAAAACAATGTCGCTCAGATTCCTCACCCTACTCAATGCAACATATGTCAGCCCTATGGCTGTTTCCTGTTTACCAATATCTATCTTAATTTTGGGGAGTGTCAAGCCTTGTGATTTATGGATAGTGATTGAGTATGCAAGAGAGAGAGGGAATTGACGACGGGATCTTGTCACATTACCATCGTTCCAGGAACGAGTGATTGGAATGATTGGGAAAAGATTGCGAATAATATACGGCCCCTGATAGTTATCGAACTCAACAAGAATAAAAAGAGGGAGAGAAGGAGGACGGGAATTAGGGGAATAGACAATATATCTAACAGTGCCCAGTGACCCATTAACTAACCCTCCAGCAACCCAAAGGTTTGATCTGAGCATAACTCTAGCATTAACTGAGAGTTTCAAATCTTTGGCAAGTCCCAAACGTGCCTCGTCTTTTGATGAACGTATTGCTATATCTGGTGCATTTTCAGAAGAAATGAAAGCCACAGGATTGCCAGTTGCTTCCAAATACCTCTCATTGCTCTCTTTCACTTGTTCATTTGTAGGGTAGAGTTCAACAGCTGAATTGAAACTGGCTAGCTCAAGAGAGGGTAGATATGCTCTATTTCTCGTGATGAGAGTGTTATGATCTACTTCGGTGAAGGAACCGTTAGCCAAATGCTTTAGGACATCTCGAAAAGATGAGTCTGCTGAATTTTGTCGATGTGAGTTGCTGAGTTCGATGAAGGTTTGGAAGTGATCAAATGCAAGTCTACCTTGTTGAGACATTGTATCGTAGAAATGTGATGAGTAAAGGGGCGTATCTTTGACAGGAGGAAGTTGTCTGAAGTCACCAAATAAATAGACAAAAATACCGCCAAATGGTTCATCTCGTTCTGGGTTGATTTCTCGGAGTCGTTTCTCTATCATATAGAGCATTCTAGCGCCAATCATAGACATTTCATCGATTATGATGAATTTCAAATTTTTCAATTCATTCTGGAACTTTTTGGCAGCTTCTCCATTTAGATATTTAAATTTACTCGACACGATAGGCAAGCGCAAGAGTGAATGTATAGTATTGCCATCGATGTTTATAGCAGCAGCACCGGTTGGTGCACAAACTCTGATGGCATCTTCTCCAAACACTGAGGTCACACGGCGAACAATTTCTTTGATCACAGTACTTTTGCCTGAGCCAGCTTTTCCTTGTATCACTAATCTTTTTGGACAGCGAGTTGCCCTACCAGTTAAATTGTTGAGCTGCATCTCCAAGATGCTAAGAACAGAAAGCTGATCAGATGAGAAATTGATATTCGGTTGATTCGTTTCTCTTGGGCGTCTGATTGTGCTATCTTTGAATGTTTTCAAGAACTCTGAAACTTGATCAAGAGTGGGGATGAAAGATGGCATAGCATTCCAGTTGTGGGATTTGTCCACAAGTCTATGGCCTATACCATTGTCTGAAGCCTCACCTCTGAAGGCAGCAGCAACCATGTACTCCTCTTGCAACTCATCCTCATTGACACGCTCTGGTAGAAACCCTTCGTCCTCAGGTGGAGGAACCTCCAAGTGCTCCAGGTCTTGAATACCACTCTTTTCATAGGCTTCGGCCCATGATTCACACTCCAATTTTTCAAGAATTCCCTGAGGCTCACCGTGGAATGGAACATGGAGAATACACTGAAGCTTGAAGTACTGTTCTCGCTTATCAGGATCTAGATCCAATTTTATTCGTGGGAAAACGCGCACAATAGCATCTCTTTTGCGGCAGTGATAGTTTTCTCCCCGTTTGTAGTATTTTTTTGCAAATTCGAATAGATTAGTGTCAGGGAGAAAGTTGATTGGACGAGTGATATACTTCTCAAATAGACTCTGGCGGACACGAGTGTTGTTTCCTGATTGATCAATCAGAATGTTGCTCCAATCATTGTCTTTGATGGTGAGTGTCACAAACTCTCTCGACGCTCGATAGAGAGGCCAGCCCATATTGATGTGCATAACCTCTTGGGCGGAATAATTACGCTCCCCCAATGTTGATATCATCATCTTTTGAACAATTGTTTTCGCTGGAGTGTCACCCATGTGACTCGTGACCATAGTGTCCAGTGTGTCTTTATAGGAAACAGAGGCCTGTTCACTCTTAGCGGCATACTTTGCTATATAGTTGAGAACGGCTTGCTCACTCAAAATAGGTGTGAAGTCAGTGTTAGCTCTCCATAATTGTGTGATGAATGGATTGAATCTTGCACAAAGAGGATCATTACGCTTTGGAAAAAACTTTGGATACCCATTTGGTGACTCTATTGTGGCTGATTCTTGTAGTTTTTTTGGGAAATCAAAGCGACACTTTAATTTTCTAGTCCTATCTTTCTCACGTAAGCAGTGTCTCGAGCATTTCGTGTGTCTTTGAAATGTATTTATCAAATGACCAAGATCTTCTAATCTTTCATCATCAGCTACATCACTGAATCGTTTCCTTGATGGATGTTCTTCGGGTAAATCATTGACATCAGCAGGATTGACTGCAACACAAAGATTTTCATAGAAGCGTATCACTTCCTCTTTCTGAGCTTCAGTGAGATTCTCTATGCCAGGATGTGGAGCTTTATCTAACCAAAGAACTCCGTGTATGTGAGGGCTTCCTCTATGTTGCCATTCGAATCTGAACCAAAAATCAGTTACACCGAATAGAGGTATGAGCACCTCTTTCATCAAAACATAGCATCTATTTTGGAAGAACCATGATACTAATAGAGGATTGTCATGCATCAAAGTACGACGCTCATCGTCTGAAATGGTAGAAACATCTCTTCCAGGAGCCAATAAACTGAATAGCTCAGGCCAGTGATAATCAGCTGCTGAAAGTGTGAAGAATACTGACGGGCATCCAAGTTGTTCAACCATTGTGAGTAGCTCTGAGCACCGTGAGCTCCAGTACGGCTTTGTAGATCTCAAATTTGAGCTGTGTACCATTATTTGTTGGAGAAATCTTGGATCGCTATTGATTTTCACTCTGAGATCTTCAACGTTTGATTGCATGAGATTTGAGCGGCGGATATAAACTCCTGAAGCCTGAAGAGCTTGATGACGCATCATCGAATTCATCGCAAAAAATCTGAACCTCGGATCCTGAGCAAATCTCCTATCATGGAATTCCATTAGAAACTTGAAATACTCATCTCGTGTGATACTTTTCATTCGAGGCTGCAGATAATCTCCATTTCCAGTAGGGAATAAGCATGGAAAGGCTCTAGCTATATATCCTTCTTCTGTGAACTCATTGATGGGGCTTCGATCAAATTCAGGATATGGTAAATTCAGCTTCCTGGCTATATGATGCTCTTGGTCGATGGTTTCAATCAGAGGGACGAAGCTTTCATCAACACCTGTTGAGTTCTCAGGAATATTTGCAGGTATATCCAGAGAGGGGAGGAGCTTGCTTAAATCACCATCAGCAGGTATGGCATTCAAATTATCTTGACTTATGTGTATATTGGCATAGTAAATATTGTTGCGCTTGAGCCAAATGAGAGCTCTACGAAGTTTATCGGCACGTGCATGGAATTCAGCAACTCCTGAAAGGGTTTCTTTTTGGAATACTACTGTGGCCATCAAGGATCGTGGATCATGAGGGAGTTGGGTGGTATAAGATTCAATATTTTGGCGAAAATTTATGACATTACCAGAATAAGAAAATTGAGCCCCACGAATTCTGAATAGGGTAACTACTGGATGTATTTGGGCAATAAGCATCTGCTCGATATATGTCAAACCTTGGAGTTCTGGAGGGATATTTCCAGGGTTCATGTTATTTTGGGATGAGAATTTCAAAGGATCTCTCTTGCAGATCAAACATTTTCCTAATTCATCAAGTTTTAATTCAGGCGCTGATCTGAGACAGTTTTGGCAAGTGGAAGCCCTGAGATTTGACATACAGTTGTCAAACTTTCTCCCTGCATTAATCATTCCATCAGTATAATTGATAAGGTTACTAAAAGAATTTGGATTTCCAGCTTGTTGTTGCATGAGTAGTAATAAAGGAATCAAATTTGCATTCTGAGCTTCAGCTCTGGCTCTCTGATGTCGAGCCTTATCTTTCTCTCTCCTTGTCTTAGCACTCTGCTTAGATGTTCGTGGCATAGCAAAAATTAAAGGGCTTACCTTACAAACAGATGATAAAAAAAGATGATTAAAATTCAATGGTTGACAATTGATCAAAGTGAATAAAAGAGGGCGTTGTGAGCAGTCCAAATTGTATAGCAAAAACCAAACAATGGAGTAATCAAATTCCAAGTGGATACAAAGATGTTGTTTTCACTTTCCAAAAAAGGAGGTTAATCAAGTTATTTTAATGAAAAAAATAATGAAATTGAAAAAGTCAATAGTCCGGAAGCAATGGTAGATAAATGAAGAAAATCCAATGTAGAAACAATGCACAAGAGTTGTCCAAAAATCACGTGTTTTCAGTGAGTTGGTGAATGTTTCACTTAAAACAGATGTGTGTATAGTTTAATAGATTTAATACAATGTGGAACAATGTTCAAACGCAGGAAACAATCACTCCCAGATTCCACAAGCGGTGATCAAAGGTCTTGTGAAAGACAACAACAATTGATTGATAACGTGTTGAGATGAAATGAGTATACACTATCACTTTTTATTGCGATCAAATTTTTTTGTGAAAGGAGTCTTTCAGGTGCTGAAGAAATGGAAGAGAAATAGTTTGTGATCGCGGAGAAACGGTTGAAAAATGGAGTGAAGGCACTGAATAAACAATAAAAACAATTGACTGAAAGAGCACGTGTTTTCCTATCGTATTTGAAACTGTCACTTCCAACACTGCTGAACACTGTGTAGACACTATAATGAGATGAGAAAGAGACACAAACAAATGCTGACAAGTTCGAAAAAAGTCAGGAAAAAATTCCCCATAAACAATCGCTATAATCTCACTGAAGTTTACAAAACAGATCACCCCAATTGAAATCCACACTGTGAAATGTAAGAACAAAGAAGACAAGAAGAATCCAAAGAATGGGGGCAGCACTGTAACTCATAAACACTGAAATAACTGAATACCATAGGGAAAGGTCCATCATGAATGAGAGGCTGTTAAAGAGTGAATGAGGATCGATTTTTCCTTTTCATTATATACGTTTTGGGGGACCTTCAAAGGAGTCTATTTACTGATAAAATCAGTTTGATTCATCATCACATTAAAAAGATATTGCTTATTGTTGATTTTCAGTCATTTGATGTTAAATGACTAATTCAAGGTTGAATCTCTACCAAAATTTAATCAGTTCATCCTTGAGACATGATACACATATTCTGAAAGTTTGGTCAAGATCGGATGACTCATTGATGAGTTATCGTGAAGACAACGTTTGCATTTTTTCCCCCCTTAGTCGTCGCTCGGCTTCGCCTCGCTCCTCCAATTAGCCAAAATAAATTATCACACTCTGAAATGAGTGAAAGAGAGCAGTTCAATAGATAAATTTTTTTTCCGAATCAATAAATACCCAACTCATACATTCACTCCATGTTCATGTCCATTCAGATAAGTATCGGTAAAACTGGGTTTTACTGTAGATCAATTCGAGAATTTTCAATGAAAATTATCGAATCCAGGAAAAGTTTCGGAATCAAATAATAATATCATTGTTGTAAAATTGCTGTCAAATATTCCGCCAAATAAATTCATTTTCAAATCTGAAAATACCTCGAAAGTCAGGATTCTGAGTTAGAACAGAAATGGCTACTGTACTCTTCCCAAATGTGGATGCTCCCTTATTGCTGTTCCTTAGTCATCCAAAAATATGTAGCTAACGATAGAGATCAAATAGCACGACGTTATTTGAGCGGAAAATGGGAAATTGATTAACACAAAGGCCTCCCATGGTGACAGTGAATATTAGAAGAAATTGGAAATCGCTTTTCATGTCCATTTGTCAAATGAAATTTCAATTAAAATTCCCATGAAACCGAAATATAGTAAAATGCGGAGTCAAAAATAGGTATGAATAGGTCAGATAAATTTTATGAGGATAATCAAACGAAGTTTTTTGAGGAACTCCAGATAACTGATTGTAGGTGGCTCCTAAAAGGAAAAAAACTGACAGGATTAGAGCACTGTAAAAGCCGAATCTTCTCGGTTGGAATAGGCTCGATTCCCTCATTCATGTTTCAATTTTGGTAATCAAAATTTGCAACACAGATGTCTATTGAGATGCGTTGGACTTGGTATTTCAACGAAATATTCCGATTCCATCTGAAACACAATTGTTCTCAACACCTAATGTGAGAGTAAATCGGTTAGTTCCAAGATTTTCACTTGAATAATGATGGTATAGAACCGATATTCACAAAAACAGTCCGCGAGGGATCTTTTATCACTCACCTCAAGTACGAGATACATGAGTACCAAATGCCTTCTGTTGTATCGAAAATATTCATTCCATTTAGCTCAATATCTTATTCTCAAAAAGGAAGAGAGAGGGCGAGAGAGAGTCATCGTTCTCCTCATGAACTCTTCATGAACTAATGAATTTCAGTTCCCTCATTGTTTGAGCTCAAGAGAGTCAGAAAAATAGCTGGCGATGGAAAAGAGTTCCGTTCCTCAAATCAATTCTCATTAACATGTTTCTCTGCTGAATCTTGACAACATTCAACGTATTCTTATACTTATCTGTATTTGTATTTGTATGTGTATGTTTCGGTGAAAGACGAGTAATGGTAGTGTATGTACTTTTCACTTCGCTTGGTCGCTGGTATCTTTTTTTCTTTCTCTCTCTCTCTCTCTTGGTCAGGTTTACAGCTGAAGAACATGAAGCTTTTTTCACTTTCATCCCCAACTAAAACTGATAGCGTTTATATGGTAATGAAAACTCTGAAAGCTTTTTATCCTAACAGCATTCAGTTCAAACAAAATAAAGAGCCTGGGGTGAGAGGAGACATCAACTTGAGGAATGCTAATTGATAAGAAAGAGACAAGCTCCAGAGAAAGTCATCTCCCTCTCTCTCCCCTTCCCTCTTGATAATTGAAGCCATGAATAAGGGAAACCTCAGATCTACCTTCTGATTTATCAATTCTGGAAGGTGTTTGCCCTATATTGACTTCTTCACAAGATCCATGGCTCACCGGTGCCGTGACTGCTGTTCTGAGAGAAAACGTGCTTGTCCGCCATTACTGATGGTCGAAAAATAATTCTGAATCATTTCTGATTGAATTGAGCCCTATACAAGGTGTTATAGGAGATTTATATATAGCTCTACATGCTATATAGACTCAGAATGGCAGCCGTGAGAGGAGAAAAAATTATGTTCTAAAATTTAAATTCTAATCCTATTCTTTTTTGCTTCTTTTCGAATGAGATATGGCTATTTTTGAATATAATCCTATCTGATGACGCGGTCAATCGAAGAGTTTGGTCACTCTTTCCTCTTCAAGCAATGGTGATCTATAATGTACAAGGACAATCGGACGTTACAAATTATTTTGGATCAGTAACTTTTGCGTCGAGCCCAATCATTTCATTGATGATTGAGTGTATTGGAACCGTAAGCATTGCGGTGAGCGGACAAATTAGTTCCTCAAATAGAGATATCATCATACTAGATGTCAAAGTTCACCAATATGGTCAACATAGGATCGACGTGAATTTTCAAGCAATCTAAAAGATCAACTTCAATAAATATGGAGCTCTACGCATGAATAAGCATCCGTCTCTTCAGGATTGTTATGATCAAAGTGCCCGAAAATTCTTATAAACAGCCACATTTGAATACCGGTGATGAGCCAAAAGAGATCAAATGACCAGATAGATTTAGAAATTGATAGAATAATCAAATAATTTTTGTAAAGACATAATTTTTTCCAATTTTATTATAATTCAGTGACCAAGTACTAAGAATAGCTAATGCTTATAATGATTTCTCAAAACAGCCCTTCTAATCATTCTCAAATACAAATAAATTGAAATTGGAGTTGGAATTTTTTCTCTTCTAGATATCACAAGAAGATACATGAAAATGGTAATTTAGCTTGTGGTGGCCCGAAACTGGTCCTCGTCGTCTTCATCTCTGGCTCTTTTTCGTGGCAATTGCTCGTGACATTCGAGAGTGTTGCTCTTGTCGATTTCCAATACACAAGCGAAGACATCAGATGCACACCGAATATCTCGAACTAGAGGATCGATGGTTTCAATGAAATTCTTGATCACATTATCTGTTAATTGTAGATGTTGCACCCCGTTGGCACCATGAATAATCGCCCTTTTAGATTCTTGGATGGGTATCTGAGTAGCAAGGATTTGAGCAGACAACTGTTGAATTAGGACTTCGATCACGGTCAGGACAGATTTAGCTATGGACAATGTATCCCCTCGCTTGAGCACATTCTTTGGAACAGACATACTGAACAGAGAATTGAATCAGAATGAGTAAAAAAGAGAGTAAGACTGAATATATATAACAAAATAGTGGAGAGGATGGACCTAGAGATGGTAATGGTGTTGGTAGAGACTCTCATTGGAGGACTGTTGAATTCATTGAGACCCTCCTCCACCCTGTTACTCAACTAAGAAGTATCTCGTGTACTCATGTGTTGAAATTTGAGCAGATGAGCTCAGGGCAAGGGAACTGCCTCATGAGTAATGATATGAAAGTTGACTACTGTGTAGAGTGTGGTGTATTAGAAAAGTGAATATAAGATGAATAATCAAGTATTTCCGATAGTTATACATCATGAAACTGGTACACACTATTCTACATCATCGAACTGGCAATTTTTGACCAATTTAGACGAGATCATACATAAAGACTTCAGAGGAAAAGGTGCTCATTTGAATCTTCAAGTTTTCTCCCTGGAGACCATAATTGGCTTCGAAAAGTTTCTGAATGGGCGAGAGGAAATCTGGAAGAAGAACCAAGCCCATTATAAAAGTTTTCTCCTTCATCTTGGATTCACAACTGATGGTGAATCGACAATCTGGCCTACGGATGAATGGTTAATCAAGCAAAGATGTCGTACTGGTAGTGACTGTGATTATTGCTCGTCAAAATTTCAGGGTGATGATGCAACGCTAGAAGGTCTATTGAAGATTAAACACCAATTTTCAAGAAAGATTGAGCTTCGAGATTTCAAATCATGTCAATGCAAAACTGGTATCAGTTTAAATGAGTTTCAAGAGCGCGACTACATTGCTACAAGGAGTAACGTTAGAGAACTACTCATCGATATTCCAGATACAAAAAAGAAGGATGCGGCTCTAAATCCGATCATACAAACATCGGAGGAATTGAAAAAGAGGGAGCCATTTTATGTTAAATTTGATTATCAAGTTAATTTCTCAAAACACAGCCATGATTACATTATTTTTCTGCTGAAGAAAGGAATACCAATTAATTTGAGTATTCACAATCTGTCGAAAATTTTTAATGTGATTCCGTGCACAAGTCTCAACGCCAGAGGGTATCATTATTGCGTTATATGCTGTGAAAAAATTAAAGGACGACTCGAGCTGTTAATTCATATTCAGAATAAGCATACAACCTTCACTTCCTCAAGCAAAGAGTGTCAAGTCCTATTTCTTGATGAAAGAAGTTTGAAACTACACAAGGAAGAAACGCACAAATCTTTTCTACCTCGACTACAGTGCACCAGATGCCCCAAGTATGATCGTGAAACGCTTGAAGCTGGTCTTATAATGGAACGATACTGGCAAAAACTGAAGAATAACCAGTTTGAGCATAAAACAGATATAACGGTGCGGGAGTTGGAAAGAATATAATTTGGAGTAGCATGTAATCTTCGAAAAAATGGTGGTTGGAACGAGTTAGGTAAGGTGATGGTGTATAAAGCTCAGGGAAAGAAGCTTTCTGCAATGTATCCCGATTTTTAGATGAAAATCTTACCCCTTCTTCAGGTCAGATTTTCTGATGGATTTCCTCAGAATAAATCGGAACTAAGACCTAAATTCAATTCCAAATGCTCATCTATTCTCAGTAGGTGTGTGTAATCTTTGACCTGAAAAGCAAATGCACTATGAACTGTCTGAAAATAAAAGTGTTTTCATGTGGAATAAGAATGAATTATTTCAAGTGCTTTAATAAACAAAGCTTTTGGCAAAATATCATTGATTTCTACATGATTATAGTATAATCATTATACGCAATTCTCTCTCTAACTATTTAAAGGAAGAGAACGATATCATTTTCCAACAAGATCTGCGCTCTTTCCAAGTTAGAACCCATCTGTCCATTTGACTCAATAGTGACATTCCTTCATGGAAAAGTGATTTATCTAGACTTTTGAGCTCGAAAAATAGTCTAGAATGTTTAAAAAAGTTTTTCTCTGAGTGCTACTGCGGTGATCAGCAATTAGAACTGATGATTCTACTGCCTTGGAATCTATATGAAAGTTGCTATCCTGAACAAAGTCTATTGTGAGTATATCTTTCTGGGAACTTACTTTGTTATCTCACATTGAACATTGCTTGTCTACTTCTCTCGTATTCTTCCATGTCGTCTTCTCTCTTTGCTGCCACCATCAGTAAGGGTGTTCTCAAATTCAATTCCAAAAAAGGTGTCAGTGATCATCATAACTCATTCTAGTTACCTCTCTCCCCTCCTTCATGCTATTGACATTCAGTTTATTGCTCAACTTCAACTTGGAAGATGAGTTACATGTTAAATGAGTATATATTCGGATGGCAGACAAATAAAGAGAGGTGAAGAAAGAGATGAAGAGAAAAATGACCATTCCAGTTAGCTTGTTCAAAATCAATAAAGAAAAGACTAGTCTTGTTTCATTCTCAGCGCTTGCTTTCTCTCTCTCTCTCTCTCTCTCTCTCTCTCTCTCTCTCTCTCTCTCTGCTATCTATTTCATGTTTACATATTCAATCATTGACTTTAGAGCCCAATATGAACGCATGTCGTGGGTGTACAAGAGCATGGGGGGGAATCAATCATGGAGACACCGATAAGTAGCAATTCGATGTTCTTGATCGAAATATGGCCATTTTTATGAGTGGGATGAGTAACCTCACACTATCCATTGGTGAGAAGGTTTGCAAGAAGTGTCAACACAGCTATCAACGGCATCACCGAGGGCAGAGAAGAGCAGCTTACCTCCCGGGTGAGCCTCGACCTGGACCATCAACTAGTATTGAGGTTGTTGTTCAGCGTCCAGAACAAGGAGAGATGGAAGTTGAACCACCTGATGCTGACGAGCCACCAATATTCACTCCAACTCCATTCACACACTCTCCGAATAGACCATCTATATTCAACTTCCCCCCAACATTCGATAAGTCACCATATGATTTGGATACTTCAGATGAGGGTGATCCGGGTGGCGATAGTGATGATTCCTCTGGTTCTGATGGTGATTTGAATTGTGAGTCAGATGATGAATAAATTCCTATCTTCAGATCATCAGTATCTCCGCGTTCTCACTTCATATATGGGTGCCAAAATGTTGAGTTGAGCACTGTCGAAGCATCATATCGAGCGGAAATGATTATATTGACACAGATTTACATACAAAAAGGCTCAAAACTCTGCATAATGCATGGAAATCAGAGAGGGGAATCAATAGTTGCTGATGGATTGTTGAGTATCGAACAGTACGAGGGGATGTCTATCCTGCTCATCCATCGTGCTAGACTTGCTTAAACGATCAGAATTCCACAATCCAATTCTAGTGAATCACATTTCATTAAGCAGTTAACAATTCTCCTTCCAAGAGCTTCCAATGACCTTGTTAGCTTCCTAATGAATTTCAAAAACCCGAGGCAAAGCTTAGGGGCATGTTTATTCAGACTCAAAAGTGGGCTACTGCTCAAAGATGTGACAACACTCTTTGGCTTCAATGAGAAAACGTTCAGCAAGCAAGTGAAGGGAATAGAATAGCAGTTCTACAGCAACTTTGTTCCTCATAATCTGGGGTTCAGCCACTTGTGAACTCGTGACCAAGCTTGTCAGCTACAATATATATAGCTAGCTAACTGCTTCTCACAGGCCAACAAAGACTAGATAGAGTTACCCTCAGCATGGATGAAACTTATCTCTATATGCAGAAAACAATGAATTTCCAGCTTCAAAAAAAACTATTCTCAGGGCGAAAAAGAGCTCCATTGTTCAAACCCATGATTTGTGTTCTTCCAGATGGATATATCTATGATGTTGTGGCTTACAATCATGGCTTGAAGAATGATGCACAAATCTTGCAAGATATTTTGTAATTGAATTCTAAATTTCGCTCGACATTCCTGCCAGGGGATGTTTTCAGTCTTGATCGAGATTGCAGAAATATTGTCCAGGAGCTCCGTAGAAGAGGCTTCACAGCCTTCACTCCAGCCTCAGCGGGACCAAGCGGACAGTTGAGCTGGGAGCATGCCAATCACTCCTGAGAAGTGACAGAAATTCGATGGGTTGTTGAGGCTGTATCTGGTCGAATTAACACTCGGTTCCGCTTGGTGCATCATATACTCCAGAATACCGATATGGACAATGATAAAATGGAATTGAAAATCTGTTGTGCTGCTCTTAACAAGTATGGTCAACGTTTCATATCAAATAAAGAGTTTAAGGTGGTTATTGTTGGAAAGAATAATCTCACGAATGCATATACCTCAAAAGCTTGCCTCACTAAATAATCATACAGGGTGGCCCAACGGGTGGTGATGTATTTTTTGGAAGCTATAGAAAGTTAACGAATCAGAATTTTTTGACGCGGTTCTCGCAAGAATCTCAGGATTTATTGTTCATAAGCAATACAGATGTTTTGAATGACCCTTTTCTCTTGCAATGATTGCGGTCAAGTGATTTTCGAAACTTCCCATGACTTTAGCACAGGTTGCAGCAGGGATTGCCTTGATGGCCTTTTTCACTGCATTCTGGAGCTCCGGGTTGGTCTTGGGATTGTCTCTTCAGGCGAGATCCTTCGAATAAATCCACAAGAAAAAGTCACACGGGTTGACATCGGGTGAATAAGGTGGCCACGGTATTGAATGTGGCATGTGGATGTCAGCATCCAAACCAATCACCTACCCATGGAAAGTTGCAACAAGGGCTTGAAAAAGGTGCAATGAGAACGAGCTCCATGAACAAGTAATCCTCCATGCAATTCTTTTTTGCAGTGAATGGGAAGGAGCCTTCTTTCAGCATCTTACAGTTCCTCCCACTGTTGACTGAAGACTCAAAGAAATGAGGGTGGAAGATCCTCTTGGAGCATATCACACACCAAACAAGGATTTATTTTCGGATAGAGACTCTTAAACCAACAAATTTCAGGCCTCTGAGTGCCCAGAAACTGACAATTCTGCTTGTTCAGGTGACCATCCAAGCTGAAGTAAGCTTCATCGCTGAACCAGATTTTGTTGAGATGTATCCAATTATTATCGATTTTTTCAATTATTCGCTGTGCAAACTCGAACATTCTTCCTCCATGACCCTCTAACAGAGCCTGGTTGATTTGATCTTGTATGGGCTGAGCTTGAGACCTCCATCATTCGTTGGAGGGTTGACCTTGAGATCCCGAAACGCTGTGAAGCACTTCTGACTGATTGACTAGGCTCCGCCTCAAAAACTCTCTCACGAGTTGACTATTGTCCTCAGTAACGAGGATTGAGTAGTGACCCATCGCAGCTTTATTTTCCTGCACATTCCCTGTTACATTAAATCTTCCCAGTATTGCAGTTATTGTTCGGATATCAGGGGCTGAGCTAGTGTGGAAAGGGCTTTCCCACTCTCGGAAAACAGCTTGGTGACTTTTACCAGATTTTGCCATCTTTTCGACGATGGAAACTCGTTGTTCGGTCAAATACTCGAGCATTCTGGCAGAGAAAGCACGAAAATCACTGGGGAATCATCAGAAAAAAATTTTCATAATTCCTCAAAAAACAAAATGAACACTCTTTTCGAAAAAAAGCCGAAGGCCGCTCTCAAAAATTCTGACTGTAGCGCTTTTTACAGCCTTCTGAAAAATACATTACCTGCTGAGTCACCCTGTGATAAGTCAACGCTTGTGAGATCATGCTTCAGAAAATTTTATCAAATCAAATCAAGATTGCTGGGTACACCATTGACTGAACATCAGATCTACATACTTGCAATAGGAACATATCTTTTGAAATATATTGATGGATATGGAACAGCATGCAGATCTGCTTATCTTCAAAATAGGGTGGGGTGAACTTGAATGAGCTCCAACATGAAGCATTTCAGATGAATTGATCTTTCTTCTCGCTAATACAGTCTCCGATTCTTACGCTTCCACATATAGCTCCGGCTTCATATTGATGACTGTAGATCCCAGCTCCAGCAGTTCAATATTTATGTGAACGATCCGAAACTGTTGAGAATGAGAATCATCTCGAGACAAAAGAGCCAAACCACCCATTCAGTTTTTTTGCTGATTGACGAAGAGGTTCTTGGCCTGGCACGAATTGCTGAGTGGCGCTGCAAAGGCTCAAGTGGTCTGAGGACTGTGGATCCTTGTGGACATATTATAACACTCTTGGTAAACTCTGCACTGGGTTTGAATCCTCAGTCCCCACTCCTCATCTTTTGAATATTTATGAGAATGAGATTCATGATGGGAATGAAATAGATTGATTGCCTCTTTTCGTTAGGCCTACGCTAGATGATTCATACATTAATTTTCAGTTGAATTCCTTGCATAGCATCAAATGCCAAGAAATCAATTCATATGATTCCTCGATCAAGACATTCATCGACTCACTCCTCCCAGAATCTATGAAACCTAACTAGATCGAAAATAATCTATTCTGCTGGAATAGACAATAAAATTTGACTTATGTTTTTTAACTTTTCTTTAGTACTTCAATTGGTGGCTCATATTTGCATAATATGTATTCTCATGGGACCTATCCATTAGTGAGAGAAATATGTCGATATCTCAATCGGTTGCTCAGCTACAGCCTACTGATCTAAACTGGCCTGCAGCCGAAGAGTGGCCAAATCGACTTTTGAGTACTTTCACATTTTTTCAGACCAGATAGAGTACATATATTTTGAAAGATTATCAAAAAAACTCCTGGAAGCAGGAAGATTTTTTACAGTTTCACCAACTCCCGGTGAGCCCGGCAAATTTTGCCACTTTTGTGGCCTCTTCCTCGGGTCCGGAAAATTCCAAGTAACCAAAGACTTGAGATTCTGGATACTGAGCAGAATATCTATCTAATTGTTAAATCTCAACGAAATCGAGCGTGTTGACCGAGAATGCACCTCCTTTACCGAAATTGGGTTTTTGTCCAATCATAATTTCGACTCATATGTGATAGAATCGATTTCCATGTGTCAATAGACTCAGGACCTCAAAAATAATCCAAACCCTTCTAAATAATATAGGCTCATCATCCTGGCTGAGATATCCGATAGTTTTAAGAGCTGGTTGACACTAACTTTGAATGCCTTAAAATCGAAGTCCCGGTGTAAGATTCGCCAAACAGAATTGGGTGAAATGCTCAATTTTGATGCACATTTTCTGATTGATGGCTGGTTGGTGGCTCCGGAAAACTCCGCAACAGCTTCGACTCTATCATCGGAAGTGGCTGTAGTTGGTCTTCCTGTCACACCTTCCAAATTATCCAATACTCACCCAGTAGTCATAAACTTTCGGTAAATTGCCTTCACGGGTGCATCAGCTAGTGCCGAAGCATTGGCAAGCTTTTGTTCAACTTGCCTCACGACTTCCAAGGCATTATTGATTTCATGAAAGCACAAAACTACGCAAATTCCACGGTGAACATCAACTTTAGGAGGCATGATGGTGGATAACAATTGATTAAGAATGGAGGAGGCTGAATATGGGGTGAAAAATGATCACAATTTGAGGGAAAAGTGTTTGAAAACAATTGAAAAAAAGAATCAACAAAATCGGTTCAGAATTGATGATGTTATAGTAAATCAACCAAACTGGCCGCAAGTTGCCTGAGAGGGATGTGAGCAAGGATTCACAGTTAGGAGTCCACTTTGATCCTTACAATACCATCCAACAACTTGCTCACATGCCTTTGTAGTAGTGATGATGATTAGCACAGGATTCAGAAGCCTCACACCCAATGAAAGATCAGATTACTCACTCGCCAATGGTAATGAATCGGTTGATGATTTCACTGAATAGTGACTGTACAATGATAATGACATTTTTTGTTCATGAGTGGCTAGATTTGGACACTATATTGATAATTAGTCCACCCCTTGGTTTGACAAAATCCATCACTACCTCCTCGTGGTGCCAACTGGTTAACACTAACAGGGCTCTGGTGTCCACGTTTCGATGTCTTGAGTTAAGGCTTGGAGTATTGAGATGAATTAAAGAATTCGATTCACGGAGAGATAAAAAGTACTTAGAAGCTATCCAATCGAAGGCTCATTCCCTACTGGTCAATATGAGTACGGATATGAGCACCAGATATTGATTCTAATTTCTGAATAACTTGTACTAATCCTGTAGGCATGAAATATGGCTTATCTCATCTTATCAACCATGAGAAATAAAATAGTCTTATCAGTATTCTGGTTTCAAGTCTGGTTCTTTTGTGGATGGAATATATCGATTTTTGACCAACTTGTACCGAGGCTGTGAGCATGAAATATACCTTATCTCATCTAATCAATCATGAGAAATAAAATAATCTTATCATTCTTCAGGACTCGCCTAGTTTTTTCGCAGAAGTAGAATATTGATTTCTGACCAAATCGCGCATGAGTCTTCCACATGGTCTATATGCAGACTTATCTTATCGGTTCTGAGAGATATGATGATGATGTTATCACCATCTTGGTTTTGATTCTGGTTTTCCCAGAGAATATTAAATTTATTTTTAATGATCATATCATCCTCCGAATACGATAGAAACTTCTTATCATATTTTTGATAAGAATTCAATTGATACCATTTTCATCTTGATACAATTGCTCATCGCCGAGATAGCAAAATAGAGGAAATGGCTTTATCTCCGGAAGAATAAGTCATACAGAATTTTAAACTGGTTTTTTGGTCCTCACGAAGAGATCTTGCCAGAAGTTGGTGCCTTTTTCCCCTCTTCTTGTCCAAACCAGACGAGAAGTAGTAAAGTTTTGTAGAGCCAAAGTGCGCAAACTTGGAGCTTGCGTGAAAGGAGCTGTGTGACCAGCGAACTCTCTCTCTTTTTCTCTTTCTGTCCAACCTTGTAACTACTGTCACTTGTAACTGTAACCCCAAAAAGTGAGCTCCACTTTCTTCATGCGCCATCCTGATGCCAAAAAGACTTAGGAGTGCAATATCATCAGCTTGTCCTTCTGAGGCCAGCGGGGACGAGCTTATTGGCGCCATGGGACAAGAATCCACTGCAGGGAATCCTATCCAAACTCAAACTAATGTAAACAATTCATCAGCCACCGTGAGTAATAGTGTTGAGAATCATCCCGAAAAGATGATCATTCCATGTTTTGATGGTGACACTAGTTGGCTTTCAATAGATGCATAGGTTGATCGATATCAAATGTTAGCAAAGCGGGAAGGTTTCGATGATGATGATATAGTGATTGAACTAAGCAGTTATCTCCAATAGGAGGCACTTGAGTGGTACATGAGTGTGATGCGAGAAAACGAAAAAATTTCTTTCTCTGAACTTTAATCATCTATGCTGCAGAGATTCGTAGTCAAATCAGTTGACCCAATGGCTGAGTGTGTTGACTTAAGATCTGATTCAAAAATTGGAATGAAATCCCACTTCGAGGATAAGCGTAGCTAAGGTATGAAAGCTGGACTAAAAGAAGCTCAAATTATTTCACTTATGATCCATGGCCTTCCTTCCCATATGTCTGTTGCCTTCAATACTATGCGCTCAAAAAGAATGGGAGATGCAAGGCTGAATTCAACCCTCCTTCCCACAAAGTAAACAAGAATCTAAATCACTTGAAAAACCCCAAATGAACTTCACTCAGAATCTGACCGTCATTTGGTGCATCCGGGGGCCTCAATGAACACACACACATCCACAATCTGATTTTGAGGTGGAATTTTCGTTATTATCATTATTATAATTTCAATTATTATGATTTCCAATGTTTGTGGTGGATTCCACCGGGATTTGATTTGGTTTCATCGAGATTCTAATCCTTTTCACCGGGTTTCTGACTAGTTTGTTTGGAGATCTTTTTGAGATTCTCTCCCCCTCTTCACAGGGATTCTATTCATCAAGACATTTTTCTGGGTAAGTCCATCTGTGCCTGAGATTCTTCTTATTTTGCATAGATCTTCAAAGTGAATGGGAATCTATGATGCGATTCATGTGAATTTTATTATTATAATTAAATTAAATACCAGCGCGCTATAGACCGCGGTAGAGATAAGGGTGTGGCCGCGACGGTTGCACCACATGGTGCCGAAAAAATAAACTAAAAACAGCACCACTGGCAGCAGAAAAGAGAACTAGGGAACGATAGTGGCGCCACCTGGCGGAGGTGGGATGAACTAATAAGAGAAGTCGGCTCCACCTAGGAGGAGGTTTTTGGACCAGTGGCGCCATCCATTGAGGGAAATTGTCAGAATTCTCAAAAATTGGTTAGAACACCATCTTTCAACGCGGAGAGTGATGAAATGGTTGACTTCGACGTTTTACCTTCTTTCAACGGAGATAAATGCGAATTTTTGCGAATTTGAATGAATTGATCTGAATGAACTAAGTTTCTCGAGGAGTTTTGGGGAGAACAGTATTTGCTCGTGGGGAATTGTAAACACTATTAGGTGTGAAGCTGTGATCTCTTTGAAGGGTCTTACGCGGATTGAATAAAAAAAATATATAATCATTCTCACGTTGATCATCTTTAGCTCAGTGAAGAGCCTTCGGATTTAGTTATTTCGTATTAATCACTCAATTTATCTTTATCCTTATGAAACAAATCATAGCCTTCACCTTGCTTCAATCCTTCAAGCCTTGAATCTGTTTGAGCTTGTGATCGTGGTAAATGAAAACAAGTCAACGGGGGCAATCAAGTGGTGAATACAATCGACAAAACAAAAAGTAAAGAAGGTAATGAGATGGAATCGTTCAGTTCATCAAATAATGCATCCAATTTTTCTGATATGGGAAACCAGCGGCCAGCTGATGATAATGAACTCAGTGGCCAGTCGAATCGTATTGTCAATCAGATAACGAATAATTACAGTCCGGATATTATTCCTTCTTTCTCTGGAAGAAATGTTAATGATGGCCTAATCGAGTGGTTTGATAATTATGAGGACATTTTAATGGGAGAGAAGGGATAAAATGCAAGTCAAAATTAGATCTAAGAATTGAATGTTTATCAGGAAGATGTTTATATGAAAGATATTCATATGAAGGATGTTCTCTTAACATTTAAAGTGTAAGGCTGAGTATGGTTTTCTCTCTCTAACGCTTTTCTTCTCTCAATCACCGTGTAACTCTATCTCTCTGTAAAATTACTCAGAGAAGATTGGGAGAATAAGACTTCTTGCCTAAGATTCATGGAGTGAACTTCATTCTTTAGTGCTACAATTCTTGTAAAGCATTTTAGTAGGCTCAGCGGCCATTGGCGGTCGTCTTCTGAACTAGGTAGAGATAATTTTTTAGTTTCCAAATGGCATAGAGTCTTCTCTTATCCACATGGGTTTCTTTAGCTCTGGGTGTCCCTTCCACTAGTTTTTTTTCGTTTGCATAACTCCGATAACTTTGTCACATTCTTTCTTCCCCTTCCCAGCGTATTGATGGATGAACTTATCCAGATTCAGACTGAATTGTGGACCATTGATTCTTCTGACCATACTTGTGGTCTGTGGTTCAACCATGAGCTCCATGAGCTCAGATTTAGAAAGAGTGACCACGTAAGAACCATCAACTTTCAAAATAATATCAAGTGATCTCTTGTGATAGAGAAATTCATTTTTCTCAAATCCACCATCTATTTCATTGGAAGTAAAGACATGATTTTTGAGGCGGTAAAGGTTTCCTCCCAAGGTTTGCAGTTGATAAGCATTGGCATGTTCTGGAATAAGACTATTCTATTCTAACAGCGGTAATGAGGATAGAATTATTGAGCACTATAGATTGCGCAGACATTACCCAAATTCATTACTCCGACTTAATTCAATCCCAAAATTTTGATGAGCACCTGGATCATCTGAAAAAGATTTTTCAAGCATTGAGAGATAAAAATTTGGAATCAAAACTTTCGAAGTGTCACTTAACTAAAAAAATGCGAATTCATCGGTCACATGATATCTGAAAATCAATTGGGCCAATGAATGACCACATTTTCGCAGTTCAAAATTTTCCACCACCAAACGATGAAAAATCACTTCAACAACTTTTGGGAAAAATTAATTACAATCGAAAATTTATCCCTGATGCCAGTCAAATTTTGAATCCATTATTTTTTTTAAAAGGTTTGGGTGGCTCCCACTGCCCTCTCCCTGTCTCCCTATCGAGACAAATCCGGCCCCATAGTCGTGATGCCAGGAGGGGTCCTCTGGGAAGACTCGGGATGCCCCCTTGGTTATATCCACACGGTTACCCTTGTGGATACTGGTGCAGCCACAGACGCTCTTCTTCACCATATTTCTCAGAGACAGATCATCCAATAAAATCCTGTCTCTGAAACTTGGATCCAGTCAGACACCAGATAGGCTTCACTGCCTTTTCAGCTTCCTTCTGAACTCGAACCCGGGAACCCATGGTCAGGTGCGAAAACCTTAACCACTAGGCTGATGCCCCGGGTCAATCCATTATTCGAGTTACTGAAGAACAATCAAAAATTTGAATGGAATGAAGATTGCCAGAAGGCTTTCGAAACTGTTAAAAAATTCACATCTCCTCTCCCTTCCTCCAAATTTTCGACCCGAACAAACATACATATGTTTATTATGATGCTTCGAAAATTGGCATCGGAGCTGTTCTGAAGCAAATCTCCGATGAAGGCGATGAACAACATCCGATAGCTTTTCTTTCGAAAAATTGACTGATTATCAGGAAAATTATGACCTCGGTGAGCTAGAGTGCATTGAAATTGTCGAGGCTCTAGAATATTTCCATCACTATCTCTATGGCTCATAATTCACTGTAATTACTGATCCTTAGGTACTCAAATGGCTCCACAAAACAACAAAAAACCAAAAGCAACCTATTTAAATGTAGCTTACAATTGAGCCAAAACGATTTCAAAGTCACATACAAATCAGGGAAGAATATTGTGGAGGCTGATGCTCTCTCTCGAAACCCTGGTCTTGAGGAATTTTCTCATGAAAAGCATCTCGAAATAATCAATCTAATAACAAAAAATGAGCTGAAAAACCAAGATGATGAGAAAAAAAATTCGAATTACTTTCTTCCCAACTTGAAATTGATTGATGGGATCCGCTACAAACAGAGAGGTCCTTTCCGTCGATTCTACGTCACAGTAAGCTTACGAGCTAAATTAATTGATCAATGCCATCATGAATTGGGCCATATCGGAACGGAAAAAATTCTATTCATGCTGTCAAAATCATACTCCTGGCCTGACATGACAAGTGATGTGAAAATGTTTGTTGACTCGTGTAGTGTGTGTCAACAAAATAAGGTAAAGAGAGAAGGAATCTGGAACACTTTCGATCACTTGACCAGCCAATGATCCATTTGACATAATCTCAATTGATACACTTTGTGGGGTTGAAGGTTATGGATCTAAGCAAAAATATCTTCATCTAGCAATTGATAATTTTTCTCGATTCATTTGGAGTTTTTCCTCTAGAACTCAGAAGTTTCAAGATTTTCGTCGACTTATGGAACTCGTACTTATGATTGGAAAACCAAAACTTATCCTAGCAGACACCTTTTCCAGCATTCGATCTCATTCATTCTGAACTTTCCTCAATTCTCATGATATCAAGATCAAATTCATCTCACCTGATTGTCACCAAAGTAATGTTATGATAGAAAGAGCTAACTTAACTTTAGCTGATCATATCAGATGTAAGTTCACTGAAAATGAAAGAAAAAAATCATGGGCCTCATTAGCTCGAGAATGTGTGTATGAATACAACAATACTGTTCACGATTCCACAAAATACTCCACTAGATTTCTCCTAACCAAAGACTGTACCTTGGAATCAAACTGAATGAAAAATTAAATCTTTCCGAGGCTTGTGAGAAAGCGAGATTGAGTAGCAAGAAGAATCATGAGGTGAACAAAAAATATTACGATCAGAAACATAAGAAACCTAATTTCAATGTAGGTGATCAAGTATTGAATCGAAACCCTGGACTCCGGAAATTTGAGCCAAGATTTCTTGCACCAGTCAAAATACTAGAGAAATCATCTGAGAATCCATATTGTCTCGATATTCCAAGAAGTATGAGAATGCATAATATTCTCAATGCTTGTCAAATGCTACCCTCCAGAACTATCTAACCTCAACTATTTAATCTTTTGATGAATTGGGTTTTCATGAAATTTTGTAATTCTGAAATGAATTTGTATCTCTCATATTGTATTGTTCATCATATACCCCATGTGCTCCGAGCAACTAAGCCAAGGTTAAAGAGAAGGGATGCGAAGGGATTCTCCTTCTTTCTTCCTCTCTCTTCTCCATCTTTCTTCGCCTTCGGCTCTTGACCGGAGCTCAATTCCTAGAACGCATCGCACACCGATTCTCGACTCCTTGACACAAAGAACTGGTCAGAAAACCAGTACCAGGAAAGAGAAGAAAGGCACTTCGGTTTTAGACTTTGATGACTGGAGTTTTCTCGTATATATTGTGAATCTCTGGTTTAAATGAATTGAATATCTAATTGTGATGAAGTATAGCAGCTTCATCATTAGCATTGCTCCAGGCTCATGAAAGCCCTGATTTTAATTAGAAAGATAATGGCAATAATATTGCAACACGTAAAATTTCTCAATTACTTTCTTGCTAGATAGATACGTTGTTGCAAGGCCAAAGTCCAACGATGAATTAATTAGTGCAGATCATTACCGTTTCCTCCTGCATCCTAACCAATGCAAGGGTTATTTTTATAACCTTCGAGATGCTTCGATCGAAGCTTCTAGAAGCCTCAAAAATAGTATATAATGAGAGCTCTGATCAAAAGAAAAATCACTTGGATCTCAGACTCTACACCGATAAGGTTAGTGTCTGCTCGCAGGCTTGGCCAGTGATGGCTAGCTCACGAGCATTCTTTTCTATCTTATTCTTTTACTATACTTTTCTATTATTCCCCATTACTACGAGTCACTGTTAGTCGCTAGGCTCTGTTAGAACAGTTCATTGGAACTGTTCTACATATGTTAACTTTATGATATCCCTTTTTGCAATAAACTTATTTAACCTCCAGTCAGGTCCCAGAAACGCCTTTCCATTTAGTTTCATTCATACAGGTTCATCGACATTTATAATATCGGTTCAAGTCCTCATTTAGAGCGCTAGAGAGAGAAGAACTGTCATAGAAACCTTTCCTAGATATTAGTCATTACCTTCAATTATATACATAGTTAGTGTAACTAGATTTAATCGTTAGAATAGTTAGAAATTCGATTTCTTCAACCCAGAGTAGATTGAAGGGCGCATCTCCGTCATGTCCGGGTATGTCCGGGTTTCTTTTCTATCAGGATACAGGTTCATAGAATTAGGTCCAGCTCTTAAACGATTGATCCGAATTTACGGAAACTCGTTCAGCATAGTGAGTAATGATATATCTTCAATATAGAATAGTCTCAATCAGATCGACCGAGTAGAACCCTAGAAAAACGAGAACAAAAATAGACCTCATCCTACCTCATCCGACCTCATCCGATTTTGAGTTCTGATGCGCGTTAAGTTTCTCTATCCTTATCTTCTCGGAATTCAATTCTAATAACGAGATAAACTAATATAGCTACCTATTTATGTCTCGTTATATAATTATTATTGCTAAATACCCTATATGGTTCCACTGACCTCTATTTTTTCGAGCATTTCTGGATACTATCAATAGATAAAGGAGAGGTATCTGGTCGTATTCTGATTTACCTGCCGTTGAAACTTTCTGAGGATCAACGAGCGGAAAATCATTTCCTACCTCTATTTTCGCTCATTCAAAGGTACCAGTGATTGGAAGATTTTATCTTCTAAGCTAATTTCGATATCTACATAGAAATCCTGCCAGAAAACATTCTAGAACAATTTTCGAGATAAGATCTGATCTCCAGGTCTCTCTTTCTAATCTGGTATTAAACAAATCTGACCACATTCTTGACTCTGGATTCAGAGTTGTTGCAAGAAGTTCAGTTCAGATCAAAAAAAATACGGAATCTCGGCCAATCTCGGAAATGGTCTTCCTTCCAACCACGAAGATCCGAATTCTTGCAAGTGAGTCAGATTAAGTGGATAGAATTTATTTTCATGTTAAGAGGCTTTGATCATCTATCCTACTGAGTGGTCATGAATCTGTAACTGCTTGCTTCTCATTAGACCCAGAAAATGTAAAACATACCTCTGAGGGCAATGTAGACATCAAAACTACCAGGACGCTTCTCTTCTTTTATTCTATTGAATTATAAGACTCGACGTATTATGCCACTTTAACCACGAGCAAACTCGAGAACGACCAGGGATTTGGAGCTATCAAGTATCGTGACTTGACTGGGTGGACACTTTCCCTGCATTTAAGTATTCTTTCCTTTCTTGATCGCTTCTTCCAGTGTTGATATTCAAGATGCTCGGAACCCTGTATCACGAGCAAATACTGGAAATTCCACCGACGACTGGGAAAAACCAAGTAGATTCGATTGTGTCGATGACGATGTGGAAGATTCATTCGCTGAGCTATGAGGAGCTGATAGGTGGAATGGAAATTGATGAAATTATGGCTAATTGAAATTGTCGACTTTATAACCGTCAACGATTACCACGCCAGAAGTAAAACTTTTCTTCTTTCTCCATCACAAAGCCTTGAAGACGATTCCGGGATCTGAAGCTTCCTGAGCCAAATTCTCGACAGCCTTCGATTCCAGTCAAGTTATTAGGTCGAAAGAAATAACAATTGCCATCCGAGTAAAAGAACAATCCATATTGACCACATTCTTCAAACGCGAAGCTCTCAAGACCACCAAAAAAGCTGAATAATATTGAACATATTTCAATAGAGATCGAAGCACATCCAACTATGTTCTAACTTAAGAGCTTTGATCATCAATCTCAACTCAATGAATTGACTTGATGAGCTAGGAGTGAGATAGAATCAGTTGATACAATCAAGATGATTCCAATTTATTAGGTCAATTCGAAAAATCAGTCGATGAATGAATCATCAGTGAAAATAATAGAATTATCATTCTGGCTGGATGATCTCTGCTGCCTTAACTCTTCGAGCCCATTTGATTTGCCCCAAATATTTCTTCAGGTCTCTTATTGAAACCTTAATCAAGAACTTCAATGGGATATTTTTAATTCATCAGATATCATATTCCATACAATATGGATGAGAGTCAGCTGTTGAAAAAGTCTCACCCGACCACATCTATGATCTGGAAACCTTCAGGCATCAAACGAGACTAATCGAATAAAGGAGGTAATATTTTAATAATGATGGGAGATAAATACAAGATTGGGAATAATGAATATCATTTTTGATATTTCAACCTATTCAGAACGTGAAAATTACAATGCGTATGATTTTGGACGAGGCAGATGTCTCTTGTGCATTAAGATAAGAATCTTTCTTCTTGATATATACATGTACTTGGGAATTTTGATTCATGATTCGGGACTCACAGCCTGGTCAAGCTGGGAAAAGTGAGGTTATAGAGATATTTTCGATTGTTCCACCGAGGGAACAAAAGGACCAATAGAGCTTTGTGGAGCTGCATGTCCTGGAAGAATAAGAAATCATCATCATCATGTCGAGTTACGATTTTTCATAACATACCTTCAGAATTGTCAGACGATTTTCTACTCCTTATTGCAGTAAGAGCAACAAAAACAATAAGAATCAGAAAGAGAACAGAAATGACAAGCCAAGGGATCAGAAAAAAGTACGGTCGGTCTTTGGTCAAATCTCTCAGATTCAGTCGAACTAGGCTATTTTCGATTAGTTCATTATCTATCTCGAGAAATAGATCAATTTCCCCAGCTGTCCAATTAGCTAGTATGCTTTCAGAAGGCTGGAAAATTACTTCATGATCTTGAATAGAGTTATTCTCAATTCTATCTTTTCCAGCTGTCAACAGGTGCACTTTCATGCCACTGTTCGTTAGACGTACACCTTTGACATGTATCACAAGTGTGTCATCACTTTCACTTATATTCCCCAAATATATGCATTTCTTGAATGGCTTCTGAGATTTACTCCGAAGGCATTTCTCACCATCCCATGAACAGTATTGACCAGAATAAAAAACAGCCAAATGACAGCCATAACAATCATTCATCAGGAAGCATGTTGCGACAAAATGAGATTCGAATTTGAAAGAAGCAATTGGACTAGCTAAAGAAACGGAGGCAGTGTGAACACCCAGTCTTCTGAGGTAAACGAACGGGAAAAGTTCATAGGATGGTGAGAAGCCATCTGAGCATACAGCAGTACGAGATCCATTTTTTCCATCTTGAACACTGCAGCCGGTAACATTATGCGCCGAATAGGGGATGTCAGGAATGACCAGATACCAAGTTTCTTCATTCTTGAGGGTGAAAATGAACGCTCGCAGCTTGTATGGATATCGTATTATGATGGAGTGCTTCCCATCGCCTCTTTTTAGTAGGGATTTGAATTCTAGCGAGTGAGTCGGATGGAGTGCATATGATGTATTCCCTTGTTCAACAGCTTCGAAAATGCTCGGTATGGAGTAAACATAAATCTGTACCTGCTTGCTTTCCTTGTTTTGTATCAGGAAGAATTTCTCATTTTCACATGATTGAAAGCTGCTCTGAATAGGTCCTAGAATCTGGTCCTGTGGTAATCTAATTGAGATTCTCCCTGATTTGGTGGTATCTAATGTGGAAAAAGAGGATTATGACATAAATTGTTTCAAGTTTTATCATCCATAGTCAATGTACCGTTGTTGGTGTAGAAGAATTTCAAAGACTTGTACTCCTCAATTAGGAGTAAAAACCAGGATGATCCAGCATCTGATACTCCGTCTAAAACTTCTCGTCCATCAACATCGTTCAATTTGAAGCCATTTAGAAAAATTCTATTTAAATACACTGCAAAACACAGCTCAGATAAAGTTAAAACTACCTTCATATCGAAATCACTATAATTTCCAGGACACTTCTTCTCTTGTATCATATTTGACATGTGAGGCTTGACATAATAAGCCACTTTTCTCTGCTGGACATCAGACCAGAAGTAAGAATTTCCTCCTTTTTCCATTACTAGGCCTTGAAGACGATCGAGGGGTCTATGGGTTCCTGGATCAAATTCTCGACACCCTTCAATTCCAGTCAAGCTAGTAGGTCGAAAGAAATAACAGCCTCCCCCCGAGTAAAAGAACAAACCATATTGACCACATCCTTCGAATGCGAAGCTTTCAAAAGTACCAAATAAGTCGAACAAGATTAGAAACAATTTTCCCACATCATTTTGAGCGTATCCAAGCATTAGAATCAACATCAGAGTCTAATCATCCAAACTGTGATACCTCATCATCACGAATACATTTGATGAATTTCAAGCTTAAATTATATCAACAAAATAAATCATCACATCCTGAAATGAGTGAAAGTGAGTAGCTCAATAGACGAATTTTTTTTCTCGATTAATAAATACCCAACACACACATTCACTTCAGTAAAACTAGATGTTATTGTAGATCAGTTCGAGAATTTTCAATGAAAATTATCGAATCCAGAAAAAATTCCCAAAAATCTAATAATAATAACATTGTTGCAAAATCTCCATCAAATATGCCGCCAAATAAATTCATTTTCAAATCTGAAAATACTTGGAAAGTCAGAGTTCTGAGTTGGAGTGGAAATGACTACTTTTCTTTTCTCAAATATGGGCCCTTCTCAATTGTTGTTGACTAGTCGTGCGAAAATATGTAGTTAACAATCGAGATTAAATAGCATCAACGCTGTTTGAGAGGTAAATCGGGGACTGATAAACATAAGTGCCTGTCATGTTAACAGAAAATATCCGAAGAAATCAGAAGATGCTTCTCCGTGCCCATTCGTTAGGTGATCTATTTTCAATGAAAGTTCCCATGAAGCTGAGAAGAACATGGGGAGTTAAAAATAAGAATGAAATAGGCGAGATAGATTCTATGGAGGTAATCAGACGAATATTGGTGAGAAAGCCTAGATAAATGAAGATACGCAGCTTGTCAAAGGTAGGAATGGCTGACCAGATTGATGCACTGTATTATTCGGATGTCTTTGATTCCATCATAGATCATCGCTCAATTAGATTCATGTTTCAATTGAGGTAATCGGAATTTGCAGCACAAATGTCTATTTAAATGTGTTGGACCAGGTACATCAACGAAATATCCCGATTTTACCTGGAACACAATTGCTTTCAACACCTAATGAGGGGTTTAATTGGTTGGATCAAAGAGAGGCCATCTCACTCTGATAATGATTGTAAAGAACTGATATTCAAAAAAACAGACCACGAAGGATCTTTTATCACTCACTTCAAGTACGAGATACATGAGCACCAAATGCCTTCTAGTGTATATGAAGCCATGAGGCAAGCAGGTGGATACAAATAGAAGCATAAATTCCCTCATAGAACAGAGATCATAGCCTAGTAAATTTTTACAGATCACCACATAAGAAGATAGATTAGGTTTTTCTCTCAGTAATCGCTCCAATTTTGATAGTCGTATGAATGTGTCGCTTGTTTCGTAGGATGAGTTCTCAGATAACTTTTCTTCACTCTCTTTGAGTCAATAGAGACATCTCTCAAAATTTTTAAGCTTCCCAAGATAATTCGATGATAGAGTAATTGCGAGCATTCATGAGTGATAATCGTGGTTCTCATCATACAGATTGAATCTAGGTATTCCAGCTCCCAAACCATCGTCTTCTCAGCTCACGGCACGTGATATGAGCCTGAAACCTGAAAATCACAAACATAACCAACCCTGAACTTCGAAAGACTGAAAATTGATTTCATCAGCCCACAAAAAGGGACAGATTTTGGAGAAGCAAAATTATCCCCTCAAAGAGTACTCACATGGTGAATGCAAGCAAAAAAATCGAGTTCCTGACATTCAGAGAGTGTACTGGTTCATGCAAACTCAGGACCTCAAGAAGGTGGGACATAATTGTGGAAATTGGTTCTTTGATTGAGTAAACAGTAGTGGAAGCAAGACTCGGGCCTCATTCTCGTACTAGGAGTAATCATTCATCTCTGTATCGGAGTCGGAATGGAAATTGATTGATCTGTCATGATTTTCGTTGATCAATCTCAATTTCATTATAATCACATACAGAAACATTAGCTGATGATGGAATTTTATGGACGATGAAACTCTTAATGATTGTTTTTGTCAGAATTTTTCCTAGGGGATTTGCAAATGAATTTAATTATAGTGGCATGGGATGGGGATTTCCGATTTTTCCTCATAGTATGGATAGCTTCTGATATCTAGCCTCAGGGCAGCTTTGTAAACTGAAATGATTAGAATATCTAGAGGCTGATGACAGTTGGTAGTCTGCGGAGGTATAATTTCATGACAAACGTTGGAACTTCTCAACTTCCTCAGTTTTGTGAGAGGCAGAATCCTTGAGAATCAGGAGCGATTTAGGTGGTGCATGAAGTATCAGGACAGATCCAATCTGGTCTAACATAAGTTCTCATCTATAGCATGCAGCATTCATATGCAGCTACCAAAATTATATTAGAAGGCAAAATAATTTTCAGAACTTTTTTCAAACTTTTCAGTTTAGCATGTGCCCATCTTGAAATATTTTATTAAATATATCTATGAAGAATTCTAGAATACATATCAATTCTAACCTCAAGTTTCATTGAGCTCATTTTCTCTATTGGATGTGTATCTCCACCGCTGGAAGAGCCTTGAAATCTTTATGTCTCTCTGAATTTTTCCTTGTGATCTCAATGACTTTTTCCACTCTCACACTGACATCTATTCTTCCATTTACTTTACAGAACGATTCCCTCATTTTCTCACAAACTCTCTGAATTCTCACACAATCGGGAAGAAGTTTTAGTACCACCCTCACCCTAACCCCAGGAGTGGGATGCCTGACACATGTGATATAACAGACCTAGCAAACCTTTCTCATACTTTTCAAAGACTAATCAATGAAGAAGGCTCGGTGTCAACCGATAATGCGAACTAGAACTCTATGAGTCTGTCCACTCCCCGCTCAAGGAAGAGATTGCGGTATTTCAGAGCAAGAACCTAGAATTCCGCCGGCTAGGAACTTTTTCGAGAATTTGAGTTCCCAAAATAATTCTGGCTAGTCTATCTGGGATTACCTTGAGAGAAGTTCTACTCAAATCCCAGCCAATTTATGGTATAGATGGATTTCCTCAAAAAAATGGCTGTTTCTCAGATTTTTGTCTGTAATTTTTTCTCGAGAACGTAAGCTTTCAGCCCATAACTCTCTTTTACACAGAGCTGACCTCTATTTTCGGGAGCATTTCTGGACGCTGGATTATAATAGGTACCTGAATGATCTGATTTACCTGGCTAATTTCAAATTCTACATAAAAATCCATGCCGGAAAATATGTTTTGGAGAATTTTTGAGATAAGCTCTGATCCTTAGGTTCGTTTCTCTTTATCTTACGTTAGATCTGAGAGCATTTTCGACTGGAGATTCGGAGTTTTCGCCAGAAATTCGGTTGAAAATCGAAAAAATAATAGAAATGGCCGAATTTCGGATATGTTCTCTGTTCCCATGATCCAGATTCGAATACTAGCAAATGAGTCAGATTGATCTTCTTGTTCAGTAGCTCTGTTGTTTCTGGAACTGGAACGAACATAAATCTGTATCTGTTTGCTCTCCTTCATATGAAGAAAACATATCAAGGATTAAATTTTGGATATCACCATAATGGAGGCATAGTAATTTCCAGGGCCTTTCTCATTTTCTTTTCTATTGGATTTGCAAGGCTTGACGAATAATATCACTTCTTTTGGAGCGAACCCAAGACCCACCGTGGATGTGGAATTCCACTAAATATCATCACTTGACTGGGTGGACGCTTTCTTCGCATTGGAGTATTCTTTTTCTTTCTTGATCGCTTCTTCCAGTGTTGATATTCGAGATGCTCGGAAGCCTGTATCACGAGCAAATACTGAAAATTCTACCGGCGACTTGGAAAAACCAAGTAGATCCGATCGTGTCGATGACGATGTAGAAGATTCAGCCGCTGAACTGTGAGGAGCTGATAGGTGGAATGGAAATTGATGAGATTATGGTTAGTTGAAATTGTCAAATTTCAACCATCAACTATTACCTGTATAATATTGGGACAATTTTCGAAATGCAAATATGAGCAGAAGAATGATCATGATGAGAACGATAAGCCAAGGGATCAGTTGTGAATCTGATGGTGACTCGCCCGTGTATTTTAAACTGAGTTGAACAACACTGTTTTCAATTATATCATTATCTATCACGAGAAATAGATCAATATTTCCAGCTGCCCAATTGGCTAGTATACTATTAGGGGGCTGAAAAATTGCTCCATGGTCATGGATGGAGAGAGGCTTGATCTTAATTTCATCTGGGGCCAAGATATGAACTTTCATGAACGTGTTCGTTAGACGTACTCCTTGGACACATACCTCAAGGATACCATTATTTTCACTTATCTTCGTTGTGGAGACACATTCCTTGAATGACTCTTGGAAATTGCTTGGGATGCATTTTTCACCATCCCATGAACAGTATTCACCAGGATGAAAGACAGCCAAATGACAGCCATAACAATCATTCATCAGGAAGTATGTTGCGGAAAAGTGAGATTCAAATTTAAAAGTTGAATTTGGGCCAGATAAATTCTCGAAGGCAGTATGAACACCCAGTCTTCCAAGATGTACGAAGGGAAAAAGTTCATAGAATGGAGAGAAGCTATCCGAGCATACTGCAGTGTGAGATCCATTTCTACCGTCTTGAACGTAGCAGCCGGTAACATTATGAGCCGAATAGGGGATGTCAGGAATGATTAGATACGCCATTTTTTCATCCGTGAGGGTGAAAAGGAACGCTCGCAACTTGTATGGATATCGTATTATGATGGAGTGCTTCCTATCGCCTCTTTTTAGTAGGGATTTGAATTCTAGCGAGTGAGTCGGATTGAGTGGATATGATGTATTCCCTTGTTCAACAGCTTTGAATATGCTCGGTATGGAGTAAACATAAATCTGTACCTGCTTGCTTTCCTTGTTTTGTATCAGGGAGAATTTCTCATTTTCACATGATTGAAAGCTGCTTTGAATAGGTCCTAGAATCTGGTCCTGTGGTAAATTAATTATCTGATATAGAGACCTGAATTCTCGAAAAATTTTCTCTTATTCTTCAGGTTGTAGATTATATTTTCCGAGAATTCAGGTGCATATATCAGATAATTAATTTTTCACTATATTCGAATTATCATAAACATGATGAAAAAGTTTCTAGATCCATCCAATAGACTATGATTGAGACCTAGTGTTTTTCTCATTTTGATCAATGTTTGATTGATATTGATTCATGTTGTCTTCATTTTGATTAACGGTACCAAGGACAATTTTTTGACCTCAACCGTTGGTTTCATTTTGATTTGTGTTCTTCCAAATTTGACTCATGTATGTTTTCATTTTGCTTTGACTGTATATCATCACATCCTGAAATGAGTGAAAGTGAGTAGCTCAATAGACGAATTTTTTTTCTGGATCAATAAATACCCAACGCACACATTCACTCCATGTTCATGTCCATTTAGATAAGTATCGGTAAAACTGTATGTTTTTGTACATCAATTCGAGAATTTTCAATGGAAATTATCGAATCCAGGAAAAGTTCCCGGAATCTAATATCATTTTTGTGAAATTGTTGTCAATTATGCCGCCAAATAAATTCATTTTCAAATCTGAAAATACTTCATGAGTCAGAATTCTGAGTTGGAACGGAAATGTCTACTGTCCTTCCCCCAAATGTTGACGCTTCTCTATTGCTGTTGACTAGTCATTGGAAAATATCTAGATAACGACAGGAATCGAACAGCATCAATACTATTTGAGGAAGAATGGGGAACCGATTACCACCAGTGTCTTCCGTGGCAATAGTGAATATTCGAAGAAATCGGAAATCGCTTGTCATGTCCGTTTCTCAGATAAAACTATCTTCAATGAAAGTTATTATGAATCTGGCAAGAGAGGTAAATGACCAGTCAAGAATAGGTATGAATAGGTCAGAAAGATTTTATGAAGATAATCAAGTGAAGTTTGGTGAGAAACTCCAGAAAACTGATTGAAGATGGTTCCTAAAAAAAGCTGACTGGATTGAAGCAATGTAAAAAGCAAATCTTTTTCGTTGGAATAGGTCATACCTCGGCTCGATTCACTCATTCATGTTTCAATTTTGGTAATCCACACAGATGTCTATTGAGATGCGTTTGACTAGATATTTAAGCGAAATATTCATATTCCGTCTGAAACACAATTGCTAAACTCACTCAGATGAGTATGTTCAAACTATTCTTAGAAAAAACTGTCGCAATTAATTCAACATACCGAGTGGATGATCAAAATTTTTCAGCAAGTTTTCAGGGCTCTTAATAAGGATAGATAGAAGAATGATAACTTGGGCATACTTGAAAAATTGATTTTTCTTCCTCTGTTCCATAGCCCAGGGACCGTAGGGTATGTCCTCTAATCAATTTTCTCTATTTTCCGGGAGTCAATACAGAGACTTTCATTTGGGGTGCTTATGATGATTGGATCTAGGTATTCTAGCTCCCAAATTTTCGTCTTCTTCGCTCACGGCACATGATAAGAGCCTTAAACCTGAAAATTACAAACATAAACTGAACTTCGAAAGACTGAAAAGTGATTTCATCAACCCACAAAAAGGGACAGATTTTGGAGAAGCAAGATTATCCCCTCAAAGAGTACTCAGATGGTGAATGCAAGCAAAAAATTCGAGGGTGAGTTCCTGACATCCAGAGGATGCACTGGTTCATGCAAACTCAGGATCTCAAGAAGGTGGGACATAATTGTCACGAAAATGGGTTCTTTGATTGAGTAAACGGTAGTGGAAGTAAGACTCGAGCCTTACCCTTGTACTAGAAGTTTTCATAACATCTCTGTATCGGAATCAGAATGGAAATCGATTGTTTTGTCATGATTTTCGTTAATCAATCTCAGTTTTTCATTATAATACAGAAACATTAGCTGATGATGGAATTCCGAAGAAGATGAAACTCTTAATGATTGTTTTTGTCACAATTTTCCCTAGGGGATTTGCAAATGAATTTAATTATAGTGGCATGGGATGGGATGGGAATTTCCGATTTTCTCTCACAGTATGAATAGCCTCTGATGTCTAGCTCCTGGGCAGCTTTGTAAACTGAATTGATTAGAGCATCTAGAGGCTGATGATAGTTGGTAGTCTGTGGAGGTATAATTTCATGACAAACGTTGGAACTCCTCAGCTTTTCTTTGATCAGTTTTGTGAGAGGTAGAATCGTCGAGAATCAGGAGCGATTCAGGTGATGCATGAAGTATCAGGACAGATTCAATCTGTTCTAGCATAATTTCTCATCGATAGCATGCAGCATTCATATGCAGCTACCAAAATTATATTAGAAGGCCAAATAATTTTCGGAACTCTTTTCAAACTTTTGAGTATATGGTGCATGTGTTCATCTACAAATATTTGGACCAATATGAAAAAAGTTAGAATACCTATCAATTCTAACCTCAAGTTTTATTAAGCTCATCCTATCATTCTTCTCTATTGGATGTGTATCTCCACCGCTGGAAGAGCCTTGAAATCTTCATGTCTCTCTGAATTTTTCCTTGTGATCTCAATGACTTTTCTCACTCACGCTGATATCTATTCTTCCATAAACTCTACAAAACGATCTCCTCATTTTCATTTTCTCACAAACTCTTACACAACTGGGGAGAGGTTTCAGTACTTTCCTTACCCAAACTCCAAGAGTGGGGCGCCTGGCACATGTGGCATAACAGACCTAGCAAACACTTCTCATACTTTTCAAAGACTAATCAATCAAGAAGGCTCAGCCCCAACCGATAATGCGAACTGGAACTCTATGATTCTATTCACTCCTCGCTCTAGGAAGAGATTGCGGTATTTCAGGGAAGCAAAAACCTAGAACTTCGCCGGCTAGACACTTTTTCGAGAATTTGAGTTCCCAAAATAATTCTGGCTAGTCTATCTGGGATTACCTTGAGAGAAGTTCTACTCAAATCCCAGCCAATTTATGGTAAAGATGGATTTCCTTAAAAAAATGGCTGTTTCTCAGATTTTTGTCTGTAATTTTTTCTCGAGAACGTAAGCTTTCAGCCCATAACTCTCTTTTACACAGAGCTGACCCCTATTTTTGGGAGCATTTCTGGATCATAAAAGGTACCTGAATGTTCTTATTTACTCGATCATTTAATTTTCTGAGCGTTGACTAGCAAAGAACCACTTTTTACCTCTATTTTCGCTCATCTAAAGATAATAACTTAATTAAAGAACTTTATTTTTGAGGCTTATTTCCAATTCTACATAAAGATCCATGCCAGAAAACATGTTTTGGGAAGTTTTTGAGATAAGCTCCGATCCTCAGGTTACTTTTCCTTTATCTCATGTTTGACAGATCAGGAAGCATTTTCGACTGCAGATTTGGAGTTCCAGCGGGACATTCGGTTGAAATCGAATAAATAATAGAAATGGGCGAATTTCGGGTATGTTCTCTGTTCCCATGATCCAGATTCGAATACTAGCAAATGAAGCAGATTGAGTGGACATGATCTTCTTCTTCGGCAGCTCTGTTATCTCTGGTACTGAGCGAACATACATCTGTATCTGCTCGCTCTTCTCGGAATATGAAAAATTTGAAACATATCTCGGATGTAATTCAGAACATCAACGTGATGAAGGCATCATAATTTGCAGTGCCCTTCTTATTTCCTTTCCTATTGTATTTGTAAGGCTTGATGTATCAGAACACCTCTAACCGAAGCGAGCCCGAGACCCATGGATGTGGAACCCCACTAAGTATCGTCTCTTGACTGGGTGGAGGCATTCTTCGTATCGGAGTGTTCTTTTCCTCTCTTGATCGTTTCTTCTAGTGTTGATGTTCGAGATGCTCGAAAACCTTTATCACGAGCCGATACTGAAAATTCTACCGGCAAAGAGGAAATACCGGATAGATTCGATTGTGTTAAGGATGAGGTGGAAGATTCAATCGTTGAGCCTTGAGGAGCTGATAGGTGGAATGGAAATTGATGAAATTATGGTTGAAATTATCAAATTTTTAACCGTCAACGATTACCTGTATTATATTGGGACAGTTTTCGAACTCCAAATATGAGCAGAAGAGCGATCAGGATGAGAATGATGAGCCAAGAGATCAGTTTATAATCTAATGGTGACTCACCCGTGTATTTTAAATTGAGTCGAACAACACTATTTTCAATTATTTCATTATTTATCACCAGAAATAGCTCAATATTCCCAGCTGCCCAATTGGCTAGTGTGCTATTAGGGGGCTGGAAAACTGCTTCATGGTCATGGATGGAGACAGGTTTGATCTCATTTTCATCTGGGGCCAAGATATGAACTTTCATGAACGTGTTCGTTAGACGTACACCTTTGACACATACCTCAAGGGTACCATTATTTTCACTTATCTTCATTGTGGAGACACATTCCTTGAATGACTCTTGGAAACTGCTTGGGATGCATTTTTCACCATCCCAGGAGCACTGTGAAGGATCAGCTAAACGGCAGCCATAACAATCGTTCATCAGGTGGCATATTGCGACAAAATTAGATTTAAACTCGAAAATTTCATATTCATTAATAAAATCCCTGAAAGCGGTATGAACACCCAGTCTTCCAAGATGTACGAAGGGAGAAAGTTGATAGGATGGAGAAAAACTTTCTGAGCATACCGCAGTGCGAGATCCATTTCTTCCATCTTGAACATTGCAGCCCGTAACAATATGAGCCGAATAGGGGATGTCAGGAATGATAAGATACCACGTTTCTTCATCCAAGAGAGTGAACACGAACGCTCGCAGCTTATATGGGTATCGTATCATGATGGGATACAGCAAATAATTTCTTTTCAATAAAGATTTGAATTGGAGTGAGTGAGTGGGATGAAGTGGATATGATGTATTCCCTCGTTCAACAGCTTTGATTATGCTCGGTATGGAGTAAACATAAATCTGTATCTGCTTGCTTTCCTTGTTCTGTATCAGGAAGAATCTCTCATTTTTACATGTTTGAAAGCTACTAGCGAAATGTCCTGTAGTGTGGTCCTGTTGTAATTTTATTGAGATTTTCCCTGATTTTGTGGTGTCTAATGTGGAGAAAATGATTATGATTCATGTGTTTCAAGTTATATCATTAAAGAGTAAATGTACCATTGTTAGTATAGAAGAACTTTAGAACATTTCTCTCTTCAATCAATAGTAAAATCACCGATGATTCAGCATCTGATACTTCGTCTACATATCCACCAAAATCCTTCAATTCGAACCCATTGACGAAAGTATTATTCCTAGTAAATACAAGACATATCTCGGATAAAGTAACCCTTACAGTATGGACGTCACCAAAATATCCTGGACATTTCTCCTCTTGTATTTCTCTTGATTTGTGAGACTTGACATAATAAGCAGCTTTTTCCTTCTGTATTTCAGACCAGAAGTAATACTTTTCCCCTTTCTCCATTACTAAGCCTTGAAGACGACCGAAGGGTATGATGCCTCCTGTATCAAATTTCCGACAGTCTTCGATTCCAATCAAGCTATTAGGTCGGAAAAAATAACAGTTCCCAACTGAGTGAAAGAACAATCCATATTGACCACATTCCTCGAATGCGAAGCTTTCGAGAGAACTAAATAAGTTTAACAAGTTGAACAAGATGAGGAGGAATTTCCCTACATCATTTTGAGCATATCCAAGCTTCGAAATTAACATCAGAGTTCAATCATCCAAGCTGTTTATAACCCATCATCACAAATACATTTGATGAATTTTAAACTTAAATAATATCAGATAAAATAAATTATAACATTTCGAAACAATTGGAAGTGAGCAGCTCAATCGATGAATTTTCTAATGATAAATAAACACCCAACTCATACCCATACATTTACTCCAATCTTGAACCAATCTTGAATCTTGGACGCAAATTATCGAATCCAAGAAAACTTGTCGAAATCTAATAATAATATCATTGTTGCAAAATTTCCATCAATAATACTGCAATAATAGCGCCAAATAAATTCATTTTCAAATCTAAAAGACTTCAAAAGTCAGAATTCTGAGTTGGAATGGAAATGTTTTTCTGTTTTCTTCCCAGATATGGACGCTTTCCTATTTGTGTTGACTAGCCGTCTAAAAATATGTAGATAACGATAGAAATCGAATAGCATCGACACTATTTGAGAAGAAAATGGGGAACTGATTAACATCAGTGACTTTCATGGTAACAATAAATATTGGAAGAAATCGAAAATTGCTTCGTGCCGATTTGTAGTTTAAAACTATCTTCAATGAAAGTTCCCATGGAACTGAAAAAGAGGAAAATGAGGACACAAAAGTAGGCATGGAATAGGTCAGATAGATTTTACGGAGATAATCAGATGAGATCGGCGAGAAAGTCCAGATAACCGAAGGTAAATGGCTTCTTGAAGGAGAAAAAAAGCTGACCAGATTGAAACAATGTAGTATCCGAGTCTCTCTGGTCCCATCATGGTTAATCACTTAGCTGGATTCCCTCATTCATGTTCCAATTTTGGTAATCAAAATTCACAACACAGATGTCTATTCGAATGCGTTGGACTAGATATTTCAACGAAATATTCCGATTTCATCTGGAACACAATCGCTTTCAAAACCTACTATGGGGGTGAATTGGTTAGGCCCGAGATTTTCACTTGAATAATGATGGTGTAGAACCGATGTTCAAAAAAACAGTCCACAAAGGATCTTCTATCAAGTATGAGATACATGAGCACCAAATGCCTTCTGGTGTATTTGAAACCATGAGGCAAGCTTTTCATAGGGGTGAAGCTCAATGGAAACTAGTGGGAAATATATTCATGAGAAGATCGGACGCAGTTTCCGAGAGGAAGATTGACTTCAGATCTATAGAAATAGAATGAAAGGTTTCGGAATCATTGCTAAGGATTTTGAAGTTTTTATGGATGTGAGGAGAGATTTAAACTATCTGACAGGCGTACAAGCAATTATCGATGAGGTGCAGTGATCAGACTCTGATCCAATACTCTTGTACCAAAAAGCAGGCTGAGAACTTGTCCATAGGACTGGCGATTGCTACATCCACTCAGATCAATATGTTCAAACAATTTTGAGAAAGCACTGTCACAATTAATTCAACATACCGAGTGGATGATCAAAATTTTCAGTTAGTTTTCAGGGCTCTTAATAAGGATAGATAGAAGAATGGTAACTTGGGCATACTTGGAAAATTGATTTTTCTTCTTCTGTTCCATGAGTAGTGTGAGTACTACATTACGAGGACTCTAAATAAACTAATTAAAAACTTTTCCCCCCTAAATCTGATCTATTTATCCCCCCTCCTATATTTTTCGGCTCTCATTCCAAACTCCACTCCCCTCTCGAAAACTAGTTTCGCTCTTCTCTCTTCTCTCTTTCTCTCTCTCTCTCTCTATCAATCCCAATCAATTCGATTCCTTTCTCCCTCTTTCTTTCCCCTCTCTCGACTCACTCTCTTTCTATCGCCGCAACCTCTTCGTGCTCAAGCGTTTGGGAGTTGGTCCACTCTCTCTTGCTGACCACTCTCTCTTTCTTCCTCCGCTTTGGCTTGCAGCCCGGCTCTCTCTCACACACAAACATACATACTTTTTCTCTCTCTTTTCCTAACTGACCGGCTTGGGCCTCCGGTCAAAGTCCACTTTCTCTCTCTCTAACACACACTCTCTTCCGGGTTCTTTCACCCTATCTCTTTCTCTTTCTAACTTTGCGCGAATTAAGAAAAATTAAAATTAAGAAGGCACAAGAGAAGTATCATTTGGGAGGAGATACAGAAATTATAAAAAAAGATATAAAAAGGGTACAAAAAGGATATAAAATCAATATACAGGATGAGCATAGTCCTCTGCTCTTATACCAGTGGCATCCATAACCTGGCCAATGTACTCGATATCGATGGCTTTATGGGCATCAAAGAAAGTTATCATATTGGCCGCTTCCATGGCGAATACCCGGGCCCGATCGACGATGGGCATCTCGATTTCCCTGACCGCGGCGGCTTTCTCTTCTTCTGGGAGAGGGTTTCCAGTAAAAGGATCTAGCCAATTTACGAATCGGCTCATCCTATCCCGACACTTTTTGGCCGAGACACCTTCTTTCAACTTGGCCTTAGTAGCGTCGTCCAAAGGTCTCAAGCCCATCTCGAACCATTCGGTGTCGTTGGTATAGGAGATTGCGACTTTTTTGAAAACTAGATCGCGACGTTTGATGATGGTTTTGGGTTTGAGGCTAAGGGGTTTGGCTTTCACTGAGCGAAGAGTAGGGGCCATGATAATAAATTAAAGATTTAATAAGGTACTAGGAGAGATATTGTGAGGGAGATATGGTAGAACGAAAGTGACCTGAACCTTCTAAACTGACCATCTTAAATACGTTTTCTTAGCCAATCAGAACCGTTCCCTAGAGACGGATGTGACGAGAACTCAGAGTTAGCACGAATTTTGTGCTTTCTTAAGGCGGTGTTTGCTTCACTAACCAATCAGAATCATGGTACCTTTGACCAGTATTACGAGTAACAAGAACCAATGTTAGAGTATACCAGCGTTAAAGCATACCAGAACTCAAGAACCAATGTTGAAGCATATGAAAATGCGAAAAAATGACTAAGTCCGAACTTCTGCCAATTAGTTGGAGCCGAGTGAGCGAAGCGGCGACTAATTGTTCACTCCTGTTCATCCTTGTGCGCACTGAGTCTCATCAATGACTTGACCAATTTCAATGAAATTTTTCACACATTGTCATTGATGACTAAGGATGTGCAGGAGATAAATTTCTCAAAATACACTTTAACAGTGGAGATATAGGGGTCAAAGGTCAAATGACTAACTTTTTAACCTTGAGATTTTGAGAAAGTCAGATGAAAGACTTTTTCTGGTAGATCTTGATGTGTACTTCACGAATATGTATATATATTTGAGCTTGATCCGGTATTTTTTCAGTTATTGATGATCAAATTATCAATTGAAGTCAAATGTCATCATTCTTTGCTCGTGTTTTTGATCATGTTTTGAATCAAATCTTCATTCAATTAATGCCCCCAACTTATGCAAACTCAAATAACTTCATTTGATGTGTTTTGTTCCTGTTTTTATGAAAATATAAGCAATTCATCAATTGTGCTTCCCATGTTTTGTTTACTTTGAATACTCACTCGATTGTTGACTTCTATCAAATTGCAACTTGTAGTTCACATATCCATCCAAGCTGAAAACATACAATAAGTAAGTGTCATTCATTTAATTCCAAATTACTCGTGATTGATCGGAATTTCCCATGCTGACAGCGTGTTTTTTGTCAATCCATTATTCTTCAGATATAATTAGGTCTCAACTCCGATTGTATTAATCAAAGTTTCCAGTACCCTAATCAGTGCTAATAGTGTTGTCATACATAATTAGTTAGTTATTTTGGATGAATTATTAAAATTTTGCTTTTAACTGATGATGTTTTTTCAATTATATCTATTCACACAGGAACATTTAGAGCCCAAATCCGATTGTTTTGATTATTATTGCACTCTTTCAAACGCAAAAGTTTGAAAAATCATATTTTCCACCATAACATTTTTTTATCAACATCTAATTTTCTGGATTGGTTACGTACTCATATGACTCAAATTGGTTTCTCTGCAATCATACTAATCGAAATTATTGGCTCCAATTATAGAAAAACTCTATTTCTGAACTACTGATAGTGCTGCAAGATTTTTATAATCTTTTATCATCATCTTTTGTCAAAATTCTGGATTGTATCCTGTACCACCAAGAGGAGCCTAGTTTTTTGTTACTTGAGCTGGAAAAAGCTCAAGATGATGAGGAAAATTTCAATCTTTTTCTGCTCAATTCGGAATCAATTGATGGTCTCTGCTACAAACGAGAAGGTCTTCTCATCTCTTCTTTTTGCTCCGATCAATTGCATTGTCCGCTCTATTTCGGATTTGAATCAGATTCTGGGTGGAAAGTCTGTGGACGGCCTAAGCATATGCAAGCAAAACGGTTCCTACCCTCAACCGAGTCACTATTAGGATGATGATAGTTGGCGTGATGAGTTGGGATGATAAGGAGAAGGAGGATGAGACCAGGAGAGCATCTTTTCTTTTCCAGGGCAAGATGCGAGATGTAGAAGCGATTCGAGGAAAGTATGATTCTTTATTTATAGAGAAAGGTGGTGGGGTTACATTTAGAAATTAAAGAATAATTGATAGATATTGTAGCCTTCCAAGCCATTACTCAGATCAATTATAAGAATGATATGAAAAGGTGAGAATATTATCTAAAAGGAAAAGTTATTAATAAACAAGGTAATGAAAGAATCGAGATCCAAAGGCGTAATTAACTGAGAGACAGTAAGATTCAGAGTTAGCTAAAGAGAAAAATTTGTCCGATTGAATTTTATCATAAATATTTGTTTTATCCTTTCTTTGGATACTTTCTTGGCTCTCCTTTCTTTGTAACATTTTTTCTTTCCATGTTAGCTTCATATTCTGGCCCCGATAATCTTTGCATTGAATTTTCCCAATCGTCCGGTAGAATTGGAGGATACTTGATGCAACATGATCCATAATGTGTCCTTACTTCTTGAATGTTACCAACTCTTTGTCCACATGGGCAATGTCTTGGGTTAATCATGTGCGTTTGCTTGAAATGTGATGAGATGCTCTGCGTTAACGGCTCCGAACAAATGCAGAAAGGAAATTGTATCCGTTGTTTTCCTTTGATCAGCTCAACCACTGAATCTATATACATGTATAAAGTGAATCCATCACCGTCAAAACTGGTGGCAGGCCAAGAGAGAGAGAGATCTCTCTCTCTCTCTCCTGATCTCTTGGATGAGAAGGGCCTGAGAAGAGGAGAGCGAAGAATAAGCTGAAGAAAGCAAGGAGAAGCTCGCTTGCTTAGATGGGCAACTTGCAAATGGGCAACATCAATAAAAGTGGCCCTCAGGAGTGTGTGAAGTGGACTCGGAAGTAGCCTTTGGACTCGACCAGCTTTGCCATTGGTGAACCTCTGATTCGACCTTTTTGGGCTTTTTGGGCCCAGCATCCGATGACATCATCTACCTCTTCTTGTGAGGAGAACAGGGCAATGAAAAATGAAAAATGATTATCCAGGTCTGATGACTCCAGCTGTTTGTCGACTCATCTAGTGTGTGTCAACAAAATGAGGTAAAAAAAGAGAGGGAATATGGAAAACTCTCAATCCCCGGACCTGCCAATGAGCCATTTGATATGATTTCCATTGATACACTTTGTGGGCTTGAGGGTTATGGATCTAAACAAAAATATCTTCATCTAACAATTGATAATTTTTCTCGATTCATTTGGATTTTCTCCTTTAGAACTCAGAACTCTCAAGATTTTGGACGACTGATAGAACTCGTACTCATGATTGGAAAACCAAAACTTATTCTAGCTGACAATTTTCCCAGCATTCGATCTCATTCATTGCCATCTTATCTCACCTCTCATGACATTAAAATTGAATTCATCTCACCGGATTGTCATCGAGTAATGGTATGATAGAGAGAGCAAATCTAACTTTAACTGATCGTATCAGATCTAGGTTGAATGAAAATGAAGGAAAAAATCATGAGCCTTATTAGCTGGAGAATGTGTGCATGATTACAACGATACTGTTCATGATTCCACAGAATATTCACCTAGTTTCCTTCTTACCGATCAATCTACATTCGAGTCTAATCTTAATGAAAAAATAAATCTCTCTCAAGCTTGTGAGCAAGCGAAGTTGAGTAGCCAAAAGAATCATGAAGTCAACAAAAAATATTATGATCGGAAGCACAAAAACCAAATTTCAGAGTAGGTGATCAAGTAGTGATTCGAAACCCTAGAATCGGAAAACTTGAGCCGAAATTCCTTGGACCATTCAAAATACTGGAAAAACTATCTGAGAATTCATATCGTTTCGATATTCCAAGAAGTATGAGAGGGCATTAAATAATGTTCTCAATGCTCGTCAAATGTCACCATTCAAGACTATCAAACAGTAACTATGTGATCTTCTGATGGATTGTGTTTTCATGAAATTTTGTAATACTGAAATGAATTTTGTATCTCTTATATTGTATCGTTCATCATATACCTTATGTACTTCGAGCAACTGCGCCAACGCTGAGAAGGAGAGATGTAAAGAATTTCTCTCCTTTACTTCTTCTTCTCCTTTTTCGCCTTCGGCCTACGATCCCAGGCCAATTCCAAGAAAACTTTGCGCACCAAAAATCGAAATCATGGGACAAAGAGCCCGACATAAAACCAGTAGCATCCACTAACAGAATGGCAGTTCATATTGAATTTTCAACGAACACAGTTGCTTGCCTCTCCCATCTTCAGTTATTGATAAAAATATCGATTCAATTTCAACTATTTCAAATCATAATGATCATGATTTCAGTTTTGTAGTTAGTTAGTTCCTGACAAATGTTTATATTTTTTCGCAAGATAAAAGGAAAAGTTGCGAACTTTTCAACGAGAATTTTCATGTCTGATGGTGCCGCATCATATTATGATGCATTTTCTCTGATCTTCGAGGGAGTTGTACATCGTTCGCTTTGCTCTTGGCGTGTAGAGAGCTCTTGCTGGAAAATTGAGACAAATCAAGGATGAAGAATCAAGAGATCAGATGAGAGAAAGATTGCAGAAGATCCACAATGAGCTGAATGTAGCTGCTTTCGAGATCGGACTTGATTCATTCATCGAGAATCTTGCTGAAGAGCCTTCAGCAAAAGATTTTCAAGAATATTCCTCGTGATTTTACTTAAGGAGAAGCGGGGTGGTGGCTTTTGAGTGTCGAAAAGGATTGCATGTGAAAACAAACATGCGTCTCGTGACTATGTATTTGTCAACCGCATCATGACCCCATCACAGATGATAATGAGCTCTCCAGTCCATTCAACAGTCTATTGGAGTAATTTACGTGAATGGGAAGAAAGCTAAACGGCTAGATAAATCTATTCAATCTCTCATGGATATGCTGTAATACTAGCCTCATGGAAGAGTGATTGAGATTCGTGAGGGACATAGGAGCAGCAAACTTTTCGCGATCAATCGGAGTCATGATTGCAGTTTGGAAATAAATTGGCCTCTAGTCGAATGCTCAGAGGAGGAAGGAAAGTCTCTGTGCATTTGATCAACCACCATTGGTACTGATATATACAAGATATGAGAGAGAGATGCGGATTGTCAGTGTCAAAAACTGAGATGTAATTGTCGTCCCGATCCAGATGATTTGCGGGTACCACAGGTTCCATCTCCTATTCATCTCTGGAAACCAAACAAATTGTTTCTTTCATCACATTTGTTTCATCATCATCATCAAAAGAAGCATCGGGAACCTCCATACTTGTATCCGGAGTTGATCATCTTTTCCCAGTGAAAGTGTTGGCCAAAATATTAAAACGATTATCGTTTTCAACATCTTCCACATCACTATCAAGATCAATCAATTCGGGATGAACCTTTCAACATCAGAAGCAGAATAACTAGAAATGTTATCGGACATTGTGGCCCTCTTAGATGGAAGAGGCAATGAAAAGAGTGTGAATACAGTGTAAAAATCAAATATGAGTAGGTTAGAAGTGAAAAAACACAAACAGATCAACTCTTGCCAACTCTCTCAATTTAAAGTTATTTGGTTGCTATGGTAATAGAAGTAGTTAAAACCAGCTTCGACCTGCTGAAATTTTCCAGTGGAATCATATCCTTGGGAGCATCCAATTGAGTCAAAGCTCTTGAAACATACCCTCTCAACAGTCATACCAAGATATTGGTTATTAGTAGACTGATGAGTCTAGCTATCAGCTGTAAGAGCAACATCGGAGAAATCCGAAATCTTCGAAGTGATATACTCATCCACTTCGAAGAATTGGTTGTCAATTCTTCTCTTAATCGTATCAGGATGGGGAACCTTATACTGAGGAGACATTAAAAGAAACATTTTTTTGAAACCATCACCAGTAAACATATGAGCAGGAATATTGTCTTTCCAAATCCATGTCGCTATCGCTTTGGTGTAATCTCCTGCTCGATTGCCTGAATCTTTGGAACTGCTTACATATTCGAAGCTCTCTTCAATCGTCATCTTAAAAATCTTAAATGGAGTTGATGATGATTTTGATGATGCGATGAACATTCTTAAGATGTGAAATGTAGTTCGCTGTACCTCCAGAATACTCCATCCTCTTCAAACATTTCGTGCATTGAGCTGTTCTGTCTGCTTCGTCCAATATGAAATATTCTTATGGGTTTGGGTCGAAAACAGCAAAACTAGTTCTGACGAAGCTGATAAACAGCGAAACTGGTTAGAGACCACTCAAAATGAGCGAATCAGGCTTCGACCATTGGTCAAAGGCGGCCCTAGAGAGAGATAAGAATCATTCATAGAGTTAACACATCTGACATCAATTATTATTTACCTATCAAATAAGATGCCCGATCAAGTAGTTCTATCTAATAAAGGTATACCTTTGGAGTGTGTGAATGGATACATCCATCGAAAAAAGAAAGTACATAACAATACAGTATATTGGGTGTGTGTAGAGAAATATTGTCGGGGTAAAGTGACCACTATAGATGGTATGATAATTTCTGGTCCAAAAGATCATCATCATGAGCCAAGTTTGAGTGAATTAGTGTGTCGAAAACAAAGAAATATGGTAAAAGAAGATGCGAGTCTCAACCCCTCAAAAAAGTGCAGAGAAATATATGACCAAGTGAATAGAGAATCAATAAATAATCTTCCATCCGATCAAGATCTGATCGGGACAAGTTTGAAAACATTCGAGGGGCTCAAAGCTACTATCAACAGAGTGAAGAGAATTCGATTTCCTCTTCTACCAAGATCCATCCAAGATCTGGTTATTCCAGAGAAATTCCAATTTACAGTCGAAGCAGAAAAGTTTCTTCTCGCTGATAATCTCGATCAAGATAATAGAATAATAATTTTCGGAACCTCAAATTTTTTGAAAATATTGTGCGAGGAGAAGAGAGTTTTTGCTGATGGGACATTCAAGTGCTGTCCAAGGTTTTTCAATACCCTGTACACTTTCCACGTTATGCATGATGGGATGATGGTCACTACTCTTTATTGTCTATTAACCAAGCGAACAACTGAAACCTATAGAAATCTCTTTAGAATGATTCAAGATGCTTGTTATGGAAGAAATTTGGTTTTCGATCCTGATTCTTTTACAATCGACTTCGAACAAGCTATGATAAGTGCTATAAATAGTATCTTCCCAAGAGCAACTGTCCTAGGATGCCTCTTCCATTTCAGTCAATGCTTGATAAGGAGAGTTCAAAAACTTGAATACTCTGAAAATGAGGGAAAAAATGATATACAAAAGTCAGTGAGGCGTGTCGCTGCTCTAGCTCTCATGAAATTGGAAGATCTCGATCAAGCTTTCGAAGAAATTATAATTGAAGCCCCTGACGACCCTCTACTAGACCAATTCATGGAATACTTCTTCGATAATTTTTTCAAAACAAGTGCACGATTCAAGCGACAAACATGGAACCACCTCCTGAACGATGGTTTTAGAACAAATAATCAAATTGAAGGCTGGCATCATGCTTTGAATCAGCGAATCGGTAGAAATCATGCAAACATCTGGTTTTTATTCGAAAAAATGATACAGCAACAAGAGGCTTTTGAAAATAATCTATTGTTGGCAAGGCATGGAAATCAGATCAACCCACGTAATAGGAAAAATATTATGAGAGATAAAAAAATTGGAATCCAAAAGCTTAAGTATGAACAGGGCCAACTCTCAATATTACAGTTCCTCGACTCAGTGCGATATAATTTTGCAATGAATATACCCAATCAAACGGAAGAAATGAATAATGAATGAATAAGTGCATAAAAATGTAAAATAACTGTCATACAAGTAGAAAATATATTCTTCTTTGCTATGTATTTGAATTGAATGAAATAATTCTCAGAAAATATGAAAAATCTGATCATGCTGCTCTTTTTCAATCCGAATGATGATAATAGTAACAGTCTCCATCCATTCACAAAGATACTCTGCTTCTCCAAAATATCTGAATTTTGAATCACAAAATATCATCAAAATAAGTGAATTAACAGAAATTCAACATATCATGAAAAGTTTCAAACGAAGAGGTGAAAAATGCTTGAAAAATTCGAACTATTTATCCAACTTCGAGCTTTGAACACTAGTTTTCTATCTCTCTCTCTCTCTCTCTCTCTCTCTCTCTCTCTCTCTCTCTCTCTCTCTCTCTCTCTCTCTCTGTCTTTCTATACATAATAAATGGTCTAAATTGGCTGTAGATTATGTGAAATAAATAGATAGAATAGAGATCAATTGATGGCTATTGGTTGAGAGGCTCAGTTTGCTTAAGATAAAAAAATCACTTACCAATAGTGACTTTTTGGTAATCTCATTCTATAGTGTGAACTGGCCAATACGAACAACATCACTAATTCACTAAAACTAGCCATAGATCAATGCACATAATTAACAATCTATATTTTTCCATATCGAATTGAATATTTAGTAATTCATCTTGTAATTATACAAATACTGCCAATAATACTTTCATTTGGATTCTTAGTTGGTCAACAATACCTTTCCCATTGCTTTTCGCTATTCTAAGCCTAGCTGAAATAAGCTTCACCGTTATTGCTTTCGCTGTTTTGGTCTTCGCTGTTATGATACTTTACCAGAGAGACACATTTCAATGGAGCTGAAGAGCAGAAGATAGAAAAATCTTACCAATCATCAAGTGAATATATAAAAAATGCTGATCGAAAGTAGTTGAATGTGTATGAATGGGCATGGGTGTGGCTGTATGAATGTGTATGTATGTGTTTGATGTGTGAGTGCGTGTGTGTGTGTTGAAATGTGGTAGCCACATCAATTCTTACTCAAAATACACAATGTCAGTGAATGAACATGAAGATGGAGAGAGAGAGATAAACAAAATCAAGATCACAATTTGAGATAAATAAGAAAATCAATAGCCCAAAAACCATCAATTAAACCGTTTGCAAGCAATGTCTGTGGAACAATCGCTTGGAATACCATCGATGGTTTAAAAACAATCGATTGTTAACGATTCTTTGATCCATTGCGTGCCTATAGAGCATTTCTGTATGCTGGATCATAATAGGTACCTGAATAACCTGATTTACCTGTTATCAAATTTTCCGAGCGTTGCTGAGCATAAAATCACTTTTCGCCTTTATTTTCGCTCATCAACAAGATAAGAAAAGCTATAAAGATAATGAAAGCTAAAGAAGTTTATTTTCGAGGCTAATTTCAAATTCGAATTCTACCTAAAAGTCCATGCTGGAAAACATGTTTTTGGGAATTTTTGAGATGAGCTCTGATCCTCAGGCTCCTTCTCGGGTTTCTCAGGGTCGACAGATCTGACAGCATTTTTGACTGGCTGTAAGGCTTGAAGTATGATGCCGCTTCTAACCGGAGAAAACTCGAGACCCACCGTGGATGTGGAATCCCACTAAGTACCGTCACTTGACTGGGTGGACGCATTCTTCGCCTCGGAGGGTTCTTTTCCTCTCTTGATCGTTTCTTCCAGTGTTGATGTTCGAGATGCTCGAAACCCTTTATCACGAGCAAATACTGAAAATTCTACCGGCAACGAGGAAATACCAGATAGATCCGATTGTGTTAAGGATGAGGTGGAAGATTCAATCATGGAGCTTTGAACATCTGGTGTGTGAAATGAAATTTGATAGAATTAGTTGAGATTGTCAAATTTCTAACCATCGACAATTACCTCTGATATGTTGGGAAAATTTTCGAGAGGCAAATATGAGTAGAACAACGATCAAAATTAGAACTATAAGCCAAGGGATCAGTTGTGAATCTGAGGGTGACTCGCTTGTGTTCCTTAAATTGAGTCGAACAGCACTATTTTTAATTATCTCATTCTCTATCACGAGAAACAGATCAATATTTCCAGCTGCCCAATTGGCTAGGATGCTATTAGGAGGCTGGAAAACTGCTTCATGGTCATGGATGGAGATAGGCTTGATCTCATTTTCATCTGGGGCCAAGATATAAACTTTCATGAACGTGTTCGTTAGACGTACTCCTTTGACACACACCTCGAGGGTACCGTTATTTTCACTTATCTTCGTTGAAGATACACATTCCTTGAGTGACTCATGGGAATTGCTTGGGATGCATTTTTCACCATCCCATGAACACCGTGGAGGATCAGCCGAATGGCAGCCATAACAATCGTTCATCAGGTGGCATGTTAAGACAAAATGAGATTCAAATTTAAAAGTTGCATTTGGGCCAGATAAATTCTCGAAGGCAGTATGAACACCCAGTCTTCCGAGATGTACGAAGGGAAAAAGTAGATAGGATGGAGAGTAGCTTTCTGAGCATACCGCAGTACGAGATCCATTTCTACCGTCTTGAACGTTGCAGCCGGTAACATTATGAGCCGCATAAGGTATATCAGGAATGATAAGATACCATCTTTTTTCGCCTACGAGGATAAGTATAAATGCTCGTAGCTCGTATGGGTACCTCATTAGGATGGAGTGGTCCCAATCGCCTCTTTGTGATAGAGATTCGAATTCTAGCGAGTGAGTCAGATCGAGTGGAAATGATTCATCTCCTTGTTCAACAGCTTTGATTATTCTCGGTACGGAGTAAACATAGATATGTATCTGCTTGTTTATCTTGTTCTGTATCATGATGAAACTCTCATTTTTACATGTTTGAAAGCTGCTATCGGAATATGCATCAGGGTAGGCCTTTGGTAATTGTATTGAGATTTTCCCTGATTTGGTGTTGTCTAATGTGAAGAAAATGATTATGATTCATGTTTTTTAAGTTATATTATTCCTAGCTAATGTACCGTTGTTGGTGTAGAAGAATTTCAAAACACGTTCCTCTTCAATTAGGAGTAAAATCATCGATGATTCAGCATCTGATACTTCATCTACCACTGTCTTTCTATTAACATCCCTCAATTCCGTTCCATTGAGGAAAACTCTTTCGTCAGAAAATATGAGACATATCTCAGATAAAGTTAACAATAAGCTCACATTGGCGACACCGAAATTTCCAGGACACTTCTTCTCTTGTATTTTATTCGATTCGTGAGGCTTGACATAATAAGCTACTTTCTCTTGCTGTACATCAGACCAGAAGTAAGAATTTCCTCTTTTTTCCCTAACCCTGCCTTGAAGACGATCGGGTGTGCTGTAGATTCCTGGATCAAATTCTCGACAGCCGTCGATACCAGTCAAGTTATTAGGTCGAAAGAAATAACAATTGCCATCCGAGTAAAAGAACAATCCAAATTGACCACATTCTTCAAACGCGAAGCTCTCAAGACCACCAAAAAAGCTGAATAATATCAAACATATATCAATAACGGTCGAAGCACATCCAACCATGTTCTCACTGAAAAGTTTTGGTCATTAATCTCAACCCAATGAATGATGAATGAATTATCAGCGAAAAATTATGGAGTTGTCATTTCAGTTAAATGATCTCAAGCATAGTACAGTATCTTCCTTCTCCAAATTCCCTCAATTGTTGCAAGTATTTTGTATGTTGAATGTGATTGATTTTTAAGCTTAGGAACTACATCGATAGGCATCCATCGGATACTTATGAGTTGTCTCAACAATATGAATGAGAATCAGTTGTTGGAAAAATATCATCAGATCACATCTAACAGTCAGCAGTCTTCAGTCCTTCAACAAACCTTTTCAGGTGACAGGCGTATTACATCATCATCAATTGTAGAAAAATGGGAGAATAGCAATGATGAATGAATAATATCAAATAATTTGATGAAAATGTCAAGTTAAATAAGTCACTCATACCTTCCATGAGGACTAAAGATTTAGGGAGAATTACTAAGCTGACGCAGTTCGTTGGACAGAAAATTCTTCCAGTCAGAAAGACAGATTTTCACCTTAGGACAAGATTCATCCTAACAGAACGAACATACGCTTCCAAAATGATTGGATGAAAAGTCCACTCCTCTACAGTGTAGCCCTAATGGATTAATCCAAATGCTGGAAACTTCTTTTAGCCTCGATACTGCGATTTTGCTGGTGATAGTGGAATTCTGTGTTCTCGAAACTTGCACCCAAAAGTGCCTGAGGAAAAATACGAGGTTAGGAATAATGAATATCATTCTTGATATTTCAACCCCTTTAAAATGTGAAAATTACAATGAGTATGATTTTGAACAATATAAAGCGAACATCCAACAGTTTCTCGAGAACTTCGATTCAGAAGCATCGAAGCATTAAATACCCTTTGAGCTTTGTGGAGCTGCATGCATTGGAAGAATATGAAATCATCAGGATAGGAGGTCATTCTAAAATGTCGGGTTACGGATTCTTCATAACATACCTTCAGAATTGTCAGACAATTTTTTATTCTTCATGGCAATAATAGAGAAAAAAACAATAAAAATCAGCAAGAGAACAGGCATGACAAGCCAAGGGATCAGAGGAAAGTATGGTCGATCTCTGGTCAAATCTCTCAGATTGAGTCGAACTAGGCTATTTTCGATTAGTTCATTATCTATCTCGAGAAACAGATCAATTTTTCTAGCAATCCAATTAGCTAGTATGCTTTCAGAAGGCTGGAAAATTACTTCATGATCTTGAAAAGAGTTATTCTCAATTCTATCTCCTCCAGCTGTCAACAGGTGCACTTTCATGCCGCTGTTCGTTAGACGTACACCTTTGACATTTATCTCAAGTGCACCATTATTTTCACTTATATTCCTTAAAGATATGCATTTCTTGAATGGCTTTTGAGATTTACTACGAAGGCATTTCTCACCATCCCATGAACAATATTCACCATTACGAAAAAAAGACAAACGGCAGCCATAACAATCATTCATCAGGTAACATGTTGGGACAAAATGAGATTCAAATTTGAAGGAAGCATTTGGACTAGCTGAAGCACGATAGGCAGTGTGAACCCCCAGTCTTCCGAGATGTACGAAGGGAAAAAGTATATAGGATGGAGAGTAGCTTTCTGAGCATACCGCAGTACGAGATCCATTTCTACCGTCTTGAACGTTGCAGCCGGTAACATTATGAGCCGCATAAGGGATATCAGGAATGATAAGATACCATCTTTTTTCGCCTACGAGGATGAGCATAAATGCCCGTAGCTCGTATGGGTACCTCATTAGGATGGAGTGGTCCCAATCGCCTCTTCGTAATAGAGATTTGAATTCTAGCGAGTGAGTCAGATTGAGTGGAAATGATTCATCTCCTTGTTTAACAGCTTTGATTATTCTCGGTACGGAGTAGACATAGATATGTATCTGCTTGCTTTTCTTGTTCTGTATCAGGAAGGATCCATCACTTTCACATGTTTGAAAGCTGCTTTGGAAATATACTTCAGTGTAACGATGTGGTAATTCCATTGAGATTTTCCCTTGTTTGGTGGTGTCTAATGTGAAGAAAATGATTATGATTCATGTGTTTTAAGTTATATTATTCCTAGCTAATGTACCGTTGTTGGTGTAGAAGAATTTCAAAACACCTTTCTCTTCAATTAGGAGTAAAATCATCGAGGATTCAGCATCTGATACTTCGTTTACCACTGTCTTTCTATCAACATCCCTCAATTCCGTTCCATTGAGGAAAACTTTTTCGTCAGAAAATATAAGACATATCTCAGATAAAGTCAACAATAAGCTCACATTGGCGACACCAATATTTCCAGGACACTTTTTCTCTTGTATTTTTCTTGATTCGTGAGGCCTGACATAATAAGTCACTTCTCCTTGCTGTATATCAGACCAGAAGTAAGAATTTCCTCCTTTTTCCATTACTAGGCCTTGAAGACGATCGGGGGGTTTGTGGGTTCCTGGATCAAATTCTCGACAGCCTTCGATTCCAGTCAAGTTAGCAGGTCGAAAGAAATAACAGTTCCCATCTGAGTAAAAGAACAAACCATATTTACCACATTTTTTAAAGGCGAAGCTTTCAAGAGTACCAAATAAGTTGAATAAGATCAAAAGAAGTCTTCCAATATCACTATGAGCATATCGAAGCATCAATATCAACATCAAAGCCTAATCATACAAGCCGTAATACTTCATCATAATATCACATCCTGAAATAAGTGAAAGTGAGCAGTTCAATTATGAATTTTTCGCACTGAATGTATAAAAATCCAACTCACTAATTCACTTCATGTTCATGTCCAATCAGATAAGTAGCAGGGAAACTGAATGCTATTTTAGATCAATTCGAGTATTTTGAATGAAAATTATCGGATCCAGGAAAAGTTTCCGAGATCTTATAATACAGTCAAGTCTCTCTTATTTGAACGCTTCGGGCGTAAAATCCGCTGGGCGGCGGGGCTGATTTTTAGGGAACGTGTATAAATTTCAAAGGGGTACAGTTAAGCCAAAGGCGCGTAAAAATCTAAAATCTCGGGAGATGTCTCTCCTCCGTTCAAATAAGAGAGTGTTCAAATAAGAGAGACTTGACTGTAATATGATTGTTGCAGAATCAATTATGCCGCCAAATTGATTCATTTTCAAATCTAAAAATACTTCAAAAGTGATGAAAGTCTGGTGGTTTTGAGTTGGAGCGGAAATGGCTACTGTTTTTTTCCCGAATATGGACGCTTCTCCATTGCTGTTGACTAGTCATTGGAAAATATCTAGATAACGACAGAAATCGAATTGCATCAATTCTATTTGAGGAAAAAACGGGGCACTGATCAACACCGGTGCTTATCATGTTAACAGAAAATATTCGAAGATATCGAAAGTTGCTTTGTCGTGCCCATTTGTCAGATAAAACTATCTTCAATAAAAGTTCGCATAAAAATGAAGAAAAGGAGCATGAGGAGTCAAAAATAGAAAAGGAATAGGCCAGATAGATTTCATGGCGATAATCAGATGAAGATCTGTGAGAAGGTCCAGATAACTGAAGGTAGGCGGCTCATGTAAGGAAAAAATAGCTGACTCAATTAAAGCACCGTAGTACCCAAATCTTCTTGGCTCCGCCATGGGCCATCTATGATCGGGAAAAACCTAAAACGGGCCAATTCTGGATACCTTCTTCGAGTTGTTATAATCTTCATTGACTAATTCGACTGGATTTGCGATGCTGTGATCTGTGCCTGATTTAGAGAGAATGAGATACTCATATACAGAGTTGGAGATGATGAGAATAGAACCGAGGAAGCTACTGTAATTCAAAAAGATGATTTCAATTCGACAGGTTCTAATGTTGTTAAGTGTATATCCATATTTAAAGTATATTGATGAAAATTGAATCATGGTATCAACCTAAACTATGACAATGGTCCAATATTTGCACAGAAAACTTAATAAGAAGAGAAGCACGGCTGTTTTCTATTTCTGATGACTCCTTCAATTGAATAATTATGAAGCTTAAGATTTAAATGAATTACACAATTAGTTTTGCTAATGAAACCAGAGAGAAAGAGTTTGCAGCGAAATTGATCGTATTTGCTGTGAGAGTGTGAAAAATTTTGGGAAAAAATTCGCATTATTCGAGTACACTACATACAAAAATAATTTGTTGGATTTTTGAAAAATCATCATTCTTATCAGCTAAGGCTCATGGAGCTAGATAATGAGCAATACAGGGAGACTTCTTTAGAAAGAATTGGAGATGAGAGAACTGGACTTAGTGATATCATCGAAAACTATGAAGCATATTTCCACTCGCCAGACCAAATAGGTGTTCCTTTTGCAGGAGGCTTGAAACCTTTCGATTTTGATATTTCAGAAGGAGTTTCGATTCCCTTTTCACGGGCCAAATCCGAGATTTTGGCCAATTTTTTAGGTGTATGGCTTTTGAGTAAATCTTCTGGCTTCGTTGAAGAAATCAGAGAATCGATCAGTGAACCTGGAGGAGCTATTTCTGAAAACAAGCATCAGTAAAACAAATGATTAGTTCAAATGTCAAGCGTCAAACATTTAACATACATACCTTCTTTGGTTTTGGCCACTTTTCGATGCGGAAGAATAATATAAGCGATAAAAAGAATAACAACAGTAACGAGGATGATTATAATAATCCAGAAGATCAGATGGCTATACGATGATTCTGGTTCAGTTGATTCTTGCAGTTCAAGTCGTACAGGACGATTTTCAATTATATCATCATCTACCTGAAAAAATAGATCTATCTTTCCAGCTTTCCAATCTTTCATCATGATATTGTCAACTTGAAAAGTTGCCTCATGATCTCTAACAGTTGTGGGCATGATCTTTCCCTTGGGTGACAATATACAAACCCTCATAAAAGTGTTTGTAAGACGCACTCCCTTGACGTGTACTTCTAATTTACCGTTATTATCGGTCATATTTGTTATGGATAAACATTTTTCGATAGGTTTTTGTGTATCACTTTGGAGACATTCTCGACCATTCCAGATACATGATTGATCATTGAGTGATGCCAAGCGGCAGCCATAACAATCGTTCATCAGGAAACATGTGGTCACATTTAAGTTTTGAAATTCAAATTTCGCACTTGAGCCAGATAAATCTTTGAAAACAGTATGAATACCTAATCTGCCAGACTTAACAAAAGGAGAATATACATAAAATTTACGAGAAGTATTTCTGGAACATATTGCCATACGCGCTCCATTTTTCTCATTTCGAAAGCGGCAATTAGTAAAATTATGATCTGAATAGGTAATATTCGGAATCACCAGATACCAGTTTGCTTGATCAGTAAGGGTGATCATAAATGCTCTTGACTTGTAAGGATATCGTATCATGATGGGATGGCATGAGTCGATCTTGAGTGTAGATTCAAAAGCTATCGAGTAACTCAAGTCAATTGGGTACGAATTACTTTCTTGTTCGGCTGCTTTGATCACTCCTGGTACTGAGTAGACATAAATTTGTAATTGCTTGCTTATTTGGTCTTGAATGAGAAAGAACTTTTGTTCCCCACATATCTGAGGGTCAGTGACGATAGTTCCAATCGCTCGATTCTCTGGTAATTCAATTGTGATTGTTCCTGATTTAGATGTGTCTGATGGAAGTGAAGAGGTGCATTAAAATTCTGAGATAAAGAAACGTATCAATTTTACCGTTATTTGTATAGATAAATTGGAACGTATCGTTCTCTTGGACAAGAATTAAAACCGAAGATGATTCAGGAATTGACACAACGTCCAACAGTTTTCTTCCATTCATAGCATCAAACTCGATACCGTTCACATAAAATTCTCCTGAATCGGAGATTGCCAAAAACATTCCAGAAAGAGTAATAAACATCCTCACGCTGGTAGCACTGAATTCGCCGGGAAATTTTCTCTCTTCTGCTCTATCAGATTGGTATGACATGACGTGGTATATCACTTCTTTCCGCTGCCATCCTGACCAAAAATAGGAACTCCCGCCTTTTTCCATCACAATACCTTGGAGACGATTGGAAGGTTTAAAGGTTCCCGGATTGAAACCTGGACAGCCTCCAGTTCTGGTTGGTGGACTGGAAAGTCTAAAGAAATGACAGTATCCGTCTGAATAGAAGAATAAGCCATATTGACCACATTCTTCGAAGGCGAAGCTTTCGAGACTTCCAAAAAAGCTGAATACAATCGAGAGCCCTGTCAATATACTCATGGATATATTCACTCAATCAAATCTACTCAAATAGATGAAATAAAATCACGAGCCATATGCCAGGAATAGAGCTAGATAAATAAGAGTATGATGGATTGAGGCACTTCCGAGAGATATTATAAATATACAATGAAAGATTCAATGAAAGAATTTCTAAAAAATCACGACGAATATCCTTGATGAAATAATCTGAGAAATTCTCTGAACTCCAACCAATCTTTAGTCACCGAATTGGAAACTCATCACTATCACATGGAACAATTTTTAGAATTTTCATAATTTCAGAGTATTTCACCAAATCCAATCAATAGCCTCAACAATATAAATGATCGTTGATTGTTGAAAGCATTTTATGGAGTTATTTTTTAATATTTGAAAAATCATTTCACTTTTTTCAACGAAACTCTCTAAAATATTCACGGCTTATGATCAGTTTGAAAAATTAGGTGAAAATTATGGGGCTAAAAGTGATGAATGGGCCCTACCTACAAGATATGGTAGAGAAAAAGAGACAAGAGTTGAGAAAAACGGTTCGTCGTTTAAGTTGAATTGGAATGAATTTTACTTCACCATTGTCATACATATCGTACCAAAATAGAATTTATCAATTATCAGAATCTAAACATAAAATTTGTTCGAATTATAATAATTTTCTCTTGACTTTTAATTGATGACGATATGGCCAGTTTCTTTCTGATAACGATGAGGTACATCATACAGGTGATCAAATGAGCCTTTCCGTAAAACTCTAGCACCCATCACAGTACGATATTCACTTTGATCGGCACATGTATGCACTTGATGATTGCCACGATATGCTTCACCAATTGCGGAGGTATTATAAACCGATGGACAATATACTCGCTGAGGTTCATAGAAAGATTCGTTTTTGGGTGTTTTATTGTAGGAATGCATGGATACTGAATCAAATGCTTGCTGACCTCCATCTGAATGAGGATGAATATTGAAATAATTGAATTAGTGATAATCCGTTGAGTAGATTGCTCATATTACTCACATGATTCAGATTGATTTGCCTCATGATGAGTCTTATTCAAGAGGAAATACACCGCGAAACCAGTCACCAAAAGTAGAACTATTATGGCACTGATTGAAGGTACCAAAATCATAAGTTCATCAGATACTCGATTCTCTCCGCTCAACAGCAATGGTGCAACTGTGCCACCAGTTTCGGTTAAAGTTGCGAACTGATACTTTGCCTCAGTGATACCAGCCTCATTTTTGGCCACAACCATGAGATCATACCATGTACCAGGAGATAGATCTCGAATTTCCACTCTCTCATGGTGTGCAATTATGTGATTAGAAACCAGGATCCATTCGGGATTAAATTTTGGCTTGTATTGGATTTCAAAGTGATCAATTGGACATTTTCCATCGGACCAGGTTGAAAGTGTCAGAGTCGTGTATGATATATTGCTTCGAATAAAACTTTGTCTACCTGGTGCAATGGGAGCTGGAAAGAATAGACAAGAATTGAACATTGAAAAATAGGGAAGTTGAAAAGGAATGTCGCTCAAACTACAGTATCGAGAGAACATAAAGTCCATCACAAGATTGTTAGAGTCTGATATGTGGAAGATGATAAATGGTTTTCTATGGTTGGGCTCAGTTATTTCAAACCAGTGAAGTATGATGCGTTCGAGAAACAATATCTTGGAGTTTAAAAGTTACTGATCAATTTTTCAATTAAAATTGAAATATATATTTTGATACAGAGATGGAGGAGAGAGCAGTAATGGAATTCTTGATATTTTGACCATTCGTGGATGGAAATACATTGAAAAATTCTGAATGTAAAGCTATGATGAGAACCTTGATTGGTTGATAATTTGATAATCTCATTAATCAAGGAATAAATTCAGCTAGCTACAAGGGTATAATGGTTTGTATTATGATGCTGGAAGAATAGATCTACTGAGCACAAATGTGTAACTTAGCATGATACTCAAAGAACATTTCAGAATGAAAAACTAAAACATACGATCATTTATGATGGATCGTTTTTGAAAATAGCTTTGATTTTGCTACTTTTGATTAATGTCTAAAATTCAGCATTTAGATTGAAACTTTCGGCTCAAAGGAGCCCCAAAATGGGGAATGCATATGACAATATCATTAACTAGTACGATTCCATTTCATGATAAATGAATCTAACTGATCTTGTATATAGCTAAACTTGATTCTAAGCGATTTTTGCTCTTTTTTTGCAACCACATTTCCATAGTCATTATGAGTGCATTAAGAGAAATGATCGAAACTACCGTAATACAGTGGTTAACATTGAGTTTGATAACCAGAATCCAAATGTTCAATACGAATGATCCATCATGCAGGGAAAAAGGGTATACAGAGAAGGAGACTTGAAATCGAAGACTTCTGCTTACCTGATCCATCAGTAGCAAACTTTATTTCAGTGCTAAATTCACTTCGTCCAACTTCATTGTAGGCACATATTTTGGCCAAATATTTGGTTCCACACAATAGATTGGAAAGTAGGTATCGTTGATGACTTTTGGGCAATTTGATCACGTCATAAGTATCCGATTCGAATTTTTCTACTTTGAAATTGAGAATAAAGCCATATATTGAATCACGATCTTCATGGTGTACCGACCAAGTCAATGAGGCACTGTCGATCGTGCTACTTTCGAATGATAATTTTGGAGGTCTCGGTGGATCTATTGAAGAGAGAAGAAAGAACAGAGAAAACAATGAGAGAAGATGTTATCAACAGAACCTTGGTAAATATGGTTGAATTAGATGGTGGATTGTTACTAGGAGAATCGTGTCTGAATGAGGGTGGTTGTATAACGATATGTTGACGGAACGTGATGTGTTGAACGTCATAATTCTCGCTTCATCATCTTGAGGAAGAAGGCAGGATATGAGTATTTTATCCTTGAAATTTTATCTTCCAAACAAAAAGTCCATAGTTCAAGGAAGACTATTCTGTATCAAATGAGCTCATGAGATATGGTCTGTTGTGTTATTTATCGAGACAGAAACTGTACGCCGATTAAAATGGTATGTATAAACTCATGACTCAAACGTCTGAATTTCTTGAGGGAAAATCTTAAAATACGAACTGAAATTTCAAAAGTCTCAGGAAACCTATGATTCTCTCCAGTATATTGAAAAATTTCCAAAAGATTTTTGGGGAAATGCGCACTTTTTAGTGAAATCTTGAAAAAAAAAGTTCAGACAAAGGACTCAGCATTTCGATAAGTATGGCATTCGAATGGAATAATGCACAAGAAAAGAAAACCTTTTTGGAGAATTTTTCTCTAATAATTGGCCAAATTGTGCATCTAGCATGGAGCCTTGATTCAAGAGAATAGATAATGATAGATTCCTCTTTTCTATATTCGGTTCGATTATTTGGAGCAGTGAATCAGATCTCTCTTTTTCAATGCTCTCATGGTTGATTTTGAATCTTTTTCATTGATCAAATCACCTGAGTAGTTGTTCAATTTGTGAAAACTCATGTGTGGTTGTAGGATGCCCAGATAGACATCTCCCGCTAGACGTTCTTCTTCTTTGGAACTCAGTTACATTAAGTACAAAACAGTTCGATCATTCATAAAATTGACTGCTTCTAGGAATTCTTCCTTTTCTCTCTCTCTCTCTCTCTCTCTCTCTCTCTCTCTCTCTCTCTCTCTCTCTCTCTCTCTCTCTCTCTCTCTCTCTTGTTGCTAAGTAAATTTCACTTTATGTGCATCACTTAACAAAATAAAGTAATCTAGAGTACATTACATTTTGAACGTACTGCAAAAGATGGCGCATTCAAGGAAGTGATATTTTCATATCTTACCAAACAATTCAGCTAATGGCCCGTGATTTGATATTCACAAAGAGAGAGAGAGAGAGAGAGAGAGAGAGAGAGAGAGAGAGAGAGAGAGAGAGAGAGAGAGAGAGAAAAGAAAATACCCGTGTAACATTCAGCATCCTCATCCAGGAAGAATAAGTTTATGGTGGAAAAGTTTTGACAGAGGAAAAGAATAGAAGTTGTACTAGGTGGAATAGTTTTTTCTCTTGGAGATTGAATAATAGTGGATGCTGAATTCTTTTTTTTTCGGAATGCAAACGAGAGATTGAAACGTTCAGATAGTGGAGATGAAGAAAGAAGAAGAGAGAAAACGTTTTCATAAAAAAAGAGAATAAGGCTTGAAACTGACCATTTGCGAAAGTTTGAGCGAAAACTTGATCCGAATATGGTCCTTCACCTTCCTTGTTGAAAGCTTGAATCATGATTGCATACTTGGTTGACTTGCGAAGCGAATGGATCACAGAGTAGAAATGTTTCACATTACTACTACTACTACTACTATCTGGATATCCAACACCATTAGACGATAATGTGTTACGCATCAAGCTATCATCGCTACCAGTATCATTTGAAATCGATGTTTCCTCACTGTTACTACTACCAGTCGTATGTGCACCGGTGACAGGAATATGCATAGTGTTGAAGGTGAACGCTTCGGATGATCCAGCAATCTTGTGACCAATATAAAAGCCATCAACAAACTGTGCTACATTAGAATTTCGCATGATCCAAGTAACTTTGATGGATTTTGAGTCTATAGGCACTGCGCTTATATTTTCAGGCACTTCTTTGGGAGCTATAGAAGGAATAAGAAACAAAAGGGGGAGAGAGAGAGAGAGGAGAAAAATATTTTGATGCATGTTATTTTTGCAGTTGAAAAAGTTTCCATAGAACTGAAAGAAAGTTGTGTGCTTACCTTCCATTCTAGTTGTGAAGTGAAGCTCTGGACTGGGTAAACTTTTCCCAACACTATTTTCAGCTCGAACTTTCAGATAATAGTCGGTTAATGGTGTAAGATCACTTATGACAGCAGTGTTGGTGTTACTTCCACTTAGATACATACTTTTCGCCTCTGACCAAGTTTCTGTGAGTGAAACAATTTTTTCGATCAATATTCAAACAGTATTTATTAATACATTCAAAGAGTAAATGATAAATTGCAATTTATCACACTAAGAATAAACTTACCAGATCCTGGGCGATATTCAATGTGAAAACCCAGTATGGGTGAATTACCGTTGAATGGAGTGGGCCACGAGATGGTTACTGATCGACTGCGAATTTGTATTACTTGCAATTTACTTGGAGGATCACTTTGCTCTTGAACGATCAACTTAATATGCAAATTAGCATGCCCATAATAATTAACCGCTGAACAGGCAAAATTAGCAGTATCATTGCGTGATGTAGAGCTAATAATTAACATGGAAACTTTGAACTTTTCAGTTTCCTCTTCCCGAATCACATATGAGCTCGATACACCATCATCGGACACTATTTGACCATTTTTAAACCATTCAATGTTAATAGGAAAAGTTCCAGTAACTTTACAAATAATCTCTGCCGTTTCTGATCGTTTCACGGTTGTCTTACTAGATAGTGGACGGATTTTAGGGGCTTCATTAACTTTAAGATACGCTGAAACACTGATTCCTTTGCCCAGACCATTGTTTGCTTCACAATGGTATACACCTTCATCACCCATAACCAATGATCGAATCATAAGTGAACCATTTTCAAGTACATGGACCCTTGGACTACTCAGAATGGCTGTTGGTTCGGCTACTTGGGTTGGCACTTGTGAAGATGCTGGATAGGCCACAGAGGAAGGTGTATGCTTCCAACGGATCACAGGTTGAGGCTGACCATCGGCTTGACAATCCATCAGAATGGAAGTTTCGGCGATCGATATTTGAGGTACTGATTGGAGAACAAAGTAAGGCTTGGTGCGAACAGTGAGCAGAGCAGAGTGACTGGCAGAAGAATATTGATTAAAGGCACGGCAAGTATAATTTCCCGAATGATGATGATTTAAATTTTCTATAATCAACGAGGAAACATATTCGGTGATCGAGACAATGTGAAATGATCCATGAGATTGATCACTAATGATTTGGCCATCTTTCAACCATTCAACGTTTATCGGTGGATCACCAGAAACCACCGAACACATGATAGATGTTCTCATTCCTTCTTCAAGATTGTTTGGAAAATGGAATGGACTCAATATTGGAGGTGCTATAATGCAACGAATAGATAGAAGAAAACAATAGAAAAAAATAATTGATTAATGTTCAGCCAACCTGTACATGAATCTATCTGGAGAAAATTTATTCATCCATGAGCTCAAAGTAGAATAGATTTGCCAAGAGAATATCGCTGTTGTCAAATTGGAATACTTTTTTCTCTCCTCTATTCTTCCATTCCTTACATCTAAAATGGTGCATTGATTTGAATTTCTATGTTGATACGAATACAGATATTCGTGACAGTAATTCCAGATAAATGAGCGAAATTGGAATATGTAACAACTATTATCATCACTGGGTAGACTGTGTATACCCATACATAAGAGGATAAAAATTGTCCAGGAATTCCGCTTCTCCAAATCAGCTTCACTCAATCATGAGGATGAGCAAGCACGTATCCGGATCAAATGAGAAGCATCATTGATGATTGTGAATAGAAATGAGGAGGAATAGAGAGAGAGAGAGAGAGAGAGAGAGAGAGAGAGAGAGAGAGAGAGAGAGAGAGAGAGATGCAAGGTTATGGGTTGGTTGGGAAAATCGAAAATAGGATAGAAAATGGTAAAATACGGAATGCATGCACAGAATATATTGTGAAGTTGTGTAAGAATAAAGTAGAGAGTGAGAGAAGAGAAGAGAAAGATAGAAGATAGAATACAGGAAGAGGATAGGAATAAGAATCGTAATGGAATATCGAAAGTCGCTTGGGTGACACAGAACACAGTATACACGATTACGAATGAGTGAATTGAGATAGAAAAACCTCCATTTTTCCAGCCTCCCAAAATGTAATCCATCATTTTGCTTGCCTGAATATAACTACCGACAAATGCCTGACGAACTTGGAGAAGAGGAAAGATAAAAAGTAAGGAAGAAAATATATATATATATATATATACACAATTCCTGGGATAGATAAATATTTTCACTAGTGGCATTTTATTGTGACATGATAATATATTGCTTCAGGTCTGTGCATATGTGGATATATCATAGATATATATATACACACAATTTATACTGATCACTTCTAGCACACACATACACACAAAGTGTTGCCCTTTTACTTTTAGATTCTATCGCTATGATTACATTTATTTTTGTGTGTAGACCCTCTATTTGACCAGTTCCAGTTGAAGTGGAGCAAAAGAATTATCACCACACTATGGGAAAATGATCAGATAATTGCAAGAATTGATTTGTGAACAGGAAATAGCACTTTGATATCACATTTCAATCAACAAAAGTTATTGAAGAGAATATTACGAATCGATTGTAGTTATCATTCTTCACTCAACGAACACACACAATTGCAAACTTTCAACGTGAACATCTTTCTTTTCGAATGTGAGCAAAGATAGATCGAATAAAAATGTTATCCAGTAACTTACCAACAATTCGTAAATGGAATAGATTCTCATATCGTTCACCATCCAATGGTGAAACTATACACTTATAAAAGCCCGCATCTTCCTTGGTGAGTGAAACGATGTTGACTCTCCCAAGTCCAATAAGGACATGCCGCTCTTCACTGGGCAATCGGCGGTCATCTGAATGAGAGTAAGAAACAGATAAAATTGCCAAAAATCAATTAGAATCACTATCAGTGGGAGGTTTATAGAGTGGGAACGTGTGTTGCGTACTATCTGATGGTGGATGATGGGATCCACTGATATGTGATCAAGTTTGAATCACAACCAGCATAGAATAGATTAATCAGGACAAAATCTATTACATTCTAAAGATTGATGAAATTCTTAGCATTCTTTGGATTTTCAACACACATACACACAGGCACACATTATTGGATGGATAGAGCCAAATCTTGGGGTAGCAAAATTGATGCTTAAGATAGAAAGAGAAAGAGAAAATAACACTTTTTGTGCTGGCAAAACAGTTTTTCATTCTCTTTTTTTTCCTCCTACCAGAGGAAGTCATTTCAGATTAGAAGCTTCAATAAGGAATACCCATAGTTAGACTCTCATTTTCACGCTGAATTTTCAGTCCCATTATTGAAGGCTCTTATTTCCTCTCAAAATATTGATCGCTTGCCACATCTCAATCCACAACTTCACTGATCTTTTCTCTCTCTCTCTCTCTCTCTTTCTTTCTTTTGGTCTTTTGTCTTTCTTCACCCTTCGTTTCCTAGGAAATCTTCATCACATCCAATGAATCCATCTTAAAGGCAGCGTATGCTCATTATGCAAAACATAGGATCAATGGGAGGATGGAGGCTGAGAAGAAGAAGAAGAAGAAGAAGCTCAAGAGAGAAGAAGAGACTATCTTGGCCCTCTCACTCTCTCATCTTCAAATAGCTTCTCTCTCTCTTTTTCTCCTCTCTTTTCCACTTTCTTCGTGATTTTAATTGACTCTCACATTCGATTATTACCCTTTATCATGGAGGTTGAAGGCCGACAAGAGAATGGAAAGAGAGAGAAAAAGAGAAAACACTTGAATGGAAGCTAATCACCTCACTTCTTCGCTTTAAAGTGTTGCACCATACAGTATTCACCTCTCAAAATACAGTAGTGCAATCAAGTGGCTTATAAGTTCTCGTAGTGGCGAGCTAAGAGAGAGAGAGAGCAATGATTCTCATCTGATGAAACTGATGAATCTGAGAGGATGAACTGTTCAATACACAATTTGACATAAAGATCTATTCATTCGCAAGGTTCAGAAGCTTACGGTGGATGAAATATTTTCATTCATAGTAAGAGGTCCACCTTGTGGAGAGAGAGACCAATTGAGATGAATTGTATCGATCTTATTACCGGGAAAGTAAAGACAAATATTTCTCTCGCCATTGTCGAGAGAGACTTCGATGAGCTGGAGAAAGGGTTTTGTAGTTGATCGAACAAGATGAGCAGTCTAATCAGTTTGTGGGTATATATATCCACTATTGTGCACCTTATTAAGCAAGAAAAATGATATTCCAAGTGAAAAAGAACTAAAATAAATCTCGACAAACATACTGACAATAGATTGGATAGAACTCTAGAAGAAATTATGTTCCCACAGAATAATTGGATCTAATCATGAGTCTGAGACCATTTTATCACCTGACAATTAACAGAGTGTTAAAGAAATATACGCCAACATGAAATGGAATCCAGAAATTCCTCAAGTTATCACACAGTTTCTCGGAAAGAAATCTATTCCAAATTATGACACTCAAAATTGATTTGCATCCCATACCGGTAGTCAGTAATAATTGGATTGTTTGACTCTTTCAATCTGAGGAAATATGATTAGCAAGATTTTGCAGGGCATGTAGAGCATTAGTAGCAATCAGAATGTTTGTATAAGGATGAAAATTGAATCGAAAATCATTTGCCAAAGCTCCACTACCAAAGTGACCTCAGCTGTCATTCTTCAGTATACACACACACACACAGACATCAACATCCACAGAGCATAAAAGATACATGCAAAAGCATCTTAGTATAAGAAAATCCGATTTAGTGTCATCAATGCTTCGGTGTTCTGCTTAAACATTGTCTCATCCTCTCTCATCACCAAGTGACAGTGATGGTGGTAGCTGGAGTACCCTAATTCAATCAATGTCCACAGAATAGATAAAAGCAGCATCAAGAAAGGCGAGGAGAAGAGAGAAAGGAGAAGAAGAAGAAGACATAATCTCGACTCTTGCATAGATCAAGAATTAGAGCACAAGAATTGAAAAACAGTAGCAATATCATGGTCACTTTAGTGGAAACATTGACACAATCGATTGACTGATTATTTTACAAACTTCTATCAAACGTTTACCCAGTAGTTACTAATAGGACACAATTCATCAGATATTGAGATTAAAACTAATTCTTTAGGAAAGTTTTGGGACTAATGAATTCTAACCCATTCAAGTTTAGCCCTGATTATATGATATGAATTGCACTCGATAAATTACGAGAATTGTAGCTACAGAATCAATAGTTGATTAAATTGCGAAGTTCTGATGAGTGAAGATGGATGTCAAATGAGAAAGGTTTCTGTATACTTTTCAGATGAATATGCTCTGATTTCATCTCAATTCAGCAAGGTGACAAAGTGTAAAAGAGTAACATCACCAAGCTCATTAAGGTATTCATCATCGTGAGAATTGCACATAATAAGAATGTCTACTCTTTTTTTCAATAGCTAATTTTCTGTGAGTTTATACATTCTGCTCACCTTTCATAAGGTACACTTGATCTACTGGATAGCCAATGTATGGACAATATAGACGACACGTATCACCCATGATAGCGGTAATATTTTCCATCGGTTTGATGCCAGGATTGCCAATGATATCGATTCGTGCTTGATGTGATATGGTGCCTACCGAATTACTCGCTATACACTCGTAATTTCCGGCATCCTGGAAGAGGAACAGAAGAAAAAAGAGATGTTCATTAACTGTTCGTGAATAGAGTTCGAACCTTTTATGAGTATGTGTGTGACAATTTTGTCAAGAAGCAAGAAGAAGGAGAAAGATTTTCTTCTCTTCTCTTGATCTGCCAATATAAAGTAGAAAAAAGAGGTAAAAAGAATAGTTCATACAGTCAATAAATTCGAATTTATGCTCAAATTCATCATCAAGAGTGGAATGCAAAAAATGGAAATGAAAAATTATTCGAATGGATGAAGACGAGGGGAAACTTATGAGATAAGAGGCACAGAAATCATTATTCTTCTCTCTCTCTCTCTCTCTTCATTCCTCTCATGAAATCACTTTTCTCAAGAATCTTGCCTCATTATCTTCGTGTGATGATATATCATTAGCATATTATAAAGATGAACAATATTTAGATTACGGAGAGAAATGCTACATTTTGGCCTGAATTATGAAACTTTGTACTGAATGAGAAATGATTCGATATGAGATAAGGGAATGTTCAATCGAACGAATATATATTCCTTGAAAATACTCTGCTCACAATATTGAATCGTAAATATCCAAATACATGTGTGCCTTTGAGTCTCTCTGATCGAAAGCTCGCATCTCGGAGAAGAGAGAAAGAAAGATATTAGCTGGTCACATCTTGTGTCATCTTAAATCAAATATTCAGAATTTCTGATAAGCTTACAGTATAGGGCTCAAATATTGACGTAATGTCGTTCAAAGAAGAGAAAAAGGGAAAAGCTCAAAACTTCTCAATCCTAATAACTCTATCTTTCCATCAGGTCAATCTTTTGGGATACAAACTGTACTAGGGAATCCAAAATTCTCTATCAGGTGAATCGAGTCTATTTTCATCTTTCCACACATGAACAGCATTCATAAGTGCAGTACACACACATGCATTGTCTCACAATCCATATGAAAGAATAGCAATGTGTATATACATGAATATATGTTAGTAAGCGGTTTTCCATTCTTCATATATACACACTGGTCACTGATGCCTTGTAAGTACTTGTAGTAGTGTACAACAGTAAGAGATGAGAAAAGTATTCTATTCTACACTCTCTATTTCTCCAGTTCAGATGAAGAATAGATGAAAGTTGAGACTGTTGGAGTGTGTGTCTATGTGTGTGGACAACAGAAGTATAGACGTCAGATGGATGATCAAAGAAGATAGAAAAAGAAGAATAATATGGCAATAGTGTGGTGATAGGTAGTAGAAATGAAATGGAAGCAGCAAAAGAGAGGAATGAAGTAAGATGAGAAAAGAGAAAGAAAATAGATGTACCTGAATTGTGAGTGATGATATATTGAGATAGGAAACGTATCCTTTTCCATCTGTTGTAAGATATCCAACATTGTGACGATGGCCATTTGATACTTTAGTTCCATCAATTTGCCATCGAATGGAAGGACTCGGTTGACCAAATGCTAAACATTTTAGTGAAAGTTGGTTTCCAATGACTCCGACTTGCTCCGAAAAAACAGCTCCAAATCTTGGCTCACGTTCTTAATATGTATGAAATAGTTATTCCATAATGATGACATTAGTATTGGATATGACCGTTATTTTGTAGATACATGTAAGGAGGAGAGATAAAAAAGAAATTAGTTGCCAGTTCAGTATGAAGAATGATTTCAGTTTTTTGTGTTTTAGGAAAAGATTTCATGGAAGGAAGTGAATTATGGGCCATTAGTTTCTAAACTGAATATTCACATTCAAAATTGAAATATGAACAAGAGCTCGAATAGTCAAAATTCCTGAAGTGACTAAGGAAAAGAAGTTACCGTTCAGCATATACTTCAGTATGTATGTATGTATTGAAAGAATTTATGTGTCTCCATATTTAAGGCTTTGAGTTTAAGAATGCTGGTATTGAGTAGACAGCCTTCGGAATTCACTCGATTTTTAGTGTTTATTTTATTTGAGGTGGAATTTATCACTAAATCAAGAAGGTAAAAAATTGAAAACGGAGAACACCCAGTTGAATTTATTCTCCCATCAAAAGAAAAGTTTCATTTTCTCAGAAACAATAACATTCCAATTAACTCCAAGATATAAATTTTTATTATATTGCTGCTCAATAATCGACCTGGAAACGATTGGAATGTTCAATTGTTTCAACTTGGTGAGTAAAGCCCGACATATTGTGAAGCTGACTGAAAATTTTGGGATGAAAATTGATCTAGAAAGATGAAAGAAAGAAGATCGAAAATAAAAATAAAAAAAACAAAAAAATGCTTGAAAGCTGTTAAAACAACAGCTTTGATAAACCAAAAGCTGAGAGAAACTGGCAAAGATGACTCCTAAGAGATGAGCAGAGAAAGTTCAAGAATGCGAATTCCTCCAGAAAATCCATTCCTATTCTTTTCAAATTCCTTTTCCCACTGATTGGTTATTGGATGGATTTTCTAGGGGTTCCAATTCGAATCTAATCTGTCCCAAGAGTCAAATTGAACTGAGAAAAAAACAAAATCAAATTCTCATCTCTCCCAGAATGTGCAAGCAAACCATCAGTTAAATGGCTATCTGAAGAGTTGACATCAGAAAATTGCCTCTAGACGATGTCCAGCTTGATATCTTGAAGTGGACTCAACCCATCCATCAATCTGAATCTATGAAAGGCTACCCATGTCAACCGTATTCCTTGTTATTCAATCTAACCAGCATCCGAGGAAAGTGTTCCTACAGGAGAAAGCTGAATCAACTTGCTTACTGGTGGACAAGTATTCCCCAAACTTTTACTCTCTCGTTCTTCAAAGTGGCAGCCACTAAAAAACGATCGAAATTCGGGAAAAAATAATTTCAAAATCAATATAGTGGCAATTATATCAAAAGTTTCAATCGATCACAAACTTCCAACTTCTCAGATTTGGGTGAAACAAAAGATCCATACGATAAGATGTATCAAAGGCTTTTGGATGGATGATTGAGAGACAATTCTGGGCCACAAAGAAGCTCTCTCTAATCCGGAAGAAGATTCCATTGCAAGAAAGGATGTAAAGTAGATGTCCCTATCTGTCCTCACAATCTATGGTGACATTCTTCTTCCTTCTCATTCATGATGGTATAAATTGTCATCTTGTGATTAATCTTACTAGCATCTTAGATTAGGGTTCTCTATCCCTCTCAACAGAACATTCTCCATAAATGACAATAGATAAATAAACGATAGAGGTACGCAAGAGTCTTATCACTAATCATTAGGTATAAGAGCGATCAGAAATTCGAGCCTAGACAGCTAAGTCGTATTATACTGGGAGTGAGAAACTTTTTCAATCCTAAATCTTAGATTCCAATTGACGATCATGATGTTTCATCGAATACTTCATTAGCTGAAAAACTTATCAGTCACAAAGTATATCAGCTCAATGTCGATATCATGATCAATGTGGTTTCAATAGTAAAGAAGAAGGTGAAACAAGAAGTGTCCCGATTGCAATTAACATCGATCACACTACTCACGCTGCTTGGTGCTTCGAAACAATCGAATGGAGATCAAACTGACCAAGGGAAAGGAAATCCACTCACAAACACACCTACAGTATTATTTTCTCAAAGCTTGGGACAATTGATCATGCTATCTTGAAAAACAATAGAAAAGAATACAGATATTGTTAATTATCAGTGTTCAGAACGAGCTTACACACGAACTGCTACAGCTACACCACTTGCTCACTTACTGGGAATATATCAGCATCAAGATTCTTGCTGATAATCATCATGACATTATTCGCAAGAGATTTGATGGCTATTGAAAGAGAAAGAGAGAAAGAGAAAATGAAGTAGAAGGAGGCCAAATAAATGATTAGATGAACTTTCTTTCATTCTTTTCTTCCATGTGTAAGCAAGTAAACAATTGGAGTACAGATTCGGGTAAAAATGATGCCACGGCATGATGAAGAACTTCGATATATATATGTACAGTAGACGTAGTAGTACTAGTAGAAGTAATAGTGAGGAAGAGAAAGATGAAGAGAGAAAACAGCAATGTACACTTTCAGATTCTACCAGCCTCTGATCTATTTTCCTGATAGAGACATATGGACAATATCGATTAGAGTTCTGAGAATGATGTATGGCCGACAGTGAAACAAAGAGGAAAGTAGAAAAGTATACTCTATGAGTAAAAAGTGAGAAAGAGAAAGAAAGAAAGAAAGAAAGAAATACAGAAAGAGGCAAAAAGAGAGGCATAAAATGGCCCTTGATAGACGCAAAAAGCGAAAAGATGGATGTCATTTTCGTGGTTACCAAAAATTGGTAACGTAACAAGAGCTAGATGAATGACAGGGTAAAGCCTTGTGTGTAATCTTTTGCTCCTAGTGGATGAATCTACTGTGAAAATCTCTTCTCTTCTTTTCTCTTCCCGCCAAAAAATGCCCAAGTGCTGAAATGATTTGAAGTGAAAATCCAACGATTATAATCTCTAGGAGAATTGTTTTAGGTTAGTATTTTCTCGAAAAATTACGATTTTATGTTAAGGATTTTACTGAACTGACTAAATTAAGGTGGAAACTTTTACTGTTTGTCAAAAGGACCTCATGAAAAGTCATGAACCCTTGGATACTTGTAATTTATCGGAATAATGCCAGTACTGATGGCTGCAATAAAATAAGGGCAATACTCTTGGCAGCATAACTGTGTATAACTGATTAACTGATAAATACATATAAATATCCAGCAAACACACTCATACCGATCAAGCGGCCAGTCAAGCAAACAATAGGAAAATACCATTCTGGAACAATATCTTCATCAGATTGTTCAAGTGTCTACATTCATTTCCACACTAACAGTTCCGGCATTTTTATGGTGACTGGCATTTTAACAGTGCATCTTTGATCTTTTAGCTGGTAGGAAAAAAAATTTTCTCCAAGAAAAAAAGCAAAATGAACAGAGAGAGAGAGAGAGAGAGAGAGAGAGAGAGAGAGAGAGAGAGAGAGAGAGAGAGAGAGAGAGAGAGAGAGAGAGAGAGAGAGAGAGA